>JAVJIF010007679.1:0-176590 GCA_038442645.1 Agave tequilana
AGCTCTTCTTATCTTCATACGTGTTCTATCTCTCTAGTTTTCTCCTATAAATACCCTCATACCTCGAAGGCAGAAGGACACTACTCCAGAGAGAGATTTAGTTTAGGTTTTCTTTTCTTCTTCAATGTAATTTTTATTTTCTTTATTTTATTTTATTTTTATGCTAGAAAGAGTTACATGATCAAAAGAGAGGAAGATTTTTATAGAGTGACACTATTATAATCTTTTCTTCAAGAAGCTTATATTGAAGGTGACAATTAATGGAGATTTCCCACTTTTCTTCATTGTGCTCGATCTCGCCAAAGCCTTACTTTCCTTTATCTTTTCTATTACTTCGCTTTACTTCATGTTGAGGTAAGTCTTTGGTATGATTCAAACAGTAGAGGTAAATATTCTTTTTTTATTTCTGATTTTTGCATCAACACTTTTCTTTATCTCTTTTTGTTTCTTTTTCTTTTATAATTAAAACAATATCGCCACCATCTCTTCTCTACCATCTTCTTCTTAACTTAACTTAACATTTTTATTTTCTTTTTATAAACTGAGAAGATAAGTATTAACTAGTTTTGATAAATTAAAAGAAGAAACTTACATTACGCTTCCATTGATGTCCCTCCCTATGGATCACGACCCGTTAGCCCTAGGCTACATGGTAGAATTGAGGACCTAGCACTGTTCTAAATTTCTGTATTTTTTGTATGCAGGTTTGGCTCGATCAACTCCCACAATCAAATGTCACAAGTGCTAAGGATATGGACATGTAGTTGCCAATTGTCCAACTCCAGTCAAAATTACCTTAATTAATGAGGAGCCTGAAGTCATATCAGATTGGAATTAGGGGAATTTATTTTCCAGGAAGAAGAAGAAGATTCTGATATGGACGATGATACCACAGGTGATAGCATTGGTCTCAACTGCATTCAATCAATGACATCGATTCATTTATCCGTCGTCAGGTGTGCTTTATCTCAACCCAAGGAGAAAGATGACTAGAGGCGAACCATCATGTTCCACATCATTATAAAAATTGGTGGTAGAAGCTGCAAGATAATTGTTGATAGTGAAAGTTGTATTAATGTTGTATTGTCTAAAGTAATTGCCAAAATTGGTCTGAAGGTTGTATCCCATCTGCATCCCTATAGAGTAATATGGATTAACTCTTCAGCTCTGAAAGTCAAGCAGAGATGCCTTGTCCCAATTGACTTCGGTCTCTACAAGGATAAAATTTGGTGCGATGTTGTATCTATGGATGCGGGCCATGTTATCCTTGAACAACCATGCTATACGACAAGGATGTTACCATCTACGGTCGGTCGAACATGTGTTAATTCAAACACGAAGGAAAAAAGTCAAGTTACTACCTCGTGAGCCTAAGGTTGAACATCTAAACCAAATCCTACTACAGTGAAAAACACTAACAGTATCAGCTTGATTACTATAAAGGCTTTCAGCCAAGATGTAGAGAAAGGAGCTCCCTCCGTGATCCTCACAACTAAGAAATTACAAAGGAATCCAACATCGCGATCCCTCCCGAAGTCACCCCAGTGATTGCGGAGTTCGCTGATGTGTTTCCTGAAAACCTCTCGGACAAGCTTCCTCCGATGCATGACATCCAACACGCTATTGATCTAGTTCTAAGAGCTAGTCTTCTCAACTTGCCCACTATAGATGAACCCCACCGAGCATGTCAAACTCAAGAGGCAAGTTGATGAATCGATGAGAAAGGGATTCATCTAAGAGAGCATAAGTCCTTGCGCGGTCCTACCCTATTAACACCCAAAAAAGACAGATCCTAGCGTATGTGCGTGGATAGTCATGCCATCAATAAGATAACGGTTAAATATTGTTTTTCTATTCCTAGACTGGATGTTATATTGGATATGATGTCTGGTGCCACTATTTTTTTTCCAAATTGATCTCAAAAGTGGTTATCACCAAATTCGCATTCGTACCAGAGATGAATGGAAGACCGCCTTCAAAATAAAGGATGGATTGTGTGAATGGATGGTCATACCTTTGGATTGACCAATGCTCTGAGTATTTTCATGAGAGTGATGACGCAAGTACTACGATCCTTTATGGGCAAATTCTTGGTAGTGTACTTTGACGACATCCTCATCTACAGCCAATCTCGTGAGCAACACCTCGACCATCTATGTCAAATTTGTTCTGTATTGAGGAAGGAAGAGTTGTACACTAATCTTAAGAAGTGCACCTTTCTCTCTATACAAGTTCAATTTCTAGGCTTTATAGTCTCTGCTGCTGATGGAGTCTCTGCGGATCCTGAGAAGATCAGAGCCATTGAGGAATGCCTCGAGCCTAAGACGATTCATGATGTAAAAAGTTTCCGGGCTCGCTACCTTCTATCATCAGTTCATTAAAGGATTTAGCATTGTCATGGCTTCAATCACCGACTGTTTGAAGAAGAAAGAATTCAACTGGTCTCATGCTGCCACGAAAGCATTTGTTGAGATCAAAAAGAGAATGGTCAGCGCTCCTGTTATGCGTCTCCCTAATTTTTCTAAGGTCTTTGAAGTAACGTGTGACGCATCAGGAATTGGAATAGGTGGAGTCCTCGCTCAAGAAGATCATCCAGTTGCTTACTTCAGTGAGAAACTGACTGATGCCCGATAATGATACTCCACTTATGATAGGAATTTTATGCGGTGATTCAGGCACTCCGCTATTGGCGACATTACCTTTTTGCCACATGAGTTCATTCTTTTCTCTGATCATGAGGCCCTAAAGTACATCTACTCTAAAAAAAGTTGAACGCGCGACATAGGCGATGGATTGAGTTCCTTCAAGACTGCACGTTCACTCTACGCCACAAAGCGGGAGTAGAAAACAAAACCATTGATGCCCTCAGCCATCGTATTCTCATTTTGATCAAGATGTCCACAGTAATAAATGGCTTTGAGAAGATAAAAGCTGAATAAGAGTCGTGTCCTGATTTTTGCGACATATATGCCATATTGATAGATGGATCGACTCAAGAAGTGAATGGTTATACCCTACATAATGGGTATCTCTTTCTAGGCTAAAAGTTATGCATCCTAAGAACCTCCCTTAGAGAATTTCTAGTGTGAAAATTACATGCTGGTGGTCTAGTCGGGCATTTCGGGAATGAGAAGATCATAGAAGTCGTTTGAGTATCGGTTCTATTAGCCAGAGTTGAAATGTGACATTGTCAAACATGTTGGAAGGGGTCACACCTGCCAACTGGCAAAGTAACAGAAACAGAACACCGGTTTTTACACTCCATTACCGGTCTCAAATTGCCCATGGAAGGATGTTAGTATGGACTTCGTGCTAGAACTCCCGAAAGCTCTTAGAAAGCATGATTCAGTCCTAGTTGTCGTGGACCACTTTTCTAAAATGGCCCACTTTCTGCCTTGCTCCCGTACTTCTGACGCCTCTAGAGTGGCCAAATTTTTTCGATGGCGTCGTCAAACTGCACGGTCTGCCTAAGACCGTTGTGTTCGATAGGGATGTTAAGTTTACTAGTTATTTCTAGAAGACCCTTTGGCACATGTTAGACGCAAAATTGAAGTTCTCCACTGCTTTACCCTCAGACTGACGGGCAAACAGAGGTTGTGAATAAAAGTCTAGGAAATTTACTTCTTACCTCGTTGGTGAACATATTGGCAGTTAGGATCTAAAGCTGTCTATGACCGAGTTTGCATATAATTCATTAGTTAATAAGACAACAGTAAGAGTTCACATGAAATAATATATGACCTTAGGCCTAGGCAACCTATTGATCTCATTCCCTTGGTTGACTATTATAGATTCTCTAAGTTTGTATCCTCCTTTGTCATGCATATGCATGAGTTGCACAAAGTTATCAATGATAAAATTAAACAAAGCAACTTTGACTACAAGTTACGAGCTGATGTTAGGAAAAAATTTAAAACTTTTGATATTGGCGACCTTGTGATGGTCTGGATTCGTTCGGAACGGTTTCCTCTGGGGACTGTTAAAAAATTACATGCTCGTAGTGCTGAAACATTCAAAATCTTAACGAAACTAAATGACAATTCTTATGTTATTGATCTTCTTGAAGATTTTGAAATTAATCCTACTTTCAATATTGAGGATCTAGTAAAATATAAGAGTCCAAATTTTAATCCCAGTAACCCATTGGTTTGATGAGCCTACCCCTGAGTTATTATCTGAGAGACCCCCACTTCTCCCACTCCCAAATATCAGTCCTAATACAACAGAGAATATTTATAAAATCTTAAATGATGAAATTATCTTCAAGAGAGATGGTGGAACTAGATGGTATCTAGTACATTGGAAGGAAAGTCACCGTTGAGGACACGTAGTTGGATCACAGTGAGTTGTAGCAGATTGATCCAGATCTGTTGGAGTACTATGAGAGTTCCTCTACACCTGACTCGACGGAGTCGAGTTCTCTCCCACCTGGAAAGAATGCTAGGGACATGACATCGGCACGTCCGAAGAGGAGATACTATCACGTGTATCAGCGCAAGAGGCGTCGAGTTGTATCTATTTGGTTTAGCCAGGGTTATGTTTTCAGCTAGAGTCTGTTTTTTTTTGTATTATTTACTCTTATTTATTTGTTCAATATTTTAGTACCACATCGGTTGTGTGGGAAAACTCTAATTATTGTAAGCCTATTTAATTAGCTCTGCTTGACATAAATAATTAATGCACTCTTTCATGAAAACAATTGTGAATTTTCAGTTATGAAATTATCCTTTGAACTTGAATGTGAAATCCATTTTCATTAAGGATTAGAGTGTGAAACCTTTTCCTAATTACTTTTATCTTATCTTATCTCTATTCAAAAGATAATCCAGTTATCCACCAACATCCAAATTCAAGTCGCAATACAAAACTCTCCACCTATCCATAAAATCACAATTGATTACAAATTTAAACCTCACCAAAGTCACCATGTCCCTTCATCTCTCCTATGTGAGCAAATCCCTCCCTAACTCCCCTTTCTTTGTAAGCATTTCCTCCACCTGCAGCTAAGGATAAGCCCTTCAACAATTAAAACTCTGCCAAATGAGGTTCCATTCAACATGTGCCACATGCCATCAGCATTCATTGTTCCTTCCCCTCTCCACATGCAATTTAGCAGCAAACCACCATCCCCTCCTTTCCCTTTGTGCACCGAGACAACCCGCACCCCTTCTCTTCCCCTGCATGCACCAGCTCGGAGCATCAACGACAGCTTCCTTCCCTTCTACGTGCGTGGATGGAGATTCCCCTACAGCTCAGGACCTGTAGCAGTACAACACTTCAGTTCTGCTTTCAACAAAACAGAGCAGGAGTAGAAAATTATAACAACAAGAGGAGCCCGAGAACGAAGCTTCTCGGCAGGTAATTCTATGTTCAGCAAATCAGAATATTCGTTAGGCTACACCGCTTAGTTTACCTCTAGTATATTATCTTGATTTCTCTGTTGTCCACATATAATGGTGAGCGTGTGTGATTCTGCATGACCCTGTATTTTATTATTCTAATATTGCATGTAAGATTTATTTCTAATTAGCTAAGTGTTGACGTATGGTTTATGACGATTGGAATGATTCACATTGTGAGTATTATAATTTTTTTGTCAAACCCATCTTACCATATTACTAGTTTTAAAATTATTCCTACCAAAGATCGTAGTTTGTAGTGAAATTAATAAGTTTAGTTTTGTCACTGATTTCTAACATCACCTGCATCCTGTTTCACATCATGAAGACTCCTACTCTTAGGCCTCCAAACCTGAATGGTAGGACATTGAGAGTCCGCATGGCCAAAGCCCTTAAAATTGCTACAAAGGGGTGATAGCCATTCATATTCCACTAGTATCTCTAGACTCTCTCCTTCTTCAATCCATGGTGACTTGCTTGGGCAAAGGATTTGATGTTGATATTTCCACAAAAGATTTGGCATATTCTAACCTTTCGGCAAGAGCTGTAGCTTTGTTCATATACAAGGACTTCCTATTAGACTTATAGCTCTGCTAATGATCCTTTGAGACCATAGCTTGATAGGCAAAGAAGGGAATCTGAACCAAACTAGTAATGCTAATAGCAAATCTCTCTCAAGTGTAGCTTGTTCAGACCATTTCTTCTATATGATAAGTCCTACATCAAAGGGCCAAGGCACTCCCTGTGGGATCCTGTCACATTCTTCCTTGCTCCCAAAAAAAGAAGCCATTTTCACGAGAGAAAACATTAATGGAACATTTAGGTTATTCTGCCAACACAAGCTTGATATGTTAGAGATATCATTGACAACACATGACTCATGTGAAACATGTGATCAATGTGAAAGAAATCCCTCTAGAAATCAATCAGACCTAAATTTTTTCATAAATATAGGAACACATGGGACTCATGCACCATATGTTTCTCATTCTATTGTCTCTCCTAAATCAGTGTAAACATGTGATGATTATGTGTATGTGTATACACTAAGAACCATAGCTAGTTGTATCTTGTCGTTACATAAATAATTATGCTTTTCCTACTTCTTATCTTGGTATCAGAGTCACTCTTATACAATGTCGAGTATTCCCCTCTTCATCTTCATCTCCCCTCACCCCTATTCAAACACCTACTTCCTTAGTTACTCTCAATCCCAACATCACTCACTTTCAAAATGTCAAACTCGAGAAGAAAAATTACCTATTGTGGTGTTCTCAGTTCCTTCCTCTTCTCAAACTCCATGATCTCAAGGCCTCGTCGACGGAACCTCCCCGTGTTTGATCCGGTTCCTTCCTTCTACCGAGAAGGGTGCTTAGCCCACTATCAATTCAGAGTACACCCGCTGGATCAAATTTGATTAGATTCACTTATGCTGGCTTATATCCTCGCTCACCGAAGCTTTTCTTACTCATCGTCGGGCTCACCACATCTCGTGATGTGTGGTAGGTTGTCTAAAAATCACTAAAGACAAGTCATTAAAAAGCAGAGTCAAACTCCAGACGCAGAGCTAATCATAGCTATCACTACAACACCAAGACGCGAGGGTCAAAACCCGCATCTCAGCAGCACTGCAAAGACCAAGACGCGAGGGTTGAAACCCGCGTCTCAGCATTATTGTGCAGTAGCAAGACGCGAGGCTCGAAACCCGCGTCTCAGCATTATTGCAGCACCAAGACGCGAGGTCGAAACCCGCTTCTCAGTATTATTTTAGCAACAAGGCACAAGGTCAAAACCCGCGTCTCGGTTATAACTGTCCTCATTACTGGGCCAATTACTGCCCACGTAATGAGGGTTAATCCCCATTATGGAGCATTTTTAGGGGACACGTTCACCCCCCGAAACCTCTATAAATGGCCCCGTTTGCTATGGAGAAGGGGTCGGTTGATCGGAAAATTCTGAGTAAAAAAAAAAGAATTTCGGTTGCGAGCTGTAGAAGCACCAAGACCTCCACTGAAAAGAGAGAGAGTTCAACTCTTCTAACAACTTGCTGCGTACAAGTTTGTCTTTGCCTACAATCTCTTTGAGATTCTTGGTGGACAGGGTTGTGTTACTCCGTCCGCTATCCAAAGAGAGGATTCCAAAGAGGTCCTGACGTTCACCCGATCAACGGAAAATAAGATTCACTTTCCACCGCCACATCAAGAACCCAGCACTAAACAAAGGGAAGATTCAAGCGTGAACATCTTTCCTCTCTTGTAATCAGAGTATTGATCCGTTGTATTCTTCATTGATTCAAGGAAATTTTACACGAATTTCTCCCACCAAACAAGAGATAGCGACTCCGCTAGGGACCACTTTCTCTACCGACGAGCAAGTTGTGGCGCAAGGTGACGTCACCTATATGAGAAAACGGTCGAATCACTTGTCATGGAGTTCGACCAGGCGAAGTATGAAGAGTTCCTCTTCTGACTCCAAGAACCCTAAGGCATGGGTCTATCGCAAAGTCTCTTCGGGGACTTGCTCTCGAGTCCGCTCTGAGATCCTCTCAGACGCGACTGGTAAAAAGGATGTCATGGCTAATCGCATCATGCGTAACGTCCGCGTCAACGTCCCCCAGGAGAACCGCGTGGTTAACGTTCCTAATGTTCAGCCTGTCCATCCCCTTCCTCAACGCCAGGTTACCGGGGGGTTCCCATCAACCCATACGACGTAATCGAATGCTGAGTGACGACAGAGACAGCGGACGCGTCAACTACAAGCTGAAACAACTTTCTGCCCAACAGAGGTAGGACGCGAGGTTCAAGCATGCGTCTCTTCTGAACCATGTCAGACACGTGAAGTCCACGTTTGGCAACCTAAACGTGAAGTTCACCAAACTCGCGCTCCGCTTCCCAAATGCCACGAGCAGCAACGCGAGGTCCGTGCTTCTCATCCAAGACATGAGACCCGCGCCTCTGCATCCAAGACATGAGACCCGCGCCTCTGCATTTATACACGAGACCCAGCAGGCCTGCGTTTCTCAAGCATCTCTACCCAGATGCGACAATCGGCAACGCGAGAGTCGCGTCTCTTCTCAACAGAGGCGCAAGACTCGCGTTTCAGAGCCACAACGCGAGAGCTGCGTTCATTTTACAGGACATGAGCTCCGCGTCTCAGAACCTTGCGTCTCAGCTTTGCAATGCGAGGATAACTCTTGCAAGTTGAAAAGCCCTCGACAATCTGAGGCTAATCTCTTCGATCCCCTCCCACGGATCTAAGAGATTATTTGACAAAGAAGAGGAGTGCTAGTTTGATCACTCTATCGTGTTGCTGTAAATGGCTTATCACAATACTCTCTGAGTGCCGTTGCAGTTCACGTGCAAGCAGACAGTCTATATTCAGAAATTTGACTTTAACTTCTCGATCAGCCAAAAGAAATCGCTCCCACAGAAGGAGGACCTTCTCTAACACAGAGTACCCTGAAATTACTGCAATATGATAAGCAGAAGTAAGGGAAAGCAACCAGTGGTCAGCTCCGACGAGTCTGACACAGAACCAGAAGGAGTGTACCGGCATACTCGCACTCGGACTGGACTGATTGCCTCGATCAATTACAGGGCCCTGGCTCGGGGCATTGAAGTAAATGACTCACATTTCGCTGTTGCAGAGTCACAGGCTTCGAACTCTTCCATAGAAAAGGAAGCCTTTATATATATGACAAATACTCCTGAGGAGACGGCCAGGTGCTTTGAGTAACAAGCCTAGGTCCAGAGGGAACAATTCAAGATGATTCGTGCTCAATAAGAATTTATCGAAACCCTCAAGCAGATGCTGGCACAATTGCTTGAAGACAAGAGGAAGTCAACCGACAAAGCCTCCTCTAAAAGTCTAAAGGTAAACGAAAAGAGGGAGAAAGCTCATCTTCCGTGCATATCGAGGAGAAAGAGCAATCTACTTCTGACTCGTCTAAATCCTCATCTAAGGGGGAAGACAACCAGAACCATGGAAAGATTCATTCTAAAAGAATGAGTCAATTGGAGCAACGCCTCGAGGCCCTTACTAATCAGAAAGGCCTCCAAGAAGCAAGAGTGGTCTGGCCATATCCGGCCGAGTGGGACTTGTTCCATACCCTCTCAAGTTCAAAGCTTCGACCCTACAAGCATTCGACGGCAAAGGGTCACCGAACCAACATATCTAGTACTTTAAGTCTCAGACGGGGAACGTGGTGGATAACGATGCCATCTTGGCACGTCTGTTCATCGGCACCCTAAAAGGGCTCGCCTTTGAATGGTTCATGAAGCTCCCAGAAGGCTCCATTAAAAATTGGGGTGATTTGGAGAAGCTCTTCCTGACACGTTTTTTTGAAGACAACTCAGAAGTTACAATGCCTACTCTTTTGGCCACAAAGCAGCGGAAGGGGGAGTCAGTCAAATCATTTGTAGAAAGATTTCAGAATGTAGCATTCTGATGTCCTAGCGGTATGACCCAGGTCATCCTGGTAGAAACATACTGCCATAATCTACAAACTTCGCTCCTCGCCCAAATAGGAGTTGCTGAAAGCCGCACCTGAAAACAATTGGTCCAGCAAGGTGAACAGGCTGAAGAAATTATCGCCAGGGTTAGGGCAGAAGAAAACAAGCCCAGACCCGAAAGGTCGACAAGGCGTACGCCAGACGCATCCCTTCAAACAAAAAGGAAGGATAACTTGGCGACAGAAACCAAATCCCCTGTCAAACCTCAGTCGGTCAAGGGAAGTGGCTCTTCAAGTCAGCCACGCGCCAATAAGCAGTACTCCTTCAAAGATGAACATATTGACTCATTGTTCAAGTTACTCAACAAGAGCAACAGATTGAAGCTTCCTGAAGCTAGACGTCCTGAAGAAGTCGGTAAAACTGATAATCTTAACTACTGCTTGTATCATAGGTGCTGGGACACCCCACAGAGCTGTTATGTCTTCAATGACATCCTTCAGGCTCTGACTGATGCAGAGGTATTAAAACTCCGTTCAGAACAGAAGAAAGTGACAGCCAATATGACATCATTCCTCCAGTTTGGAAGACAACCCCCAACACCTCTGGAGTAGTCCCCATCCCAAAAGGGAAACTAAGAATGATCAATATAGACCCTCACCATCAACAAGAGAAGGGTCTTGTATCTGTCCCCACACCTCAGGGGAAGTTATGTGGGTTCATCCCGACCTTGTGGACGGCCAACAATGGACCACTGTTACCAGCAGAAGTCCAAAGGCAAAGCGAAAGCTTCGTCTTGTAATGTGGTGTGCGCTTCTTCTCGAGAAGCGAAAACCGATGTTCCCTCACTGACTGATTCAGAAGAAGAAACAATAGTTCTCGCCACAGAACCCAATCACCACTCGCGCAGAAACTCGTTCGGGCCAGTCATATTTAAAAAAGTATAATGAAATGGTGGCAACCCCTCCTAAACCCACTACAAAGTCAGCCAAGCCCCCACGAAATAACCGGTGGAGAGGCATAAAGAGCTTTGATTTTCTAAAGCTCTCCCAAAGGACAACGCGAAAGGATCCCCAACACCTTACCGCTTTGACATCCTAGCTCAACTGGCCAATATCCGGCCAGAATCACTCTTTATGAGCTACTGAGGCTTTCAAAGTCAACCAGAGAAGCTTTAAGAGAGGCCCTAGCTAATACCGAGGTCTTCATGACCCAGATACCGGTTAGACCACAGGAGGAAGATTGAGGATTGTCTTCATGCCTCCCAAAATGCTCCCTGCATCACCTTCACGGCGGATGATATGCAGGTGAAGGGGAAACATGATTGACCCCTATACTTCACAAGGTATATTGGATCATCTGAAATAAACTGCATTCAGGTAGATCCAGGGTCCGCGTTGAGCATTATGCCTCACCGGGTCATGCAACATTTAGCGATTCCTACCCACCGATTGAGCGCCACCCAGACTACCATTTATGGGTTCAATGCCAATGGTACATGCCCAATGGGGAAGATCAAGCTCAAATGCCAAATTGGGGACTTAAAGTCTGAAGTGACGTGCTACGTGATTGATGTTGACACCTCATACAATTTGCTGCTTGGACGACCATGGATTCATCGTAATTCCATCGTACCCTCCACTCTCCATCAAGTTATGAAATACATCGACGAGAGTGGGAAGGTACGAATGTTGATTGCTGAAAGGCATCCGTTGAAGGGAGTCGAGAACTATTTCATAATTCTCTCCTGTACCAGGACTCTTTGGAAAAACGAGAACTTACAACCAAAGGAGCCAGACTCTGGTAATGAAGCTGACACCGAGCCAGAAGAGTGCATGTGGGAACTAGATCCACTTGTAACGAGCATTAATAAGCTCGATGTTGATAACACCGTCAATGATGTAGGCGGGTGGTATATTAATGAAGAGTTAAATTTAGCTTACTTTTCTGTGTTCGCTTTTGATTCAGTACCGTCAGACACTAGTACCGAACCAGATAATGACCCCTGGTCGGCAATGGATGCTTTGACATCATTGCATGTACCAGTGAAGTCATCTTTCGAAACGTACCAAGATGTCGGTGATGCGCAAGAATCAATATTCATGGTCCCAGCTAGACGTAAAGGCCAAAAGCCAATCCTTTTCGGACAATCAAATCCGACCTGATTTCTTGTGAAGAGTCAGAAAGCGAGAATGAACCCCCTCAGTTCACCCTTATGAGCTAAATGTACTCAGAATGATGAAAAGTATGGGGTATGATCTGACAAACGGTCCTGGGTTGAACTTCGGCAAGGAAGAAGAACACTACTCCGATCTTTCGTTCTGAAAGGTAAAACCCCTTATTATTATCATCGAACTCGTAGGGGGTTGGGCTATGTGTCAACTCCGATCTCATCAGCCTCTGAGTCTGAAGAGTCACTATACAATGACTACTCATCTGGCACATCATCGTGGGAGTCAGACGTTAGTGTCGGCAACCTCTTTGGAGAACTTTCAGTATATATGGTTTCAACAAGCCACCTGGAAGACAAAGATGAGAGATGATCCAGTCTGATACAGATCCTTGGGTCAAACACTTAAATACTCTCTGGGATACGCGCTTTGAACAGCGCGAGCCACCACGGAGGATAAAGTTGCCCAGATTAATCTGGGAGATGAGGCTAATCCTAAGCCCATCTTTATAAGCGAAGCCTATCACCCTCCGAGAAAGAAGATTTAATATCTCTTGTGCAAGAGTATATAGATGTTTTTGCTTGGAATTATGAGGACATGCCTGGTCTTGATCCTCGAGTGGCTATGCATCGCCTTAACATTAATTCAGACGTGAAGCCAGTCAAACAACAGCAGTGACGATTCCGTCCAAAAATAATGGAAGCAATCCAGTCAGAAGTCAAAAAATTCATAGACTCTGGCTTCATTAAGGAAGAGCAACATCCTGATTGGGAAGCCAATATCGTCCCCGTTGCCAAAAAAACGGAAAGATCCAGATTTGTATTGATTTCCGTGATCTAAATGAGGCCTGCCCCAAAGACGAATTCCCTCTCCCAATCACAGATGTCATGATTGACAACACGTGCGGGTTTGAGCAAATGTTCTTCATGGATGGATTCTCAGGGTATAATCAAATCAAGATGTATCCTGATGATGAAAAATACTTCTTTCAGGACACCATTGGGGTATGCTGCTATACTGTCATGCCCTTTGAACTGAAAAATGTGAGGGCCACATATCAGAGGGCTATGAATGCAATTTTTCACGAGCACCTGCGTAAAACAGTGGAATGCTATGTTGACGACATTGCAGTGAAAAGCCGCACCAAAGGTGATCACATAACCGATCTGAAGACAATCTTCGAAATCATGCGGGCACATCAGTTGAAGATGAACCCCACCAATCCTTCCTGGGGGTGGCCAGCGGCAAATTCCTAGGGTTTGTGGTAACTTCCACAGGAATTCATTTGGACCCAGAAAAAGTTCGCGCTATCCAGGAGATGCAACCTCCGAGGAACCTCAGAGAACTTAGGGGATTGCAAGGACGACTGGTATACATCCGAAGGTTTATCTCAACCTCTCTGGAAGATGCCAACCCTTTACCAAATTGATGAAGAAGGGTGTCTCATTCGTTTGGGACGATGCTTGCCAGCAAGCGTTTGAGGAGATTAAACGATACCTCACGTAACCACCAGTCCTTACAGCTCTGGTGTCCGAAAACCTTTCCTGATATACGTCCGAGCAATGGATCATTCCTTAGGAGCTTTACTAGCCCAAAATAATGATCAAGACACGAACAAGCAATCTATTATCTAAGTAGGACTATGATCGGGGCCGAACATCGATACAACCCGATCGAAAAGGATGTTTGGCATTGGTGTTCGCTGTCCAGAAAATGTGACACTACTTGGTAGGCCAGACTATAAACGTCATATCAAGAGTTAACCTTTGAGGTTGCTCATGACAAAGCCATCGTCATTAAATGGCCGACTGGCAAGATGGACCATACTGCTATCCCAATATGAAATGCACTTTTTACCACAAAAGCCGTGAAGGGACAAGCGGTGGCAGATTTTCTCACTGAGCATCCAGATCCGAGGGCAACCAAACTTTACGAGGATCTCCCAGACGAGGTCGCTAAAGTTTGTCCGACCCAAATATCTTTTGAAAGACAAGTGTGGCAACTCTTCTTTGACGGTGCATCAAGGACAGGTCCGCAAGGGCATGTCATAGCTGGAGTAAGGATAGTACTCGTCTCCCCACAGAACTATGTGATTCCTCGAGCTTTCTCATTAACTGAACCCTGCTCCAACAACGTAGCGGAGTACAATGCCCTCTTGATTGGAATGCAAATCGCCGATGAGATTGGCGTTAAAAATCTCAAGGCATACGGTGACTCTAAACACATCGTTAACCAAGT
The DNA here is from genome assembly GCA_038442645.1 of Agave tequilana. Classification (NCBI taxonomy): domain Eukaryota; kingdom Viridiplantae; phylum Streptophyta; class Magnoliopsida; order Asparagales; family Asparagaceae; genus Agave; species Agave tequilana. Next base: position 14,257 of record JAVJIF010007679.1, read on the forward strand.
TTGCGGGGAGTACGAAGTCAGACATGAAGACTTAGTACCCTATTACAACTATCTCTATGGCCGAAAAGTTCAGAAACTTTTTCATCGACCACGTACCACGCCAGCGAAATGCGCACGCAGATGCGCTGGCATCTATCGCTGCTTCTTTAGCCCTTCCAGCTGGAGTAGTAGAGAAAATACTTGTTTACAGCCACGACTTGTATTGCCCAAGAATTGCTTCTGAAGATTACAAGAAGCTGACAAGAGACTGTCAAGTCAAAGAAGCTCTTGAGTCGTCAGCCGGTCCAGAACCTAGAGACTAGTGATTCCCTTATATTGACTATGTCTTGTACGGCATCCTGCCTAATGATCCCAAAGAAGCGACTACCATTAGAAGGAAAGCCCCCAAATTCTACTATAATGCGATCACGCGAACACTGTATCGTCGATCGCATGATGGGATCTTGCTTCGTTGTCTATCACAAAAGAGGCACAGGAGGTACTGAAAGAAGCGCATGACGGCATGTGTGGAGCTCATCAACCTGGTCCAAAACTTGGGGATCGACTCCGAAGATTGGGATATTATTGGCCTAAGATGATCCCTGATGCCATCACTTATGCCAAACGATGTCACGCCTGCCAAGTTCACGGCGATTTCATCCATCAAGCGCCAGGGTATCTTCGCTCTACAACTTCTACCTGGCCATTTGAGATGTGGGGGATGGACGTAGTTGCCCTATAAGCCCACCATCATCCAAAGGATACCGGTTCATCTTAGCCATAACCGACTACTTCTCTAAATGGGCCGAAGCTATCCCTTTGAGGGAGGTAAAGACATCTGATGTGATCAAATTCGTTAAACATCACGTTATTTACCGTTTTGGTGTACCTCAGCGAATTGTCAATGACAATGGACCCCAGTTCGTTAGTCAGGCTTTTCAAAGGTTCTGCAATACGGCAGGATCCAAAGTGTGTCCTCAACAGCATACTACCCAGCTGCTAACGGTCTTGCAGAAGCTTTCAACAAGACTATTGGCAAGCTTCTCAAGAAATTCGTCTCGAAAAGCTAACGTGATTGGGACGACAAATTAGGTGAATGCTTATGGGCCTATCGCACGACAATTTGAACCCCAACAAAAGCTACACCATTCTCTTTGGTATATGGGTGTGAAGCCGTGCTCCCACTAGAAATCCAAATTCCATCTCTACATGTCGCCTTAACAACAAAGATGACGAATGAGGAGAGGTATCGACTGCGACTCCAAGAACTGGAAGCTTTAGATGATAAACGTCTGCAAGCCCAGCAGCAAATCGAGCTCTACGAAGTCCGGATTACCAGAGCCTTCAACAAGAAAGTTAAGGAGCGAACTTTCAAGAAAGGCGACCTTGCCTTAGCTATCAAAAGACCCATGGTAGTGACACATAAGACAAAAGAAAAATTCTAACCCAAATAGGAAGGACCATTTGTAGTGGAGTCAGTCTACTCAAATGGAGCATATCGCCTCATAACCTTAAACGGTGAAACACTCATGATGCCTATCAACGGCAGATTCTTGAAGAAATACTACCCTTGATAGCACTCTTCCTCCGATCAAGTTAATATTACACCTCTGATCAAAACTCCAGATCCAAGAAGAGCTTCTTTCTTTTTCTAGATCACATCACAGTAGATCAGTGTCAAACTGATCGAGCACTGGCTGCATCATGATACATGATGTAAATATTGAGAAAGAAACAAAATGCGAAACTTGGGTTTTAGTATTAGCTACTCTCTTGATTAACATCCGAAGCCTCCGACGGCTAAGGATAGAGGACAATGTTGGCTTTTAAGCCCAACATAAGTCTTTGACAACTCATCATGCTGAGGGGAATAGCATGGCTAGCCCAACTCAAACGGTAGTTGGTAAAGGCACATCAAATCTGTTGATAGCTGGGGGTTTGCTAAAAATCCTAGTAGATTTGATTCCACTCTCTTCTCCAAAATCCCTTACCACTTCTCATACACAGAATGGTAGGTCCACAAAATACAAACATTGCTACGTTAACATTATACCTCTGGCAATGAAAAATTTCAATACTCCCTAACGAGTACAAACCTTACTTGTCTCAACTCTATATGGAGTAGCAAGCCTTCAAACTGTCAAGTTAACACTACACCCTGACACTTCAAACTTCACTTGTCAATTCTCATCAACAGAATGACAAGTCTTCAAAATTACTCATATCGCAAATCAACCACTGTCAAATTAACACTACACCTCTGACACTTCAAACTTCACTTGTCAATTCTCATCAATAGAATGATAAGTCTTCAAATTGCTCATATCGCAAATCAACCACTATCAGGTTAACATTACACCTCTGACAAATTACTATTAAGTTTAACACTACACCTCTAACAGTGATTGAGTTGCTGCCAAGTTCAATATTAAACCTCTGACAGTCACTTTTCCTCAGGCTTCTATATTGAAGCTGAGATGAGCGATGCTAAGTTTAACATCACACCTCTAGCGTCCAGTTCATTGCTAAGTTCAACAATACACCTATGGCCATGACTTTCCCTCGGACTTCCTTGTCGAAGTCAAGATGACCAATGCCAAGTTCAAAATTACACCTCTAGCATTACCCTCACTGACAAGTTAAACATTAAACCTATGACAATGACACTTTCAGTCTTCCCAAATGAAGCTGAAACACTCTTGAGTCAAGTTAATATCACACCTCTGACAGTATTCTTGAATTCCTGAAACAGGATTTTTCTCCAAACTTTGACTCGTTAAGATTATCACATATTTTAGCAAGTCAAAGGTCCATACTTTTATTTGTCTGTTTTTCGATACGAAAAAGGAATTCAAGAAAATAGAAGAAGATAAGAAAAAGTGTCACTTTTATTTATATTCAAACATATGAAAGTGATACAAAGCGCTCTCGTATACAATAAGATTGAGTGTTACAATAAAGGAGTACAAAAAAGTCCCTCACTCTCAGTAAAAGGTTGCACTCACTCCCTGAAGCATTCCCATCACTCCAAATACAAGATGTTTGGAAGAGCGCCGAAGAAGGTTGAGCACTGTTAAGACAATCGAAAGCTGATTACATCATGATGCACGACGTAAACATCGAAGAAGCTTATCGCTAACCAAGAACAATGGTGTTTCTTGAGGTCGAAATTCAGAAGAACATTCTGATTCCACCCGACCAACCGGTGTGGGCCATAGTCCTTCGTTGATGAACATCTCCACCACCAGAAAGTCATCCAATGAGCATGAGTTTTTCGTCGATGTCACTTCTGGGGGTAAGATTGGTGAAGGGAGGATTCGAGACCTTACAGGTGACGTCCTCTTTCCCGTGACCTGCAAGAAGATCATACCACCACTATACCCACTGTGACCATGACAAACCCGGGGGCACCGCCGGTGCATCATGTCCAATAAGGTCTTGACGGATGTTGTAGCACCCCGTACCCGGGATACGTATCCAGAGACGTGTCCCAAAATTTTTTGACCATATTGTTCAGTTTTCTTCCTATATATGTTTTTGAGTTGTGATTACTTATATTATTGAGTATCGGATCTGGATTCTCAGACCTAGAGTAAGCGATGACCCGGACCGAGAACCCGATACCAGCCAGTAGCCCGATTTGACTTTCTGGTAATCCGATTTGATCGATTTCAGTTTCAGACACTGTTTTCTAATATTTTAGATTTTTCATGATTTTTTGAAATTTTTCTGCAAAATCTCCAAAACCGGTGTCGGTCGGCATCGCCGTCTGATTCTCAGATTTTAGTTTTCAAACGGGATTGAATTTTCAAAAACAGCTTTCACATTACTTCTTAGAATTTCATTTTATATTTAAATACATTTTTTGGTATTTTTCAAAATTTATCAAAATTTTACCGATTCTGGTGTCGGCCGGTATCGCCAGAAGATTTCAAGATTTTTAATTTGAAAACTACATTGAATTTATCAAATCTGATTTTACCGTGTATCTTAAAATAATATTTACTACTTTTGAGAATTTTTCGGAACGTTTCTGAAACAGTCAAATTTTCGCCTTATTTAAAAAATAATATTTTTACCGGCGATTTCTTTTCTTGCTTTTCCCTCCTCTACTCCCCTAATTTATACTACCAGAAATTATAATAAATAAATTAGTTAATAATAAAAAATTTAAACTATTTTATTTCCTTTTTTTTCTTATTTTTTTAATTTTCATTCTTTTCTTTCTTTTTCTTTTCTTCACTTTGATTTCCCCCCCACAATTAGCGCCTTGATCCCTGCCAAAGCCGCCCGCAGCCGCCACCTACAGCCGTAGGGCTGCTGCCGCATCCCTATCACCCCCTAAACCATCTTTCAGTTCCCCTCTCATCCCCTATTAAACCACCACACCACCATTCAATTCAAACTAAAATCCAAAATCAAACTTCATCTCCTTCAACCAAATAACCCACTCACGCATTCACCATGGCCGCCGCCTCCACCTTCACCACCACCGTCTCCGGCCACTCCTAGGCCGCCCAACCAACTCCCCAACACCTCCTCTTCACACCACCACTTCCTTCAACCTCCAACAACCTCCCACCACCACCAATTTCACCAAAACCCACCTCCATCACCACCCTTTCTCCTCCAAATTCACCATCCCCTCCACCAAATTCTCCACTCCAACCAACCAACATCATCTCCTCCTCCTCCTCTAACCCCCCATCACCTCCAATCATCACCACAACCCACCACCACCATCTTCCACCACCACCAAAACACCCAACAACACCAAAACAACAAACTCCATCCACCTCCTTCTCCCCCCGGCCGCGCGCGCCGCCCCACCACCTCCGGCGGCGCGCCACCACCGCCAGGCCGCCGGCGGCCGGCCGGCGATGGCCACCCCCTTCCCTCCTTCTTCTTTTTCCTTTCTTTTTTTCTTTCTTCTTTTCTTTCATTTCAAACCCCTTTCATTCCCTAAATAAACACTCTTTTCCCTCATTCCAAAGATACCCTTCCCCTCATTCCCTTATTACTTCAATATATTTACAAACCTACCCCCTTTCATTTTAAGTCCTATTTCCCTTTTAAAACACCACATTTTCTCTTTCTTCTTCCTACAACTCTCTCTCTCCTCTCTCTTTCCCTCTCTAATATTTATATAAATATTTATAATTATATATTTTAATATACAACTACGGGCTAGTGGATTTCTCGTGCGGATCCCCGATTTCTCGGATTTTTAACCGGTATTTCACCCCGGTTTCAGGCGAGTGCTTATTATTAATTTAAAAATAATTACTCTTATATTTATAACATGTATTGATATGTGGATGTTTTAACATGTTATATTTGACACCGATATCTTTCATGCTATATTTGACACATAATACCGGACACCGATACTTGCCATGCTATAATTGACACCAATAATTGTCATGCTATATTTGACACCGATATTTGCCATGCTATACTTGACCCGTGACATCTGACACCGGCACTCGGTATTTACACCAGTACTCAGTATTTACACCGACACTTGGCATGTTACACTTGATATATTATTTATGACTCCGGCACTCGGTATTTACACCGGCACTCGATATATAGACCCGGTACTTGATCTATGTCATACCTGACACTGACCCTAATACCCGGTATATGATATGCTTTCATGTGGTACAAATACCTGGACCTGACATCGTGACTCTTGACCGGGCACTACCACCCAGATACTTATGTATTATGTGACATATTCATGACTATCACTTTTTCTGGGACTTGATTATTATATTGTTACTAGATATTTGGTACTCCTGAACTCCTGTACTCCAGTACTCCTGAACTCCTGTACTCCTGAACCCCTGAAAAAGGGTGACTCCTGATGTTATACTCCTGGTATTATACTCCTGTTTCCGTAAGTTGAAAAATCATGGTTATACTGTATACACTTGTGGACATTATCTTTGGGCAATATATATAATAAAATACTCAACTTACACTGGGTGGGGAAAACTGATGAAAACTGGTATTATGTCATATTTATAATGGTGATATATCTGAAGTGTTGTGTGGGGCGCGTAATGATAAGTCCCCGGAAGCAGTAGCCTGAATCTGAAGTGTCGTGTGGGGCGCATAATGATAAGTCCCCGGAAGTAGTAGCCTGAATCTGAAGTGTCGTGTGGGGCGCGTAATGATAAGTCCCCGGAAGCAGTAGCCTGAACTCCTGAGCTAGTCCCGGGCAGAGACGGGACCCACTATAAATATGAGCCATCAGATTTATCAGTTTCTAAATAATAACTCATCTTATTCATAAGTGGATGTATGTGTGCGGGTAGCACATACAAAAGCATATGAATCAGATGAATAACATAAAACAACCAAACAGTAATAATGTTAGGAACGTATGATATTTGGTCTCTCCTTTGTTCGGGTCCTAGTACTCACATATCAGACCCGGGTAAGTTCTACAGAGTGCGAACTCTAGTATGGACTATCGGTGATGTGAGGCACTGGTAGGGAGGCGATTGAAATATCAAACGGTACTGACTATTATTATTGGATTAATTAAAATGCAACACCTTTATATTCTTCAGTTACAGTATTATGCTCTGAATTGACACCCTGTTTTATAACACATGACCTCTGTGATACCATGGTTACTCCAGACACACTCTAGTTCTGTTACCCTGAGGGCAACTCAAGTTGTATGAATTCAGATAATGGTGACATCGGATATGTGGTATATAGATGAGGGTTTCCTTGTTTGGATTATCCCCTCGACGTATCAATCCCATGAATCCAAAATCTGAGATTATACAACTAGTTTTGTCCATACTTATATTTATCGCGTGTTTAGTGTATTTATCACATGTTGCCATATTTTGTCGCATGTTTATGTGTACCTATGCTCTCTATACTGTTGTCCATGCATGTTTTTTGATTCAGACTTACTGATATATATGTATTTACTTGATCTCAGATTTACTGTCATTTTCCTTCTATTACTTGTCATTTCCTGTACCTGCATGCCTGGACCACATCACGTGATCATGTACACGTGTGCCTGTTATGCACGCCATTTGGCTTTATAATATGTACTCGCTGGGGTTGCTAACAACCCTGAATTCTCATGTCCAGATCCTAGAGTCTAGACCCTGGTGATCTTACTGTAGCTGATCAGAGTGCGCTGCGGATCCTCCCGTGGTGATCGGAGTGCAGCAGAAGCTCGGACATCGCCGTAGTTCTTCCTCCTAGCTTATCTCCTGTTTGGCTCTCGAGGTCCTTCTTGCCGTATCATGAGCATCTCTCAGTTTTTATTATGTATATACCTTTATGTATTGTACTCTTGTATTTTCTAGTGATGTAATATTCCTGTAATATTGTATCTCTTTATATGATAACCATGTACTTGTACTATTCTGTTGGAATGTATATTACCACTGTGCTTCCGTCTCTGATTCCTGCCTGTACTGAAGCTTAGCGTATATACGTGAGGGTATTTCCGACCTGCGTATATACGTCGCAGTGGCGTCCCCGTACCCGCCAGATCGGGGTCTCACAGATGTCATCAGTCGCGCAAATCCTCGTCGCCCATGAACAGGAGCCTTGATTTCTCCAGTGCTCGACCATCGAACAAGTTCGCTGGTCGATATATTCTCCCAAGGGCCCAGCGAAGATGCAAAAGGTTGACTAAGACTGCCTGCAAGAAACAAAAAAAATAGAAGATTAAAGTTTTGTTAAGGTAGAAACAGAAAAGCTGAAGGGCGAACGCAGTGGTAGTTATAAACTTCAGACGCGGGGATGTCCGGTGTAGACGGCTTAAAATTCGGTTAATTCAGAAACAGAAAAATTCTGCTAAATTAAGACTGTAAGAGCAAACGCAGTTGAATTTGTGGATTTCAGACGCGTAAGGGTCTGAACGCTGTCTGGATTTAGACCCGCGTCTAAAATACAAGACGCAAAGTGAACTAGACGCAGAAGTTGCCACATCCAAGTCCGAAGGCCTCGAAAAAATTTAAAGTCAAAAACCTCAAAGGCGAGCGTTATATGCAAAGCTCGCGTCTCAAAGTCTAAGTACAGAATTCATCACACTTGCGTTCAAAGGATTTTGAGTTGATTGTAACACAATATTGCATATTTTACCACATAATCCCCATGCATATTACAAATAAATACATGATTTTTACTAATCTTCTCTACATATTTGCAGGTACACACTTAATGAAGAGATAGCCCATTAATCACTTTAATTAGCAATAATTAAAGTGATTAAATCAAGATTAAGATAAGCCCCAAGATTTCAAATCAGATTCTAGAGAGATCCGCGCAACAAACGAAGAATCCAGAAGGTCCACGTGGCCAAACAAACTCGTAACAACCCGCAACAGAAAGCTGTTGCGCAACGGCCGCCGTTTGGCCGCGTTTTGCCGCGCCCTGGCGGCAGATCTGGGGCCGTTGAGCCCCAGATTTTGCGCCAACAGAATGGGTTCTGGATCCTTCTCCTGGGGGCTATAAATACCTGCACCTGGCCTGCGAGCAGAGACTGAACAGAGAAGAGAGAGATTAGTGTAAAGCTTGTAATTTTGTTAGTTTTTGTTTAGGATTTTTAGCTCTCTATGATCTTCTTCTCCCTAGATTTCATTGCAAGAGAGAGTTGTATGAGAGAGAGAGCTTGTATTCATCAAGGAGTGACAACTTGAAGCTATGCAAGGATTGATCCATTCTATACTTCTCTACTTGAGCTTGATTCTAGTTTGATTGTTTTCTTTACTTGCTTTGTTCACTTTCTTGCACTTTTACTTCATGCTTTGTTTTGCTTTTGTAATGGCTAGTAGTAGCTAATTCTTTCTCCATGTACTAGCTAACCACTAGCCTTGCTAACTACTAACTCATGGGTGATTGCTTTATTTCATCTTGCAAGTGTATGATCTTCTCTTCTCCGATGGGTTTTCTTTCATTTCTTGGCAAGTACCTTGTTGTAATTCTCCATATGATTCATGTGTGCCTCACTTAGAGCCTTGTCTTTGAACAAGTGCCTTGATGGAACATGGAGATGGATCACCAATATGCTATTTGATGTACAACTTCTTTAAGTCCATTATTGAATGTTGTATGTTCTTCATTTGCATCCCTTGAGTGTAGCTCTTTTGATTCCATTATTGAAAGTCTAACTTGTAGGCCGATGACCATCTATGGAGGCTACAAGACAAGTCCAAGAATGATCCCCCATCATCCTAGTGGGAAAGTAATTAGACCAACACGCAAGACAAATCCATGCCGATGAATCAACATGAGGCATGCATTCACTATCACGGAGTTTAGTAAGTTTTAGCAAGGTAGCAAGGTTAGCTAGTCATGGTTTTCTTACATTCAAAGTCTTCCTCAAGTTTACTTTCTTTTTAGATTGTTAGTCCAAAGCAAACCTCGATTTTGATTTCTCTCGATTTCCACCATGAACATATCCATCCTTTCTTTCATTTGTTTTTCCATTTTGTTTTTATTCTTTTAAAAGCAAAGAAGAATTCTCGTTTCCTAACTTCACTACCTCTCGTAAAGCTTCCATCGCGAGCTCTCCCTGAGATCCGACTCGGTATAGCTCTATGCTATAGCGGAGACAAGAAGGGGTACATCAAATACATTTTTGTACTCATAATACGTATACCTTCTTCGTCTAATCAAAATGGCGCCGTTGCCGGGGAGAGCAACGTTTTTAGGTTAAAGTGAAGTACTAAACGAATCTTCTTCTCTGTTTGCAGGTTACAGGTGAAGAAACAGAAAATCTTGCATTGCAGAAACATATAAGCGGACCTGGGCCTCTGCTCTCGAAAGCAGAGACCAGGATCCCTCTGACTTGCCGCGTTCTGCCGCGCGGGCGCGGCAAGGAGGAGTTGACTTCTAACCATTTTTCTGCAGGGTCTCTTACTCTGCAAAATACAGCTTCTGCAATACTTAAATTCTTGTTTGCTTCACCATATACCTGCTAATTTAATCAACAGTAAAAAAATTGGTTGTAATTGTTAAAAATTGTTTAGACATTTGCATCTCTAGGCACGTGTCTTTTCAATTCTTTACTTTTACTGTTGAAGAGTGCTGGAGGCAAGGTACGTTTCGCATTGCATATAGACTAGGAATCATCTCTTGCTTGATTTTCATGCTTTGAGTGAATCCTTGTTATATTTCTTGTACACTTGCACCAATTCAATTTTAAGGGCATTACCGATAAATAAGATAAGGTGGGGAGTTCATTACCCTTTCCTTAGCCCAAAAACCACATCCCAGCACTCACAATCCCAAGCTTGTAAATAAAATTTGAATAGACGTTGGCCCTAGGGACATCTCGGACTCATTAGGAGATTTTCCTAAGGGGGAAAAGTGTTGGAAATTGACTTTTGTAAAATCAGTGTCTAGGAAAGGGGTTGAGGGCCGAAAGCCCGAAGGTTGCTGGTTACTTAATTAAGGAACGTCTTTGGACGGAAAACCTCCCACCAACCTTATCCTTCCTTGGCTGATTCGCTTATAGTCAAAGTCTACACTAAACCTCCTGTGGACGATCTAAAGTTAGGAGTCGTCTAGGTCTAGGATCCTTATATAGCTGGGATTGATTTTTCTTTTATTGTTTGTTATTTTTCTTTTTCGCTGGTGTGATCGGTGCGCGTTGTTTGTGGCTTTATATTTGAGAGTGGTTCTGTGATCATCATTCTGCTAGACTTTCTACACTTACACAACCACTTGACACCATGACCAACAACGTCTCACTTCAAGATCGATTTTATCCGATTCGCACCTCCATTCCATCTTGCATTCTTCTCCCCGAGCCTAATGCAAATCACTTCGAGCTGAAACCGCAATTCATTAATACACTTCCCCATTTCCATAGTCTAGAGTCTGAGGACGCATACCTCTTTATTCGTGAGTTTGAAGAGGTATGCCAAATGATGAGAATTTCCCAACTGTCTGAGGATGCTGTTAGGTTGCGGTTCATACCGTTTGCACTTAAGGATTTAGCTAAGAAATGGCTTTATAATCTTCCAGTCAGTTCCATATCTTTATGGGAGGATTTTGTTAAAGTCTTTCTTAAGAAATTCTATCATATCCACAAAACAGCCCTCATGAGAAAGAACATAATGCAATTCAAGCAGGAACCAAATGAACCTTTCTGGAAGTATCTTGAGCGTTTCAAAGACCTTCTTGCCCTGTGTCCCCATCACGGCATAGAGAAATGGCGTCTATGCCAGATTATCTATGATGGATTAGATTACCAAACAAAAACCCTTTTAGAATCCATGTGCCAGGGGGAATTTTTGAAGAAAGATGAACATCAGGGGTGGGATCTCTTTGAAACCCTAGCTGAGAAAACCATTCAGTGGGAATCATGCCCTGATAAACCGACTCCCACCACTTCCAGAACTGGTACACACTCCAAAGAATCCTCTATAGCTGCAGAAACCAAGATCACACAATTAATGAAGAGGATAGAACTGCTTGAGTCAAAAGGGAATTCTGTGGTCAACCAGGTCAACCCATTGCCTTTGATTAAACCAGGTTGCACCAACTGTCATGACCTTAGCCATGTATTTGAGGAGTGTCCATTATATCAGCCCCAATCATTTCAGGAGAACATGAATGCAGCTTTTACCAGACCCCCATACTCCAACACTTACAAGTCAGGATGGCAGAACCATCCAAATTTTCCATGGAGTCAGTCTGGTCCTGAGCATCATAGGCCACCATTTCCACATCCTTATAATGCTCAGTTTCACCCATCCAGTTTCGATCAAGATTCACTGTATGTTCATCCATCTCAAAGTCCACCACAGTCATATCAGTCTTATCATATGCCACCATCATATGACCAATCACAATTCCAATCTCCATATTTTCAACATCCACCCCAGCATAATTCTGAGATATCTGAATTGAAAAAAATGCTAGAAACCTTTACAAAGAACCAGGAGCAGGAGTTGAATAAAATAAAGGTCAAAATTGGTCAATTGGCTGAGAATCAAAAAAGTTTTTTCCCAAACCAGCCATTGCCAAATCCCAAACACCACTTCTCTTTGAATAAAGTGGAAGATTCAGGACCCAGTCAATGTCATGCTATTCACACCCTGAGATCTGGAAAACAAATAGACAATAAGGTTTCTAGTCCACCATCTCATCCAGTACCAAAGCCAACACCTCATGTCCCAATGCCACCAACTTTTGACAAACCATCTTCTAGTGCAGAGCCATCCACATCTCAAGCCAAGGGGAAAGAAAAGGTAGATGAGCAACCTTATAAGCCTAGAGTACCATATCCAAATAGGCTTCTAAATAACAAGTCAAATGCTCACATGGAGAAATTAAAAGAAATGTTCAATAAGGTCCAAATCAATGTCCCTCTTCTTGATGCCATACAACAAGTACCATCATATGCCAAATTCTTAAAGGAGATGTGCACTAAGAAGAGGAAGACCCAAGTCCCTAAGAAAGTCTTCCTAGCATCATCCATCACTGAGTTGCTCACTGGTCCAATTCCTGTTAAATACAAGGACCCAGGAAGCCCCACCATTTCATGCATCATAGGACAGACTACCATTAATAGGGCACTTCTTGATTTAGGGGCCAGCATCAATCTCCTACCTTTTTCTGTGTACCAACAATTGGGGTTAGGTGATTTCCTCCCTACCCAAATGACCATTCAATTGGCTGATCGCTCTGTCACTAAACCCAAGGGGATAATTCATGATGTCCTTGTCAAAGTTGGAGAATTCATTTACCCTGTTGATTTTGTAATCCTTGAGACACAACCAGTGTCAAATTCCAATCAAAGGGCACAAATTCCTGTCATTCTGGGACGACCATTCCTGGCTACTGCAAATGCCCTCATTAATTGCCGGAATGGATCAATGAGGTTGAGCTTTGGTAACATGACACATGAACTCAATGTCTTCCACACACAGCCTCACAAAACAAAAAATCAAACATTTGAGGTTAGCTTTATTGAGGACAATTGTGAGGATTCAAAAGATGAGTCACAATTCTGTGATTCTCTTCAAGAACCTCCAATTGATATATCTTTTGAAGACTTGTTTGCTGATGAGATCATGTGTTTAGATGAGTCAACTCGGGGTAAGTTAGCTGATTGTCCACTTCCGGATGTTGATTTGAGTTTTGAAGAATTATATGGAGAAGAGTTAAAATTTCTTAATATTGGAAGTGATGAGATTCTGAGTGAGAGTGGTGATAAGGACTTTGTTTGTGAACGATGTGGTGGAATGAGTGTGAATGATAATAACAATCAATTGAATCTGGAAAAACCTAAGGCTAGAATAATTCAGACCGTTTTCCAATGGAGCTCAAGAAAGAGAACACATTGGAACGATGGGAAACGGGCCAGAGGAAAGCGACCAAAAGCCTAGGTAATTATTATACTTGTATATACTCTTTGTAAATAATTTTTTGCATTTTTTTTTTCTTACCTCTTACCTATTTCATGCATACATATATCATGATGCATTGAGGACAATGCATGAAATAAGTGTGGGGGAGGGTTTACTAACATAGAGTTTTTAGATCTTCTTTCTTTTACACTTCTTTTTAGAAATAAATAAAAAAAATTTAAAAATAATAAAAAAAAATTTAAAAATAATAAAAAAATTTAAAAATAATAAAAAAAAGAAAACTTTTTGAAATAAGAGACAAAGTTTAGATCTATTTCTAAGAAAATTAAGATGTATCTTAGAAATTAAGAAAGCCTTAATTATGACATCTTAAACATAGTTGAAGTAATAGATCTTGTTTAAAATTATAGGCTAAGTAAGAAAAATTGGTGAGATATTTTCATCTTGAATTTTTTGCCTTAGATAATATGCACTTTACACTTACACATTTCTTGGGATGGAGACAAAGACCAAAATGCCATAAACATAAAAGAAAAAAAAAACAAAAAAAATAATATGTATATAATAAAACATCACCTATTAAGCTGGGAAATTATGCCTCAAGAAGCATGATTACTCACGCCTAACGGTGATCTCACTTATTAAGCTGGATAATTGTGCCTCAAGAAGCATGATTATTTACGCCTAACGGTGATTAAGAATAATCCCCTTTAGTTTTGTGGCCTTTTTCACTCGAGACCTTAAACCCGAGGGATGTTTTCTCATTTGGTGCCCTAAGACCGTCTGGTTTGGGAGTCATCAGTTAAAGGCTCGCTACAAGGGTGAACTAGAAAGCCTAAACTAAGGGAAGAAAAAAGAAAAAATAAGAAAAAAATAAATATATATAAATAAATGGCTTGATGGTTAGAGTTGAAATCCCAGAAATTTTCACAAAGCACGATGTGCATATTATCTAGGTTTTATGAAGGATAAAATATTCAATCCAATTTTGAATTCTTACCTTAATTGAAGACAAGATCTTGCATGGAGACTAAGTTTAAGAAAGAATGATTATAGGTGGACTTATGACCTAGGATCACTTATATTTTTTTGAAAAAATAGTTCGTAAACATGTCTCTTGTTCAAAATGCGTTTTCAAAATGCTAACATTTGTCTTCTTTCTTTATGGATTTTGTGGGTGTAATCCGCTGAAAACCCTCAGGAGACAACACTCCTCCTCTAGGGTAACCTAGAGGTTTAACGGCTTGTTGCACATGCTCAGTGCAATCGCGTCACCTGCGAAAGTGGTGTAATAAAATTGGTAGTATAGTTTTTCTTTTCTTTTCTTTGTTTTGCTCGGGACGAGCAAAAGAATAAGTGTGGGGGTGTGATTGTAACACAATATTGCATATTTTACCACATAATCCCCATGCATATTACAAATAAATACATGATTTTTACTAATCTTCTCTACATATTTGCAGGTACACACTTAATGAAGAGATAGCCCATTAATCACTTTAATTAGCAATAATTAAAGTGATTAAATCAAGATTAAGATAAGTCCCAAGATTTCAAATCAGATTCTAGAGAGATCCGCGCAACAAACGAAGAATCCAGAAGGTCCACGTGGCCAAACAAACTCGTAACAACCCGCAACAGAAAGCTGTTGCGCAACGGCCGCCGTTTGGCCGCGTTTTGCCGCGCCCTGGCGGCAGATCTGGGGCCGTTGAGCCCCGGATTTTGCGCCAACAGAATGGGTTCTGGATCCTTCTCCTGGGGGCTATAAATACCTGCACCTGGCCTGCGAGCAGAGACTAAACAGAGAAGAGAGAGAGATTAGTGTAAAGCTTGTAATTTTGTTAGTTTTTGTTTAGGATTTTTAGCTCTCTATGATCTTCTTCTCCCTAGATTTCATTGCAAGAGAGAGTTGTATGAGAGAGAGAGCTTGTATTCATCAAGGAGTGACAACTTGAAGCTATGCAAGGATTGATCCATTCTATACTTCTCTACTTGAGCTTGATTCTAGTTTGATTGTTTTCTTTACTTGCTTTGTTCACTTTCTTGCACTTTTACTTCATGCTTTGTTTTGCTTTTGTAATGGCTAGTAGTAGCTAATTCTTTCTCCATGTACTAGCTAACCACTAGCCTTGCTAACTACTAACTCATGGGTGATTGCTTTATTTCATCTTGCAAGTGTATGATCTTCTCTTCTCCGATGGGTTTTCTTTCATTTCTTGGCAAGTACCTTGTTGTAATTCTCCATATGATTCATGTGTGCCTCACTTAGAGCCTTGTCTTTGAACAAGTGCCTTGATGGAACATGGAGATGGATCACCAATATGCTATTTGATGTACAACTTCTTTAAGTCCATTATTGAATGTTGTATGTTCTTCATTTGCATCCCTTGAGTGTAGCTCTTTTGATTCCATTATTGAAAGTCTAACTTGTAGGCCGATGACCATCTATGGAGGCTACAAGACAAGTCCAAGAATGATCCCCCATCATCCTAGTGGGAAAGTAATTAGACCAACACGCAAGACAAATCCATGCCGATGAATCAACATGAGGCATGCATTCACTATCACGGAGTTTAGTAAGTTTTAGCAAGGTAGCAAGGTTAGCTAGTCATGGTTTTCTTACATTCAAAGTCTTCCTCAAGTTTACTTTCTTTTTAGATTGTTAGTCCAAAGCCAACCTCGATTTTGATTTCTCTCGATTTCCACCATGAACATATCCATCCTTTCTTTCATTTGTTTTTCCATTTTGTTTTTATTCTTTTAAAAGCAAAGAAGAATTCTCGTTTCCTAACTTCACTACCTCTCGTAAAGCTTCCATCGCGAGCTCTCCCTGAGATCCGACTCGGTATAGCTCTATGCTATAGCGGAGACAAGAAGGGGTACATCAAATACATTTTTGTACTCATAATACGTATACCTTCTTCGTCTAATCAAAATGGCGCCGTTGCCGGGGAGAGCAACGTTTTTAGGTTAAAGTGAAGTACTAAACGAATCTTCTTCTCTGTTTGCAGGTTACAGGTGAAGAAACAGAAAATCTTGCATTGCAGAAACATATAAGCGGACCTGGGCCTCTGCTCTCGAAAGCAGAGACCAGGATCCCTCTGACTTGCCGCGTTCTGCCGCGCGGGCGCGGCAAGGAGGAGTTGACTTCTAACCATTTTTCTGCAGGGTCTCTTACTCTGCAAAATACAGCTTCTGCAATACTTAAATTCTTGTTTGCTTCACCATATACCTGCTAATTTAATCAACAGTAAAAAAATTGGTTGTAATTGTTAAAAATTGTTTAGACATTTGCATCTCTAGGCACGTGTCTTTTCAATTCTTTACTTTTACTGTTGAAGAGTGCTGGAGGCAAGGTACGTTTCGCATTGCATATAGACTAGGAATCATCTCTTGCTTGATTTTCATGCTTTGAGTGAATCCTTGTTATATTTCTTGTACACTTGCACCAATTCAATTTTAAGGGCATTACCGATAAATAAGATAAGGTGGGGAGTTCATTACCCTTTCCTTAGCCCAAAAACCACATCCCAGCACTCACAATCCCAAGCTTGTAAATAAAATTTGAATAGACGTTGGCCCTAGGGACATCTCGGACTCATTAGGAGATTTTCCTAAGGGGAAAAAGTGTTGGAAATTGACTTTTTTAAAATCAGTGTCTAGGAAAGGGGTTGAGGGCCGAAAGCCCGAAGGTTGCTGGTTACTTAATTAAGGAACGTCTTTGGACGGAAAACCTCCCACCAACCTTATCCTTCCCTGGCTGATTCGCTTATAGTCAAAGTCTACACTAAACCTCCTGTGGACGATCTAAAGTTAGGAGTCGTCTAGGTCTAGGATCCTTATATAGCTGGGATTGATTTTTCTTTTATTGTTTGTTATTTTTCTTTTTCGCTGGTGTGATCGGTGCGCGTTGTTTGTGGCTTTATATTTGAGAGTGGTTCTGTGATCATCATTCTGCTAGACTTTCTACACTTACACAACCACTTGACACCATGACCAACAACGTCTCACTTCAAGATCGATTTTATCCGATTCGCACCTCCATTCCATCTTGCATTCTTCTCCCCGAGCCTAATGCAAATCACTTCGAGCTGAAACCGCAATTCATTAATACACTTCCCCATTTCCATGGTCTAGAGTCTGAGGACGCATACCTCTTTATTCGTGAGTTTGAAGAGGTATGCCAAATGATGAGAATTTCCCAACTGTCTGAGGATGCTGTTAGGTTGCGGTTCATACCGTTTGCACTTAAGGATTTAGCTAAGAAATGGCTTTATAATCTTCCAGTCAGTTCCATATCTTTATGGGAGGATTTTGTTAAAGTCTTTCTTAAGAAATTCTATCATATCCACAAAACAGCCCTCATGAGAAAGAACATAATGCAATTCAAGCAGGAACCAAATGAACCTTTCTGGAAGTATCTTGAGCGTTTCAAAGACCTTCTTGCCCTGTGTCCCCATCACGGCATAGAGAAATGGCGTCTATGCCAGATTATCTATGATGGATTAGATTACCAAACAAAAACCCTTTTAGAATCCATGTGCCAGGGGGAATTTTTGAAGAAAGATGAACATCAGGGGTGGGATCTCTTTGAAACCCTAGCTGAGAAAACCATTCAGTGGGAGTCATGCCCTGATAAACCGACTCCCACCACTTCCAGAACTGGTACACACTCCAAAGAATCCTCTATAGCTGCAGAAACCAAGATCACACAATTAATGAAGAGGATAGAACTGCTTGAGTCAAAAGGAAATTCTGTGGTCAACCAGGTCAACCCATTGCCTTTGATTAAACCAGGTTGCACCAACTGTCATGACCTTAGCCATGTATTTGAGGAGTGTCCATTATATCAGCCCCAATCATTTCAGGAGAACATGAATGCAGCTTTTACCAGACCCCCATACTCCAACACTTACAAGTCAGGATGGCAGAACCATCCAAATTTTCCATGGAGTCAGTCTGGTCCTGAGCATCATAGGCCACCATTTCCACATCCTTATAATGCTCAGTTTCACCCATCCAGTTTCGATCAAGATTCACTGTATGTTCATCCATCTCAAAGTCCACCACAGTCATATCAGTCTTATCATATGCCACCATCATATGACCAATCACAATTCCAATCTCCATATTTTCAACATCCACCCCAGCATAATTCTGAGATATCTGAATTGAAAAAAATGCTAGAAACCTTTACAAAGAACCAGGAGCAGGAGTTGAATAAAATAAAGGTCAAATTGGTCAATTGGCTGAGAATCAAAAAAGTTTTTTCCCAAACCAGCCATTGCCAAATCCCAAACACCACTTCTCTTTGAATAAAGTGGAAGATTCAGGACCCAGTCAATGTCATGCTATTCACACCCTGAGATCTGGAAAACAAATAGACAATAAGGTTTCTAGTCCACCATCTCATCCAGTACCAAAGCCAACACCTCATGTCCCAATGCCACCAACTTTTGACAAACCATCTTCTAGTGCAGAGCCATCCACATCTCAAGCCAAGGGGAAAGAAAAGGTAGATGAGCAACCTTATAAGCCTAGAGTACCATATCCAAATAGGCTTCTAAATAACAAGTCAAATGCTCACATGGAGAAATTAAAAGAAATGTTCAATAAGGTCCAAATCAATGTCCCTCTTCTTGATGCCATACAACAAGTACCATCATATGCCAAATTCTTAAAGGAGATGTGCACTAAGAAGAGGAAGACCCAAGTCCCTAAGAAAGTCTTCCTAGCATCATCCATCACTGAGTTGCTCACTGGTCCAATTCCTGTTAAATACAAGGACCCAGGAAGCCCCACCATTTCATGCATCATAGGACAGACTACCATTAATAGGGCACTTCTTGATTTAGGGGCCAGCATCAATCTCCTACCTTTTTCTGTGTACCAACAATTGGGGTTAGGTGATTTCCTCCCTACCCAAATGACCATTCAATTGGCTGATCGCTCTGTCACTAAACCCAAGGGGATAATTCATGATGTCCTTGTCAAAGTTGGAGAATTCATTTACCCTGTTGATTTTGTAATCCTTGAGACACAACCAGTGTCAAATTCCAATCAAAGGGCACAAATTCCTGTCATTCTGGGACGACCATTCCTGGCTACTGCAAATGCCCTCATTAATTGCCGGAATGGATCAATGAGGTTGAGCTTTGGTAACATGACACATGAACTCAATGTCTTCCACACACAGCCTCACAAAACAAAAAATCAAACATTTGAGGTTAGCTTTATTGAGGACAATTGTGAGGATTCAAAAGATGAGTCACAATTCTGTGATTCTCTTCAAGAACCTCCAATTGATATATCTTTTGAAGACTTGTTTGCTGATGAGATCATGTGTTTAGATGAGTCAACTCGGGGTAAGTTAGCTGATTGTCCACTTCCGGATGTTGATTTGAGTTTTGAAGAATTATATGGAGAAGAGTTAAAATTTCTTAATATTGGAAGTGATGAGATTCTGAGTGAGAGTGGTGATAAGGACTTTGTTTGTGAACGATGTGGTGGAATGAGTGTGAATGATAATAACAATCAATTGAATCTGGAAAAACCTAAGGCTAGAATAATTCAGACCGTTTCCCAATGGAGCTCAAGAAAGAGAACACATTGGAACGATGGGAAACGGGCCAGAGGAAAGCGACCAAAAGCCTAGGTAATTATTATACTTGTATATACTCTTTGTAAATAATTTTTTGCATTTTTTTTTTCTTACCTCTTACCTATTTCATGCATACATATATCATGATGCATTGAGGACAATGCATGAAATAAGTGTGGGGGAGGGTTTACTAACATAGAGTTTTTAGATCTTCTTTCTTTTACACTTCTTTTTAGAAATAAATAAAAAAATTTAAAAATAATAAAAAAAATTTAAAAATAATAAAAAAATTTAAAAATAATAAAAAAAAAAGAAAACTTTTTGAAATAAGAGACAAAGTTTAGATCTATTTCTAAGAAAATTAAGATGTATCTTAGAAATTAAGAAAGCCTTAATTATGACATCTTAAACATAGTTGAAGTAATAGATCTTGTTTAAAATTATAGGCTAAGTAAGAAAAATTGGTGAGATATTTTCATCTTGAATTTTTTGCCTTAGATAATATGCACTTTACACTTACACATTTCTTGGGATGGAGACAAAGACCAAAATGCCATAAACATAAAAGAAAAAAAAAACAAAAAAAAATAATATGTATATAATAAAACATCACCTATTAAGCTGGGAAATTATGCCTCAAGAAGCATGATTACTCACGCCTAACGGTGATCTCACTTATTAAGCTGGATAATTGTGCCTCAAGAAGCATGATTATTTACGCCTAACGGTGATTAAGAATAATCCCCTTTAGTTTTGTGGCCTTTTTCACTCGAGACCTTAAACCTGAGGGATGTTTTCTCATTTGGTGCCCTAAGACCGTCTGGTTTGGGAGTCATCGGTTAAAGGCTCGCTACAAGGGTGAACTAGAAAGCCTAAACTAAGGGAAGAAAAAAGAAAAAATAAGAAAAAAATAAATATATATAAATAAATGGCTTGATGGTTAGAGTTGAAATCCCAGAAATTTTCACAAAGCACGATGTGCATATTATCTAGGTTTTATGAAGGATAAAATATTCAATCCAATTTTGAATTCTTACCTTAATTGAAGACAAGATCTTGCATGGAGACTAAGTTTAAGAAAGAATGATTATAGGTGGACTTATGACCTAGGATCACTTATATTTTTTTAAAAAATAGTTCGTAAACATGTCTCTTGTTCAAAATGCGTTTTCAAAATGCTAACATTTGTCTTCTTTCTTTATGGATTTTGTGGGTGTAATCCGCTGAAAACCCTCAGGAGACAACACTCCTCCTCTAGGGTAACCTAGAGGTTTAACGGCTTGTTGCACATGCTCAGTGCAATCGCGTCACCTGCGAAAGTGGTGTAATAAAATTGGTAGTATAGTTTTTCTTTTCTTTTCTTTGTTTTGCTCGGGACGAGCAAAAGAATAAGTGTGGGGGTGTGATTGTAATACAATATTGCATATTTTACCACATAATCCCCATGCATATTACAAATAAATACATGATTTTTACTAATCTTCTCTACATATTTGCAGGTACACACTTAATGAAGAGATAGCCCATTAATCACTTTAATTAGCAATAATTAAAGTGATTAAATCAAGATTAAGATAAGTCCCAAGATTTCAAATCAGATTCTAGAGAGATCCGCGCAACAAATGAAGAATCCAGAAGGTCCACGTGGCCAAACAAACTCGTAACAACCCGCAACAGAAAGCTGTTGCGCAACGGCCGCCGTTTGGCCGCGTTTTGCCGCGCCCTGGCGGCAGATCTGGGGCCGTTGAGCCCCGGATTTTGCGCCAACAGAATGGGTTCTGGATCCTTCTCCTGGGGGCTATAAATACCTGCACCTGGCCTGCGAGCAGAGACTAAACAGAGAAGAGAGAGAGATTAGTGTAAAGCTTGTAATTTTGTTAGTTTTTGTTTAGGATTTTTAGCTCTCTATGATCTTCTTCTCCCTAGATTTCATTGCAAGAGAGAGTTGTATGAGAGAGAGAGCTTGTATTCATCAAGGAGTGACAACTTGAAGCTATGCAAGGATTGATCCATTCTATACTTCTCTACTTGAGCTTGATTCTAGTTTGATTGTTTTCTTTACTTGCTTTGTTCACTTTCTTGCACTTTTACTTCATGCTTTGTTTTGCTTTTGTAATGGCTAGTAGTAGCTAATTCTTTCTCCATGTACTAGCTAACCACTAGCCTTGCTAACTACTAACTCATGGGTGATTGCTTTATTTCATCTTGCAAGTGTATGATCTTCTCTTCTCCGATAATTTTTCTTTCATTTCTTGGCAAGTACCTTGTTGTAATTCTCCATATGATTCATGTGTGCCTCACTTAGAGCCTTGTCTTTGAACAAGTGCCTTGATGGAACATGGAGATGGATCTCCAATATGCTATTTGATGTACAACTTCTTTAAGTCCATTATTGAATGTTGTATGTTCTTCATTTGCATCCCTTGAGTGTAGCTCTTTTGATTCCATTATTGAAAGTCTAACTTGTAGGCCGATGACCATCTATGGAGGCTACAAGACAAGTCCAAGAATGATCCCCCATCATCCTAGTGGGAAAGTAATTAGACCAACACGCAAGACAAATCCATGCCGATGAATCAACATGAGGCATGCATTCACTATCACGGAGTTTAGTAAGTTTTAGCAAGGTAGCAAGGTTAGCTAGTCATGGTTTTCTTACATTCAAAGTCTTCCTCAAGTTTACTTTCTTTTTAGATTGTTAGTCCAAAGCCAACCTCGATTTTGATTTCTCTCGATTTCCACCATGAACATATCCATCCTTTCTTTCATTTGTTTTTCCATTTTGTTTTTATTCTTTTAAAAGCAAAGAAGAATTCTCGTTTCCTAACTTCACTACCTCTCGTAAAGCTTCCATCGCGAGCTCTCCCTGAGATCCGACTCGGTATAGCTCTATGCTATAGCGGAGACAAGAAGGGGTACATCAAATACATTTTTGTACTCATAATACGTATACCTTCTTCGTCTAATCAAAATGGCGCCGTTGCCGGGGAGAGCAACGTTTTTAGGTTAAAGTGAAGTACTAAACGAATCTTCTTCTCTGTTTGCAGGTTACAGGTGAAGAAACAGAAAATCTTGCATTGCAGAAACATATAAGCGGACCTGGGCCTCTGCTCTCGAAAGCAGAGACCAGGATCCCTCTGACTTGCCGCGTTCTGCCGCGCGGGCGCGGCAAGGAGGAGTTGACTTCTAACCATTTTTCTGCAGGGTCTCTTACTCTGCAAAATACAGCTTCTGCAATACTTAAATTCTTGTTTGCTTCACCATATACCTGCTAATTTAATCAACAGTAAAAAAATTGGTTGTAATTGTTAAAAATTGTTTAGACATTTGCATCTCTAGGCACGTGTCTTTTCAATTCTTTACTTTTACTGTTGAAGAGTGCTGGAGGCAAGGTACGTTTCGCATTGCATATAGACTAGGAATCATCTCTTGCTTGATTTTCATGCTTTGAGTGAATCCTTGTTATATTTCTTGTACACTTGCACCAATCAATTTTAAGGGCATTACCGATAAATAAGATAAGGTGGGGAGTTCATTACCCTTTCCTTAGCCCAAAAACCACATCCCAGCACTCACAATCCCAAGCTTGTAAATAAAATTTGAATAGACGTTGGCCCTAGGGACATCTCGGACTCATTAGGAGATTTTCCTAAGGGGAAAAAGTGTTGGAAATTGACTTTTGTAAAATCAGTGTCTAGGAAAGGGGTTGAGGGCCGAAAGCCCGAAGGTTGCTGGTTACTTAATTAAGGAACGTCTTTGGACGGAAAACCTCCCACCAACCTTATCCTTCCCTGGCTGATTCGCTTATAGTCAAAGTCTACACTAAACCTCCTGTGGACGATCAAAAGTTAGGAGTCGTCTAGGTCTAGGATCCTTATATAGCTGGGATTGATTTTTCTTTTATTGTTTGTTATTTTTCTTTTTCGCTGGTGTGATCGGTGCGCGTTGTTTGTGGCTTTATATTTGAGAGTGGTTCTGTGATCATCATTCTGCTAGACTTTCTACACTTACACAACCACTTGACACCATGACCAACAACGTCTCACTTCAAGATCGATTTTATCCGATTCGCACCTCCATTCCATCTTGCATTCTTCTCCCCGAGCCTAATGCAAATCACTTCGAGCTGAAACCGCAATTCATTAATACACTTCCCCATTTCCATGGTCTAGAGTCTGAGGACGCATACCTCTTTATTCGTGAGTTTGAAGAGGTATGCCAAATGATGAGAATTTCCCAACTGTCTGAGGATGCTGTTAGGTTGCGGTTCATACCGTTTGCACTTAAGGATTTAGCTAAGAAATGGCTTTATAATCTTCCAGTCAGTTCCATATCTTTATGGGAGGATTTTGTTAAAGTCTTTCTTAAGAAATTCTATCATATCCACAAAACAGCCCTCATGAGAAAGAACATAATGCAATTCAAGCAGGAACCAAATGAACCTTTCTGGAAGTATCTTGAGCGTTTCAAAGACCTTCTTGCCCTGTGTCCCCATCACGGCATAGAGAAATGGCGTCTATGCCAGATTATCTATGATGGATTAGATTACCAAACAAAAACCCTTTTAGAATCCATGTGCCAGGGGGAATTTTTGAAGAAAGATGAACATCAGGGGTGGGATCTCTTTGAAACCCTAGCTGAGAAAACCATTCAGTGGGAGTCATGCCCTGATAAACCGACTCCCACCACTTCCAGAACTGGTACACACTCCAAAGAATCCTCTATAGCTGCAGAAACCAAGATCACACAATTAATGAAGAGGATAGAACTGCTTGAGTCAAAAGGGAATTCTGTGGTCAACCAGGTCAACCCATTGCCTTTGATTAAACCAGGTTGCACCAACTGTCATGACCTTAGCCATGTATTTGAGGAGTGTCCATTATATCAGCCCCAATCATTTCAGGAGAACATGAATGCAGCTTTTACCAGACCCCCATACTCCAACACTTACAAGTCAGGATGGCAGAACCATCCAAATTTTCTATGGAGTCAGTCTGGTCCTGAGCATCATAGGCCACCATTTCCACATCCTTATAATGCTCAGTTTCACCCATCCAGTTTCGATCAAGATTCACTGTATGTTCATCCATCTCAAAGTCCACCACAGTCATATCAGTCTTATCATATGCCACCATCATATGACCAATCACAATTCCAATCTCCATATTTTCAACATCCACCCCAGCATAATTCTGAGATATCTGAATTGAAAAAAATGCTAGAAACCTTTACAAAGAACCAGGAGCAGGAGTTGAATAAAATAAAGGTCAAAATTGGTCAATTGGCTGAGAATCAAAAAAGTTTTTTCCCAAACCAGCCATTGCCAAATCCTAAACACCACTTCTCTTTGAATAAAGTGGAAGATTCAGGACCCAGTCAATGTCATGCTATTCACACCCTGAGATCTGAAAAACAAATAGACAATAAGGTTTCTAGTCCACCATCTCATCCAGTACCAAAGCCAACACCTCATGTCCCAATGCCACCAACTTTTGACAAACCATCTTCTAGTGCAGAGCCATCCACATCTCAAGCCAAGGGGAAAGAAAAGGTAGATGAGCAACCTTATAAGCCTAGAGTACCATATCCAAATAGGCTTCTAAATAACAAGTCAAATGCTCACATGGAGAAATTAAAAGAAATGTTCAATAAGGTCCAAATCAATGTCCCTCTTCTTGATGCCATACAACAAGTACCATCATATGCCAAATTCTTAAAGGAGATGTGCACTAAGAAGAGGAAGACCCAAGTCCCTAAGAAAGTCTTCCTAGCATCATCCATCACTGAGTTGCTCACTGGTCCAATTCCTGTTAAATACAAGGACCCAGGAAGCCCCACCATTTCATGCATCATAGGACAGACTACCATTAATAGGGCACTTCTTGATTTAGGGGCCAGCATCAATCTCCTACCTTTTTCTGTGTACCAACAATTGGGGTTAGGTGATTTCCTCCCTACCCAAATGACCATTCAATTGGCTGATCGCTCTGTCACTAAACCCAAGGGAATAATTCATGATGTCCTTGTCAAAGTTGGAGAATTCATTTACCCTGTTGATTTTGTAATCCTTGAGACACAACCAGTGTCAAATTCCAATCAAAGGGCACAAATTCCTGTCATTCTGGGACGACCATTCCTGGCTACTGCAAATGCCCTCATTAATTGCCGGAATGGATCAATGAGGTTGAGCTTTGGTAACATGACACATGAACTCAATGTCTTCCACACACAGCCTCACAAAACAAAAAATCAAACATTTGAGGTTAGCTTTATTGAGGACAATTGTGAGGATTCAAAAGATGAGTCACAATTCTGTGATTCTCTTCAAGAACCTCCAATTGATATATCTTTTGAAGACTTGTTTGCTGATGAGATCATGTGTTTAGATGAGTCAACTCGGGGTAAGTTAGCTGATTGTCCACTTCCGGATGTTGATTTGAGTTTTGAAGAATTATATGGAGAAGAGTTAAAATTTCTTAATATTGGAAGTGATGAGATTCTGAGTGAGAGTGGTGATAAGGACTTTGTTTGTGAACGATGTGGTGGAATGAGTGTGAATGATAATAACAATCAATTGAATCTGGAAAAACCTAAGGCTAGAATAATTCAGACCGTTTCCCAATGGAGCTCAAGAAAGAGAACACATTGGAACGATGGGAAACGGGCCAGAGGAAAGCGACCAAAAGCCTAGGTAATTATTATACTTGTATATACTCTTTGTAAATAATTTTTTGCATTTTTTTTTCTTACCTCTTACCTATTTCATGCATACATATATCATGATGCATTGAGGACAATGCATGAAATAAGTGTGGGGGAGGGTTTACTAACATAGAGTTTTTAGATCTTCTTTCTTTTACACTTCTTTTTAGAAATAAATAAAAAAAATTTAAAAATAATAAAAAAATTTAAAAATAATAAAAAAAATTTAAAAATAATAAAAAAAAAGAAAACTTTTTGAAATAAGAGACAAAGTTTAGATCTATTTCTAAGAAAATTAAGATGTATCTTAGAAATTAAGAAAGCCTTAATTATGACATCTTAAACATAGTTGAAGTAATAGATCTTGTTTAAAATTATAGGCTAAGTAAGAAAAATTGGTGAGATATTTTCATCTTGAATTTTTTGCCTTAGATAATATGCACTTTACACTTACACATTTCTTGGGATGGAGACAAAGACCAAAATGCCATAAACATAAAAGAAAAAAAAACAAAAAAAAATAATATGTATATAATAAAACATCACCTATTAAGCTGGGAAATTATGCCTCAAGAAGCATGATTACTCACGCCTAACGGTGATCTCACTTATTAAGCTGGATAATTGTGCCTCAAGAAGCATGATTATTTACGCCTAACGGTGATTAAGAATAATCCCCTTTAGTTTTGTGGCCTTTTTCACTCGAGACCTTAAACCCGAGGGATGTTTTCTCATTTGGTGCCCTAAGACCGTCTGGTTTGGGAGTCATCGGTTAAAGGCTCGCTACAAGGGTGAACTAGAAAGCCTAAACTAAGGGAAGAAAAAAGAAAAAATAAGAAAAAAATAAATATATATAAATAAATGGCTTGATGGTTAGAGTTGAAATCCCAGAAATTTTCACAAAGCACGATGTGCATATTATCTAGGTTTTATGAAGGATAAAATATTCAATCCAATTTTGAATTCTTACCTTAATTGAAGACAAGATCTTGCATGGAGACTAAGTTTAAGAAAGAATGATTATAGGTGGACTTATGACCTAGGATCACTTATATTTTTTTGAAAAAATAGTTCGTAAACATGTCTCTTGTTCAAAATGCGTTTTCAAAATGCTAACATTTGTCTTCTTTCTTTATGGATTTTGTGGGTGTAATCCGCTGAAAACCCTCAGGAGACAACACTCCTCCTCTAGGGTAACCTAGAGGTTTAACGGCTTGTTGCACATGCTCAGTGCAATCGCGTCACCTGCGAAAGTGGTGTAATAAAATTGGTAGTATAGTTTTTCTTTTCTTTTCTTTGTTTTGCTCGGGACGAGCAAAAGAATAAGTGTGGGGGTGTGATTGTAACACAATATTGCATATTTTACCACATAATCCCCATGCATATTACAAATAAATACATGATTTTTACTAATCTTCTCTACATATTTGCAGGTACACACTTAATGAAGAGATAGCCCATTAATCACTTTAATTAGCAATAATTAAAGTGATTAAATCAAGATTAAGATAAGTCCCAAGATTTCAAATCAGATTCTAGAGAGATCCGCGCAACAAACGAAGAATCCAGAAGGTCCACGTGGCCAAACAAACTCGTAACAACCCGCAACAGAAAGCTGTTGCGCAACGGCCGCCGTTTGGCCGCGTTTTGCCGCGCCCTGGCGGCAGATCTGGGGCCGTTGAGCCCCGGATTTTGCGCCAACAGAATGGGTTCTGGATCCTTCTCCTGGGGGCTATAAATACCTGCACCTGGCCTGCGAGCAGAGACTAAACAGAGAAGAGAGAGAGATTAGTGTAAAGCTTGTAATTTTGTTAGTTTTTGTTTAGGATTTTTAGCTCTCTATGATCTTCTTCTCCCTAGATTTCATTGCAAGAGAGAGTTGTATGAGAGAGAGAGCTTGTATTCATCAAGGAGTGACAACTTGAAGCTATGCAAGGATTGATCCATTCTATACTTCTCTACTTGAGCTTGATTCTAGTTTGATTGTTTTCTTTACTTGCTTTGTTCACTTTCTTGCACTTTTACTTCATGCTTTGTTTTGCTTTTGTAATGGCTAGTAGTAGCTAATTCTTTCTCCATGTACTAGCTAACCACTAGCCTTGCTAACTACTAACTCATGGGTGATTGCTTTATTTCATCTTGCAAGTGTATGATCTTCTCTTCTCCGATGGGTTTTCTTTCATTTCTTGGCAAGTACCTTGTTGTAATTTTCCATATGATTCATGTGTGCCTCACTTAGAGCCTTGTCTTTGAACAAGTGCCTTGATGGAACATGGAGATGGATCACCAATATGCTATTTGATGTACAACTTCTTTAAGTCCATTATTGAATGTTGTATGTTCTTCATTTGCATCCCTTGAGTGTAGCTCTTTTGATTCCATTATTGAAAGTCTAACTTGTAGGCCGATGACCATCTATGGAGGCTACAAGACAAGTCCAAGAATGATCCCCCATCATCCTAGTGGGAAAGTAATTAGACCAACACGCAAGACAAATCCATGCCGATGAATCAACATGAGGCATGCATTCACTATCACGGAGTTTAGTAAGTTTTAGCAAGGTAGCAAGGTTAGCTAGTCATGGTTTTCTTACATTCAAAGTCTTCCTCAAGTTTACTTTCTTTTTAGATTGTTAGTCCAAAGCCAACCTCGATTTTGATTTCTCTCGATTTCCACCATGAACATATCCATCCTTTCTTTCATTTGTTTTTCCATTTTGTTTTTATTCTTTTAAAAGCAAAGAAGAATTCTCGTTTCCTAACTTCACTACCTCTCGTAAAGCTTCCATCGCGAGCTCTCCCTGAGATCCGACTCGGTATAGCTCT
Organism: Agave tequilana; assembly: GCA_038442645.1. NCBI lineage: Eukaryota > Viridiplantae > Streptophyta > Magnoliopsida > Asparagales > Asparagaceae > Agave > Agave tequilana. The sequence goes on from JAVJIF010007679.1 coordinate 43,734, forward strand.
ATGCTATAGCGGAGACAAGAAGGGGTACATCAAATACATTTTTGTACTCATAATACGTATACCTTCTTCGTCTAATCAAAATGGCGCCGTTGCCGGGGAGAGCAACGTTTTTAGGTTAAAGTGAAGTACTAAACGAATCTTCTTCTCTGTTTGCAGGTTACAGGTGAAGAAACAGAAAATCTTGCATTGCAGAAACATATAAGCGGACCTGGGCCTCTGCTCTCGAAAGCAGAGACCAGGATCCCTCTGACTTGCCGCGTTCTGCCGCGCGGGCGCGGCAAGGAGGAGTTGACTTCTAACCATTTTTCTGCAGGGTCTCTTACTCTGCAAAATACAGCTTCTGCAATACTTAAATTCTTGTTTGCTTCACCATATACCTGCTAATTTAATCAACAGTAAAAAAATTGGTTGTAATTGTTAAAAATTGTTTAGACATTTGCATCTCTAGGCACGTGTCTTTTCAATTCTTTACTTTTACTGTTGAAGAGTGCTGGAGGCAAGGTACGTTTCGCATTGCATATAGACTAGGAATCATCTCTTGCTTGATTTTCATGCTTTGAGTGAATCCTTGTTATATTTCTTGTACACTTGCACCAATTCAATTTTAAGGGCATTACCGATAAATAAGATAAGGTGGGGAGTTCATTACCCTTTCCTTAGCCCAAAAACCACATCCCAGCACTCACAATCCCAAGCTTGTAAATAAAATTTGAATAGACGTTGGCCCTAGGGACATCTCGGACTCATTAGGAGATTTTCCTAAGGGGAAAAGTGTTGGAAATTGACTTTTGTAAAATCAGTGTCTAGGAAAGGGGTTGAGGGCCGAAAGCCCGAAGGTTGCTGGTTACTTAATTAAGGAACGTCTTTGGACGGAAAACCTCCCACCAACCTTATCCTTCCCTGGCTGATTCGCTTATAGTCAAAGTCTACACTAAACCTCCTGTGGACGATCTAAAGTTAGGAGTCGTCTAGGTCTAGGATCCTTATATAGCTGGGATTGATTTTTCTTTTATTGTTTGTTATTTTTCTTTTTCGCTGGTGTGATCGGTGCGCGTTGTTTGTGGCTTTATATTTGAGAGTGGTTCTGTGATCATCATTCTGCTAGACTTTCTACACTTACACAACCACTTGACACCATGACCAACAACGTCTCACTTCAAGATCGATTTTATCCGATTCGCACCTCCATTCCATCTTGCATTCTTCTCCCCGAGCCTAATGCAAATCACTTCGAGCTGAAACCGCAATTCATTAATACACTTCCCCATTTCCATGGTCTAGAGTCTGAGGACGCATACCTCTTTATTCGTGAGTTTGAAGAGGTATGCCAAATGATGAGAATTTCCCAACTGTCTGAGGATGCTGTTAGGTTGCGGTTCATATCGTTTGCACTTAAGGATTTAGCTAAGAAATGGCTTTATAATCTTCCAGTCAGTTCCATATCTTTATGGGAGGATTTTGTTAAAGTCTTTCTTAAGAAATTCTATCCTATCCACAAAACAGCCCTCATGAGAAAGAACATAATGCAATTCAAGCAGGAACCAAATGAACCTTTCTGGAAGTATCTTGAGCGTTTCAAAGACCTTCTTGCCCTGTGTCCCCATCACGGCATAGAGAAATGGCGTCTATGCCAGATTATCTATGATGGATTAGATTACCAAACAAAAACCCTTTTAGAATCCATGTGCCAGGGGGAATTTTTGAAGAAAGATGAACATCAGGGGTGGGATCTCTTTGAAACCCTAACTGAGAAAACCATTCAGTGGGAGTCATGCCCTGATAAACCGACTCCCACCACTTCCAGAACTGGTACACACTCCAAAGAATCCTCTATAGCTGCAGAAACCAAGATCACACAATTAATGAAGAGGATAGAACTGCTTGAGTCAAAAGGGAATTCTGTGGTCAACCAGGTCAACCCATTGCCTTTGATTAAACCAGGTTGCACCAACTGTCATGACCTTAGCCATGTATTTGAGGAGTGTCCATTATATCAGCCCCAATCATTTCAGGAGAACATGAATGCAGCTTTTACCAGACCCCCATACTCCAACACTTACAAGTCAGGATGGCAGAACCATCCAAATTTTCCATGGAGTCAGTCTGGTCCTGAGCATCATAGGCCACCATTTCCACATCCTTATAATGCTCAGTTTCACCCATCCAGTTTCGATCAAGATTCACTGTATGTTCATCCATCTCAAAGTCCACCACAGTCATATCAGTCTTATCATATGCCACCATCATATGACCAATCACAATTCCAATCTCCATATTTTCAACATCCACCCCAGCATAATTCTGAGATATCTGAATTGAAAAAAATGCTAGAAACCTTTACAAAGAACCAGGAGCAGGAGTTGAATAAAATAAAGGTCAAAATTGGTCAATTGGCTGAGAATCAAAAAAGTTTTTTTCCAAACCAGCCATTGCCAAATCCCAAACACCACTTCTCTTTGAATAAAGTGGAAGATTCAGGACCCAGTCAATGTCATGCTATTCACACCCTGAGATCTGGAAAACAAATAGACAATAAGGTTTCTAGTCCACCATCTCATCCAGTACCAAAGCCAACACCTCATGTCCCAATGCCACCAACTTTTGACAAACCATCTTCTAGTGCAGAGCCATCCACATCTCAAGCCAAGGGGAAAGAAAAGGTAGATGAGCAACCTTATAAGCCTAGAGTACCATATCCAAATAGGCTTCTAAATAACAAGTCAAATGCTCACATGGAGAAATTAAAAGAAATGTTCAATAAGGTCCAAATCAATGTCCCTCTTCTTGATGCCATACAACAAGTACCATCATATGCCAAATTCTTAAAGGAGATGTGCACTAAGAAGAGGAAGACCCAAGTCCCTAAGAAAGTCTTCCTAGCATCATCCATCACTGAGTTGCTCACTGGTCCAATTCCTGTTAAATACAAGGACCCAGGAAGCCCCACCATTTCATGCATCATAGGACAGACTACCATTAATAGGGCACTTCTTGATTTAGGGGCCAGCATCAATCTCCTACCTTTTTCTGTGTACCAACAATTGGGGTTAGGTGATTTCCTCCCTACCCAAATGACCATTCAATTGGCTGATCGCTCTGTCACTAAACCCAAGGGGATAATTCATGATGTCCTTGTCAAAGTTGGAGAATTCATTTACCCTGTTGATTTTGTAATCCTTGAGACACAACCAGTGTCAAATTCCAATCAAAGGGCACAAATTCCTGTCATTCTGGGACGACCATTCCTGGCTACTGCAAATGCCCTCATTAATTGCCGGAATGGATCAATGAGGTTGAGCTTTGGTAACATGACACATGAACTCAATGTCTTCCACACACAGCCTCACAAAACAAAAAATCAAACATTTGAGGTTAGCTTTATTGAGGACAATTGTGAGGATTCAAAAGATGAGTCACAATTCTGTGATTCTCTTCAAGAACCTCCAATTGATATATCTTTTGAAGACTTGTTTGCTGATGAGATCATGTGTTTAGATGAGTCAACTCGGGGTAAGTTAGCTGATTGTCCACTTCCGGATGTTGATTTGAGTTTTGAAGAATTATATGGAGAAGAGTTAAAATTTCTTAATATTGGAAGTGATGAGATTCTGAGTGAGAGTGGTGATAAGGACTTTGTTTGTGAACGATGTGGTGGAATGAGTGTGAATGATAATAACAATCAATTGAATCTGGAAAAACCTAAGGCTAGAATAATTCAGACCGTTTCCCAATGGAGCTCAAGAAAGAGAACACATTGGAACGATGGGAAACGGGCCAGAGGAAAGCGACCAAAAGCCTAGGTAATTATTATACTTGTATATACTCTTTGTAAATAATTTTTTGCATTTTTTTTTTCTTACCTCTTACCTATTTCATGCATACATATATCATGATGCATTGAGGACAATGCATGAAATAAGTGTGGGGGAGGGTTTACTAACATAGAGTTTTTAGATCTTCTTTCTTTTACACTTCTTTTTAGAAATAAATAAAAAAAATTTAAAAATAATAAAAAAAATTTTAAAAATAATAAAAAAAATTTAAAAATAATAAAAAAAAAGAAAACTTTTTGAAATAAGAGACAAAGTTTAGATCTATTTCTAAGAAAATTAAGATGTATCTTAGAAATTAAGAAAGCCTTAATTATGACATCTTAAACATAGTTGAAGTAATAGATCTTGTTTAAAATTATAGGCTAAGTAAGAAAAATTGGTGAGATATTTTCATCTTGAATTTTTTGCCTTAGATAATATGCACTTTACACTTACACATTTCTTGGGATGGAGACAAAGACCAAAATGCCATAAACATAAAAGAAAAAAAAACAAAAAAAAAATAATATGTATATAATAAAACATCACCTATTAAGCTGGGAAATTATGCCTCAAGAAGCATGATTACTCACGCCTAACGGTGATCTCACTTATTAAGCTGGATAATTGTGCCTCAAGAAGCATGATTATTTACGCCTAACGGTGATTAAGAATAATCCCCTTTAGTTTTGTGGCCTTTTTCACTCGAGACCTTAAACCTGAGGGATGTTTTCTCATTTGGTGCCCTAAGACCGTCTGGTTTGGGAGTCATCGGTTAAAGGCTCGCTACAAGGGTGAACTAGAAAGCCTAAACTAAGGGAAGAAAAAAGAAAAAATAAGAAAAAAATAAATATATATAAATAAATGGCTTGATGGTTAGAGTTGAAATCCCAGAAATTTTCACAAAGCACGATGTGCATATTATCTAGGTTTTATGAAGGATAAAATATTCAATCCAATTTTGAATTCTTACCTTAATTGAAGACAAGATCTTGCATGGAGACTAAGTTTAAGAAAGAATGATTATAGGTGGACTTATGACCTAGGATCACTTATATTTTTTTAAAAAAATAGTTCGTAAACATGTCTCTTGTTCAAAATGCGTTTTCAAAATGCTAACATTTGTCTTCTTTCTTTATGGATTTTGTGGGTGTAATCCGCTGAAAACCCTCAGGAGACAACACTCCTCCTCTAGGGTAACCTAGAGGTTTAACGGCTTGTTGCACATGCTCAGTGCAATCGCGTCACCTGCGAAAGTGGTGTAATAAAATTGGTAGTATAGTTTTTCTTTTCTTTTCTTTGTTTTGCTCGGGACGAGCAAAAGAATAAGTGTGGGGGTGTGATTGTAATACAATATTGCATATTTTACCACATAATCCCCATGCATATTACAAATAAATACATGATTTTTACTAATCTTCTCTACATATTTGCAGGTACACACTTAATGAAGAGATAGCCCATTAATCACTTTAATTAGCAATAATTAAAGTGATTAAATCAAGATTAAGATAAGTCCCAAGATTTCAAATCAGATTCTAGAGAGATCCGCGCAACAAATGAAGAATCCAGAAGGTCCACGTGGCCAAACAAACTCGTAACAACCCGCAACAGAAAGCTGTTGCGCAACGGCCGCCGTTTGGCCGCGTTTTGCCGCGCCCTGGCGGCAGATCTGGGGCCGTTGAGCCCCGGATTTTGCGCCAACAGAATGGGTTCTGGATCCTTCTCCTGGGGGCTATAAATACCTGCACCTGGCCTGCGAGCAGAGACTAAACAGAGAAGAGAGAGAGATTAGTGTAAAGCTTGTAATTTTGTTAGTTTTTGTTTAGGATTTTTAGCTCTCTATGATCTTCTTCTCCCTAGATTTCATTGCAAGAGAGAGTTGTATGAGAGAGAGAGCTTGTATTCATCAAGGAGTGACAACTTGAAGCTATGCAAGGATTGATCCATTCTATACTTCTCTACTTGAGCTTGATTCTAGTTTGATTGTTTTCTTTACTTGCTTTGTTCACTTTCTTGCACTTTTACTTCATGCTTTGTTTTGCTTTTGTAATGGCTAGTAGTAGCTAATTCTTTCTCCATGTACTAGCTAACCACTAGCCTTGCTAACTACTAACTCATGGGTGATTGCTTTATTTCATCTTGCAAGTGTATGATCTTCTCTTCTCCGATAATTTTTCTTTCATTTCTTGGCAAGTACCTTGTTGTAATTCTCCATATGATTCATGTGTGCCTCACTTAGAGCCTTGTCTTTGAACAAGTGCCTTGATGGAACATGGAGATGGATCACCAATATGCTATTTGATGTACAACTTCTTTAAGTCCATTATTGAATGTTGTATGTTCTTCATTTGCATCCCTTGAGTGTAGCTCTTTTGATTCCATTATTGAAAGTCTAACTTGTAGGCCGATGACCATCTATGGAGGCTACAAGACAAGTCCAAGAATGATCCCCCATCATCCTAGTGGGAAAGTAATTAGACCAACACGCAAGACAAATCCATGCCGATGAATCAACATGAGGCATGCATTCACTATCACGGAGTTTAGTAAGTTTTAGCAAGGTAGCAAGGTTAGCTAGTCATGGTTTTCTTACATTCAAAGTCTTCCTCAAGTTTACTTTCTTTTTAGATTGTTAGTCCAAAGCCAACCTCGATTTTGATTTCTCTCGATTTCCACCATGAACATATCCATCCTTTCTTTCATTTGTTTTTCCATTTTGTTTTTATTCTTTTAAAAGCAAAGAAGAATTCTCGTTTCCTAACTTCACTACCTCTCGTAAAGCTTCCATCGCGAGCTCTCCCTGAGATCCGACTCGGTATAGCTCTATGCTATAGCGGAGACAAGAAGGGGTACATCAAATACATTTTTGTACTCATAATACGTATACCTTCTTCGTCTAATCAAAATGGCGCCGTTGCCGGGGAGAGCAACGTTTTTAGGTTAAAGTGAAGTACTAAACGAATCTTCTTCTCTGTTTGCAGGTTACAGGTGAAGAAACAGAAAATCTTGCATTGCAGAAACATATAAGCGGACCTGGGCCTCTGCTCTCGAAAGCAGAGACCAGGATCCCTCTGACTTGCCGCGTTCTGCCGCGCGGGCGCGGCAAGGAGGAGTTGACTTCTAACCATTTTTCTGCAGGGTCTCTTACTCTGCAAAATACAGCTTCTGCAATACTTAAATTCTTGTTTGCTTCACCATATACCTGCTAATTTAATCAACAGTAAAAAAATTGGTTGTAATTGTTAAAAATTGTTTAGACATTTGCATCTCTAGGCACGTGTCTTTTCAATTCTTTACTTTTACTGTTGAAGAGTGCTGGAGGCAAGGTACGTTTCGCATTGCATATAGACTAGGAATCATCTCTTGCTTGATTTTCATGCTTTGAGTGAATCCTTGTTATATTTCTTGTACACTTGCACCAATCAATTTTAAGGGCATTATCGATAAATAAGATAAGGTGGGGAGTTCATTACCCTTTCCTTAGCCCAAAAACCACATCCCAGCACTCACAATCCCAAGCTTGTAAATAAAATTTGAATAGACGTTGGCCCTAGGGACATCTCGGACTCATTAGGAGATTTTCCTAAGGGGAAAAAGTGTTGGAAATTGACTTTTGTAAAATCAGTGTCTAGGAAAGGGGTTGAGGGCCGAAAGCCCGAAGGTTGCTGGTTACTTAATTAAGGAACGTCTTTGGACGGAAAACCTCCCACCAACCTTATCCTTCCCTGGCTGATTCGCTTATAGTCAAAGTCTACACTAAACCTCCTGTGGACGATCAAAAGTTAGGAGTCGTCTAGGTCTAGGATCCTTATATAGCTGGGATTGATTTTTCTTTTATTGTTTGTTATTTTTCTTTTTCGCTGGTGTGATCGGTGCGCGTTGTTTGTGGCTTTATATTTGAGAGTGGTTCTGTGATCATCATTCTGCTAGACTTTCTACACTTACACAACCACTTGACACCATGACCAACAACGTCTCACTTCAAGATCGATTTTATCCGATTCGCACCTCCATTCCATCTTGCATTCTTCTCCCCGAGCCTAATGCAAATCACTTCGAGCTGAAACCGCAATTCATTAATACACTTCCCCATTTCCATGGTCTAGAGTCTGAGGACGCATACCTCTTTATTCGTGAGTTTGAAGAGGTATGCCAAATGATGAGAATTTCCCAACTGTCTGAGGATGCTGTTAGGTTGCGGTTCATACCGTTTGCACTTAAGGATTTAGCTAAGAAATGGCTTTATAATCTTCCAGTCAGTTCCATATCTTTATGGGAGGATTTTGTTAAAGTCTTTCTTAAGAAATTCTATCATATCCACAAAACAGCCCTCATGAGAAAGAACATAATGCAATTCAAGCAGGAACCAAATGAACCTTTCTGGAAGTATCTTGAGCGTTTCAAAGACCTTCTTGCCCTGTGTCCCCATCACGGCATAGAGAAATGGCGTCTATGCCAGATTATCTATGATGGATTAGATTACCAAACAAAAACCCTTTTAGAATCCATGTGCCAGGGGGAATTTTTGAAGAAAGATGAACATCAGGGGTGGGATCTCTTTGAAACCCTAGCTGAGAAAACCATTCAGTGGGAGTCATGCCCTGATAAACCGACTCCCACCACTTCCAGAACTGGTACACACTCCAAAGAATCCTCTATAGCTGCAGAAACCAAGATCACACAATTAATGAAGAGGATAGAACTGCTTGAGTCAAAAGGGAATTCTGTGGTCAACCAGGTCAACCCATTGCCTTTGATTAAACCAGGTTGCACCAACTGTCATGACCTTAGCCATGTATTTGAGGAGTGTCCATTATATCAGCCCCAATCATTTCAGGAGAACATGAATGCAGCTTTTACCAGACCCCCATACTCCAACACTTACAAGTCAGGATGGCAGAACCATCCAAATTTTCTATGGAGTCAGTCTGGTCCTGAGCATCATAGGCCACCATTTCCACATCCTTATAATGCTCAGTTTCACCCATCCAGTTTCGATCAAGATTCACTGTATGTTCATCCATCTCAAAGTCCACCACAGTCATATCAGTCTTATCATATGCCACCATCATATGACCAATCACAATTCCAATCTCCATATTTTCAACATCCACCCCAGCATAATTCTGAGATATCTGAATTGAAAAAAATGCTAGAAACCTTTACAAAGAACCAGGAGCAGGAGTTGAATAAAATAAAGGTCAAAATTGGTCAATTGGCTGAGAATCAAAAAAGTTTTTTCCCAAACCAGCCATTGCCAAATCCTAAACACCACTTCTCTTTGAATAAAGTGGAAGATTCAGGACCCAGTCAATGTCATGCTATTCACACCCTGAGATCTGGAAAACAAATAGACAATAAGGTTTCTAGTCCACCATCTCATCCAGTACCAAAGCCAACACCTCATGTCCCAATGCCACCAACTTTTGACAAACCATCTTCTAGTGCAGAGCCATCCACATCTCAAGCCAAGGGGAAAGAAAAGGTAGATGAGCAACCTTATAAGCCTAGAGTACCATATCCAAATAGGCTTCTAAATAACAAGTCAAATGCTCACATGGAGAAATTAAAAGAAATGTTCAATAAGGTCCAAATCAATGTCCCTCTTCTTGATGCCATACAACAAGTACCATCATATGCCAAATTCTTAAAGGAGATGTGCACTAAGAAGAGGAAGACCCAAGTCCCTAAGAAAGTCTTCCTAGCATCATCCATCACTGAGTTGCTCACTGGTCCAATTCCTGTTAAATACAAGGACCCAGGAAGCCCCACCATTTCATGCATCATAGGACAGACTACCATTAATAGGGCACTTCTTGATTTAGGGGCCAGCATCAATCTCCTACCTTTTTCTGTGTACCAACAATTGGGGTTAGGTGATTTCCTCCCTACCCAAATGACCATTCAATTGGCTGATCGCTCTGTCACTAAACCCAAGGGGATAATTCATGATGTCCTTGTCAAAGTTGGAGAATTCATTTACCCTGTTGATTTTGTAATCCTTGAGACACAACCAGTGTCAAATTCCAATCAAAGGGCACAAATTCCTGTCATTCTGGGACGACCATTCCTGGCTACTGCAAATGCCCTCATTAATTGCCGGAATGGATCAATGAGGTTGAGCTTTGGTAACATGACACATGAACTCAATGTCTTCCACACACAGCCTCACAAAACAAAAAATCAAACATTTGAGGTTAGCTTTATTGAGGACAATTGTGAGGATTCAAAAGATGAGTCACAATTCTGTGATTCTCTTCAAGAACCTCCAATTGATATATCTTTTGAAGACTTATTTGCTGATGAGATCATGTGTTTAGATGAGTCAACTCGGGGTAAGTTAGCTGATTGTCCACTTCCGGATGTTGATTTGAGTTTTGAAGAATTATATGGAGAAGAGTTAAAATTTCTTAATATTGGAAGTGATGAGATTCTGAGTGAGAGTGGTGATAAGGACTTTGTTTGTGAACGATGTGGTGGAATGAGTGTGAATGATAATAACAATCAATTGAATCTGGAAAAACCTAAGGCTAGAATAATTCAGACCGTTTCCCAATGGAGCTCAAGAAAGAGAACACATTGGAACGATGGGAAACGGGCCAGAGGAAAGCGACCAAAAGCCTAGGTAATTATTATACTTGTATATACTCTTTGTAAATAATTTTTTGCATTTTTTTTTTCTTACCTCTTACCTATTTCATGCATACATATATCATGATGCATTGAGGACAATACATGAAATAAGTGTGGGGGAGGGTTTACTAACATAGAGTTTTTAGATCTTCTTTCTTTTACACTTCTTTTTAGAAATAAATAAAAAAAATTTAAAAATAATAAAAAAAATTTAAAAATAATAAAAAAAATTTAAAAATAATAAAAAAAAAGAAAACTTTTTGAAATAAGAGACAAAGTTTAGATCTATTTCTAAGAAAATTAAGATGTATCTTAGAAATTAAGAAAGCCTTAATTATGACATCTTAAACATAGTTGAAGTAATAGATCTTGTTTAAAATTATAGGCTAAGTAAGAAAAATTGGTGAGATATTTTCATCTTGAATTTTTTGCCTTAGATAATATGCACTTTACACTTACACATTTCTTGGGATGGAGACAAAGACCAAAATGCCATAAACATAAAAGAAAAAAAAACAAAAAAAAATAATATGTATATAATAAAACATCACCTATTAAGCTGGGAAATTATGCCTCAAGAAGCATGATTACTCACGCCTAACGGTGATCTCACTTATTAAGCTGGATAATTGTGCCTCAAGAAGCATGATTATTTACGCCTAACGGTGATTAAGAATAATCCCCTTTAGTTTTGTGGCCTTTTTCACTCGAGACCTTAAACCCGAGGGATGTTTTCTCATTTGGTGCCCTAAGACCGTCTGGTTTGGGAGTCATCGGTTAAAGGCTCGCTACAAGGGTGAACTAGAAAGCCTAAACTAAGGGAAGAAAAAAGAAAAAATAAGAAAAAAATAAATATATATAAATAAATGGCTTGATGGTTAGAGTTGAAATCCCAGAAATTTTCACAAAGCACGATGTGCATATTATCTAGGTTTTATGAAGGATAAAATATTCAATCCAATTTTGATTCTTACCTTAATTGAAGACAAGATCTTGCATGGAGACTAAGTTTAAGAAAGAATGATTATAGGTGGACTTATGACCTAGGATCACTTATATTTTTTTGAAAAAATAGTTCGTAAACATGTCTCTTGTTCAAAATGCGTTTTCAAAATGCTAACATTTGTCTTCTTTCTTTATGGATTTTGTGGGTGTAATCCGCTGAAAACCCTCAGGAGACAACACTCCTCCTCTAGGGTAACCTAGAGGTTTAACGGCTTGTTGCACATGCTCAGTGCAATCGCGTCACCTGCGAAAGTGGTGTAATAAAATTGGTAGTATAGTTTTTCTTTTCTTTTCTTTGTTTTGCTCGGGACGAGCAAAAGAATAAGTGTGGGGGTGTGATTGTAACACAATATTGCATATTTTACCACATAATCCCCATGCATATTACAAATAAATACATGATTTTTACTAATCTTCTCTACATATTTGCAGGTACACACTTAATGAAGAGATAGCCCATTAATCACTTTAATTAGCAATAATTAAAGTGATTAAATCAAGATTAAGATAAGTCCCAAGATTTCAAATCAGATTCTAGAGAGATCCGCGCAACAAACGAAGAATCCAGAAGGTCCACGTGGCCAAACAAACTCGTAACAACCCGCAACAGAAAGCTGTTGCGCAACGGCCGCCGTTTGGCCGCGTTTTGCCGCGCCCTGGCGGCAGATCTGGGGCCGTTGAGCCCCGGATTTTGCGCCAACAGAATGGGTTCTGGATCCTTCTCCTGGGGGCTATAAATACCTGCACCTGGCCTGCGAGCAGAGACTAAACAGAGAAGAGAGAGAGATTAGTGTAAAGCTTGTAATTTTGTTAGTTTTTGTTTAGGATTTTTAGCTCTCTATGATCTTCTTCTCCCTAGATTTCATTGCAAGAGAGAGTTGTATGAGAGAGAGAGCTTGTATTCATCAAGGAGTGACAACTTGAAGCTATGCAAGGATTGATCCATTCTATACTTCTCTACTTGAGCTTGATTCTAGTTTGATTGTTTTCTTTACTTGCTTTGTTCACTTTCTTGCACTTTTACTTCATGCTTTGTTTTGCTTTTGTAATGGCTAGTAGTAGCTAATTCTTTCTCCATGTACTAGCTAACCACTAGCCTTGCTAACTACTAACTCATGGGTGATTGCTTTATTTCATCTTGCAAGTGTATGATCTTCTCTTCTCCGATGGGTTTTCTTTCATTTCTTGGCAAGTACCTTGTTGTAATTTTCCATATGATTCATGTGTGCCTCACTTAGAGCCTTGTCTTTGAACAAGTGCCTTGATGGAACATGGAGATGGATCACCAATATGCTATTTGATGTACAACTTCTTTAAGTCCATTATTGAATGTTGTATGTTCTTCATTTGCATCCCTTGAGTGTAGCTCTTTTGATTCCATTATTGAAAGTCTAACTTGTAGGCCGATGACCATCTATGGAGGCTACAAGACAAGTCCAAGAATGATCCCCCATCATCCTAGTGGGAAAGTAATTAGACCAACACGCAAGACAAATCCATGCCGATGAATCAACATGAGGCATGCATTCACTATCACGGAGTTTAGTAAGTTTTAGCAAGGTAGCAAGGTTAGCTAGTCATGGTTTTCTTACATTCAAAGTCTTCCTCAAGTTTACTTTCTTTTTAGATTGTTAGTCCAAAGCCAACCTCGATTTTGATTTCTCTCGATTTCCACCATGAACATATCCATCCTTTCTTTCATTTGTTTTTCCATTTTGTTTTTATTCTTTTAAAAGCAAAGAAGAATTCTCGTTTCCTAACTTCACTACCTCTCGTAAAGCTTCCATCGCGAGCTCTCCCTGAGATCCGACTCGGTATAGCTCTATGCTATAGCGGAGACAAGAAGGGGTACATCAAATACATTTTTGTACTCATAATACGTATACCTTCTTCGTCTAATCAAAATGGCGCCGTTGCCGGGGAGAGCAACGTTTTTAGGTTAAAGTGAAGTACTAAACGAATCTTCTTCTCTGTTTGCAGGTTACAGGTGAAGAAACAGAAAATCTTGCATTGCAGAAACATATAAGCGGACCTGGGCCTCTGCTCTCGAAAGCAGAGACCAGGATCCCTCTGACTTGCCGCGTTCTGCCGCGCGGGCGCGGCAAGGAGGAGTTGACTTCTAACCATTTTTCTGCAGGGTCTCTTACTCTGCAAAATACAGCTTCTGCAATACTTAAATTCTTGTTTGCTTCACCATATACCTGCTAATTTAATCAACAGTAAAAAAATTGGTTGTAATTGTTAAAAATTGTTTAGACATTTGCATCTCTAGGCACGTGTCTTTTCAATTCTTTACTTTTACTGTTGAAGAGTGCTGGAGGCAAGGTACGTTTCGCATTGCATATAGACTAGGAATCATCTCTTGCTTGATTTTCATGCTTTGAGTGAATCCTTGTTATATTTCTTGTACACTTGCACCAATTCAATTTTAAGGGCATTACCGATAAATAAGATAAGGTGGGGAGTTCATTACCCTTTCCTTAGCCCAAAAACCACATCCCAGCACTCACAATCCCAAGCTTGTAAATAAAATTTGAATAGACGTTGGCCCTAGGGACATCTCGGACTCATTAGGAGATTTTCCTAAGGGGAAAAGTGTTGGAAATTGACTTTTGTAAAATCAGTGTCTAGGAAAGGGGTTGAGGGCCGAAAGCCCGAAGGTTACTGGTTACTTAATTAAGGAACGTCTTTGGACGGAAAACCTCCCACCAACCTTATCCTTCCCTGGCTGATTCGCTTATAGTCAAAGTCTACACTAAACCTCCTGTGGACGATCTAAAGTTAGGAGTCGTCTAGGTCTAGGATCCTTATATAGCTGGGATTGATTTTTCTTTTATTGTTTGTTATTTTTCTTTTTCGCTGGTGTGATCGGTGCGCGTTGTTTGTGGCTTTATATTTGAGAGTGGTTCTGTGATCATCATTCTGCTAGACTTTCTACACTTACACAACCACTTGACACCATGACCAACAACGTCTCACTTCAAGATCGATTTTATCCGATTCGCACCTCCATTCCATCTTGCATTCTTCTCCCCGAGCCTAATGCAAATCACTTCGAGCTGAAACCGCAATTCATTAATACACTTCCCCATTTCCATGGTCTAGAGTCTGAGGACGCATACCTCTTTATTCGTGAGTTTGAAGAGGTATGCCAAATGATGAGAATTTCCCAACTGTCTGAGGATGCTGTTAGGTTGCGGTTCATATCGTTTGCACTTAAGGATTTAGCTAAGAAATGGCTTTATAATCTTCCAGTCAGTTCCATATCTTTATGGGAGGATTTTGTTAAAGTCTTTCTTAAGAAATTCTATCCTATCCACAAAACAGCCCTCATGAGAAAGAACATAATGCAATTCAAGCAGGAACCAAATGAACCTTTCTGGAAGTATCTTGAGCGTTTCAAAGACCTTCTTGCCCTGTGTCCCCATCACGGCATAGAGAAATGGCGTCTATGCCAGATTATCTATGATGGATTAGATTACCAAACAAAAACCCTTTTAGAATCCATGTGCCAGGGGGAATTTTTGAAGAAAGATGAACATCAGGGGTGGGATCTCTTTGAAACCCTAACTGAGAAAACCATTCAGTGGGAGTCATGCCCTGATAAACCGACTCCCACCACTTCCAGAACTGGTACACACTCCAAAGAATCCTCTATAGCTGCAGAAACCAAGATCACACAATTAATGAAGAGGATAGAACTGCTTGAGTCAAAAGGGAATTCTGTGGTCAACCAGGTCAACCCATTGCCTTTGATTAAACCAGGTTGCACCAACTGTCATGACCTTAGCCATGTATTTGAGGAGTGTCCATTATATCAGCCCCAATCATTTCAGGAGAACATGAATGCAGCTTTTACCAGACCCCCATACTCCAACACTTACAAGTCAGGATGGCAGAACCATCCAAATTTTCCATGGAGTCAGTCTGGTCCTGAGCATCATAGGCCACCATTTCCACATCCTTATAATGCTCAGTTTCACCCATCCAGTTTCGATCAAGATTCACTGTATGTTCATCCATCTCAAAGTCCACCACAGTCATATCAGTCTTATCATATGCCACCATCATATGACCAATCACAATTCCAATCTCCATATTTTCAACATCCACCCCAGCATAATTCTGAGATATCTGAATTGAAAAAAATGCTAGAAACCTTTACAAAGAACCAGGAGCAGGAGTTGAATAAAATAAAGGTCAAAATTGGTCAATTGGCTGAGAATCAAAAAAGTTTTTTTCCAAACCAGTCATTGCCAAATCCCAAACACCACTTCTCTTTGAATAAAGTGGAAGATTCAGGACCCAGTCAATGTCATGCTATTCACACCCTGAGATCTGGAAAACAAATAGACAATAAGGTTTCTAGTCCACCATCTCATCCAGTACCAAAGCCAACACCTCATGTCCCAATGCCACCAACTTTTGACAAACCATCTTCTAGTGCAGAGCCATCCACATCTCAAGCCAAGGGGAAAGAAAAGGTAGATGAGCAACCTTATAAGCCTAGAGTACCATATCCAAATAGGCTTCTAAATAACAAGTCAAATACTCACATGGAGAAATTAAAAGAAATGTTCAATAAGGTCCAAATCAATGTCCCTCTTCTTGATGCCATACAACAAGTACCATCATATGCCAAATTCTTAAAGGAGATGTGCACTAAGAAGAGGAAGACCCAAGTCCCTAAGAAAGTCTTCCTAGCATCATCCATCACTGAGTTGCTCACTGGTCCAATTCCTGTTAAATACAAGGACCCAGGAAGCCCCACCATTTCATGCATCATAGGACAGACTACCATTAATAGGGCACTTCTTGATTTAGGGGCCAGCATCAATCTCCTACCTTTTTCTGTGTACCAACAATTGGGGTTAGGTGATTTCCTCCCTACCCAAATGACCATTCAATTGGCTGATCGCTCTGTCACTAAACCCAAGGGGATAATTCATGATGTCCTTGTCAAAGTTGGAGAATTCATTTACCCTGTTGATTTTGTAATCCTTGAGACACAACCAGTGTCAAATTCCAATCAAAGGGCACAAATTCCTGTCATTCTGGGACGACCATTCCTGGCTACTGCAAATGCCCTCATTAATTGCCGGAATGGATCAATGAGGTTGAGCTTTGGTAACATGACACATGAACTCAATGTCTTCCACACACAGCCTCACAAAACAAAAAATCAAACATTTGAGGTTAGCTTTATTGAGGACAATTGTGAGGATTCAAAAGATGAGTCACAATTCTGTGATTCTCTTCAAGAACCTCCAATTGATATATCTTTTGAAGACTTGTTTGCTGATGAGATCATGTGTTTAGATGAGTCAACTCGGGGTAAGTTAGCTGATTGTCCACTTCCGGATGTTGATTTGAGTTTTGAAGAATTATATGGAGAAGAGTTAAAATTTCTTAATATTGGAAGTGATGAGATTCTGAGTGAGAGTGGTGATAAGGACTTTGTTTGTGAACGATGTGGTGGAATGAGTGTGAATGATAATAACAATCAATTGAATCTGGAAAAACCTAAGGCTAGAATAATTCAGACCGTTTCCCAATGGAGCTCAAGAAAGAGAACACATTGGAACGATGGGAAACGGGCCAGAGGAAAGCGACCAAAAGCCTAGGTAATTATTATACTTGTATATACTCTTTGTAAATAATTTTTTGCATTTTTTTTTCTTACCTCTTACCTATTTCATGCATACATATATCATGATGCATTGAGGACAATGCATGAAATAAGTGTGGGGGAGGGTTTACTAACATAGAGTTTTTAGATCTTCTTTCTTTTACACTTCTTTTTAGAAATAAATAAAAAAAATTTAAAAATAAAAAAAAAATTTTAAAAATAATTAAAAAAATTTAAAAATAATAAAAAAAAAAGAAAACTTTTTGAAATAAGAGACAAAGTTTAGATCTATTTCTAAGAAAATTAAGATGTATCTTAGAAATTAAGAAAGCCTTAATTATGACATCTTAAACATAGTTGAAGTAATAGATCTTGTTTAAAATTATAGGCTAAGTAAGAAAAATTGGTGAGATATTTTCATCTTGAATTTTTTGCCTTAGATAATATGCACTTTACACTTACACATTTCTTGGGATGGAGACAAAGACCAAAATGCCATAAACATAAAAGAAAAAAAAACAAAAAAAAAATAATATGTATATAATAAAACATCACCTATTAAGCTGGGAAATTATGCCTCAAGAAGCATGATTACTCACGCCTAACGGTGATCTCACTTATTAAGCTGGATAATTGTGCCTCAAGAAGCATGATTATTCACGCCTAACGGTGATTAAGAATAATCCCCTTTAGTTTTGTGGCCTTTTTCACTCGAGACCTTAAACCCGAGGGATGTTTTCTCATTTGGTGCCCTAAGACCGTCTGGTTTGGGAGTCATCGGTTAAAGGCTCGCTACAAGGGTGAACTAGAAAGCCTAAACTAAGGGAAGAAAAAAGAAAAAATAAGAAAAAAATAAATATATATAAATAAATGGCTTGATGGTTAGAGTTGAAATCCCAGAAATTTTCACAAAGCACGATGTGCATATTATCTAGGTTTTATGAAAGATAAAATATTCAATCCAATTTTGAATTCTTACCTTAATTGAAGACAAGATCTCGCATGGAGACTAAGTTTAAGAAAGAATGATTATAGGTGGACTTATGACCTAGGATCACTTATATTTTTTTGAAAAAATAGTTCGTAAACATGTCTCTTGTTCAAAATGCGTTTTCAAAATGCTAACATTTGTCTTCTTTCTTTATGGATTTTGTGGGTGTAATCCGCTGAAAACCCTCAGGAGACAACACTCCTCCTCTAGGGTAACCTAGAGGTTTAACGGCTTGTTGCACATGCTCAGTGCAATCGCGTCACCTGCGAAAGTGGTGTAATAAAATTGGTAGTATAGTTTTTCTTTTCTTTTCTTTGTTTTGCTCGGGACGAGCAAAGAATAAGTGTGGGGGTGTGATTGTAACACAATATTGCATATTTTACCACATAATCCCCATGCATATTACAAATAAATACATGATTTTTACTAATCTTCTCTACATATTTGCAGGTACACACTTAATGAAGAGATAGCCCATTAATCACTTTAATTAGCAATAATTAAAGTGATTAAATCAAGATTAAGATAAGCCCCAAGATTTCAAATCAGATTCTAGAGAGATCCGCGCAACAAACGAAGAATCCAGAAGGTCCACGTGGCCAAACAAACTCGTAACAACCCGCAACAGAAAGCTGTTGCGCAACGGCCGTCGTTTGGCCGCGTTTTGCCGCGCCCTGGCGGCAGATCTGGGGCCGTTGAGCCCCAGATTTTACGCCAACAGAATGGGTTCTGGATCCTTCTCCTGGGGGCTATAAATACCTGCACCTGGCCTGCGAGCAGAGACTGAACAGAGAAGAGAGAGAGATTAGTGTAAAGCTTGTAATTTTGTTAGTTTTTGTTTAGGATTTTTAGCTCTCTATGATCTTCTTCTCCCTAGATTTCATTGCAAGAGAGAGTTGTATGAGAGAGAGAGCTTGTATTCATCAAGGAGTGACAACTTGAAGCTATGCAAGGATTGATCCATTCTATACTTCTCTACTTGAGCTTGATTCTAGTTTGATTGTTTTCTTTACTTGCTTTGTTCACTTTCTTGCACTTTTACTTCATGCTTTGTTTTGCTTTTGTAATGGCTAGTAGTAGCTAATTCTTTCTCCATGTACTAGCTAACCACTAGCCTTGCTAACTACTAACTCATGGGTGATTGCTTTATTTCATCTTGCAAGTGTATGATCTTCTCTTCTCCGATGGGTTTTCTTTCATTTCTTGGCAAGTACCTTGTTGTAATTCTCCATATGATTCATGTGTGCCTCACTTAGAGCCTTGTCTTTGAACAAGTGCCTTGATGGAACATGGAGATGGATCACCAATATGCTATTTGATGTACAACTTCTTTAAGTCCATTATTGAATGTTGTATGTTCTTCATTTGCATCCCTTGAGTGTAGCTCTTTTGATTCCATTATTGAAAGTCTAACTTGTAGGCCGATGACCATCTATGGAGGCTACAAGACAAGTCCAAGAATGATCCCCCATCATCCTAGTGGGAAAGCAATTAGACCAACACGCAAGACAAATCCATGCCGATGAATCAACATGAGGCATGCATTCACTATCACGGAGTTTAGTAAGTTTTAGCAAGGTAGCAAGGTTAGCTAGTCATGGTTTTCTTACATTCAAAGTCTTCCTCAAGTTTACTTTCTTTTTAGATTGTTAGTCCAAAGCCAACCTCGATTTTGATTTCTCTCGATTTCCACCATGAACATATCCATCCTTTCTTTCATTTGTTTTTCCATTTTGTTTTTATTCTTTTAAAAGCAAAGAAGAATTCTCGTTTCCTAACTTCACTACCTCTCGTAAAGCTTCCATCGCGAGCTCTCCCTGAGATCCGACTCGGTATAACTCTATGCTATAGCGGAGACAAGAAGGGGTACATCAAATACATTTTTGTACTCATAATACGTATACCTTCTTCGTCTAATCATGAGTCAGAGTTCAGGATCAATCAACTCGCGCTTCATCAAGAAGTCTAAAAGACGCGACTTCCAAATAATGGGCGCACTGGTCAAACTTCAAGAGAAGGCCAAGAAAGTTAATCTCTTCAAGGGACAGGAAAACAGAAACTCAATGGGACTGAGTATTTCATGGCAACAAGTGGTCCCTACCCTTAGAAGAAACCTTTAGAGGTTGAACTTTATGCATCAAGGCGCAGCCGTAAAAGGTACTTAAAGCGATGCCTTTTGATCTTGAAATCACTTGACAGTGATAATCTCTGGAAAAGATTAAAGGAAAACATGAAAGCTTTGAGTTCTCGCTGTCCATTGGAATGTACCCGCATGATGGAAGAAGGATAAGTCAGGATGAAGACCCTCAGAGCGCCTGCTCTCAAGGGAGAACAGTCTAAGCAATGGATTGTTAAGGGAGGCGAAGCCTATTTATAGGCAAACCATAAGGCCTGTAATTAATGGCGTAAAAATTAGAGCCATCAGCCTTAATTCCTGCCCGATCATCAAAGCCCAATAAGAAGCTGACGCGTGGACAGCCGCTTTGGGAAACATCGGAGGACACAAGTCCCCAATCGTCAACGCCGACTTGGCATTTAAAGGTCCAATCAGATCTTTAAGACGGGTTGCATGTGACGCTTAGGAGGTTGCGTCAAGCACAGATTCAGAGGTCGCGTCTTGAAATCCGCATCCTTTCATGAACCCGGAAGCTGTGTTCCTTTCATTCCTTTCGAAAGAGCCGCGACCGCGTCTCTTGGAGTGATTCAGAGCCGCGTCTCCTCAACGAATTGGGTCCATTCAGAGTTTGCGTCTTGAGTTCGCATCAACTTGCAAAGACTTAAAAGCTGCGTTATGAAGCTTGCGTCCTCAACAATCAACGAAGACTCGCGCTTCACTCTCAAGGAGCCCAGAAACTCTGCCTCCATTGTAAGATGAAAGCTACATCTCCATTATAAACTCAATATAGCTTGAGCCTGCGCCATATCAAGTGATCAGAGCCGCGTCTTTATCAAAAAGAAAATTTCGCGTGTCTTCCCAGGTGAGTTTGAACGGCGTCTCCGTTAGCGAGCCAGAGTTGCGTTTCCCAGAACCGCGTCCCTCCAAAAGTCGCGTCTCTTCAGTGAGGCTAAAGCTGCGTCTGGTCAACAGAGTAGAGTTGCGTCATCACTTCAAAGATCGCATCCCTCCAAGAGTCGCGTTTCTTCAGCAAACTAATAGAGGCGTCCCCACTCCAAGTAAGGACTGCGTCTTTTAAAGCAACATGATCCCTGCGTCTACAAGACTTGCATTCAGTCTTTACTTCTGCGAATCAGTTCAACAGTACACTGGCACAAGAAGACGACTGTTCATCCCTGGTTCAAAGTATACCAACAACAAACTCAGAGCACTGGGGAGGTCTAGACTGCGTATTTAGACACTCGCCACGATCATTTCTAGCGGCTTCAAAGGGGTTTACAGTACACTCACGAAGACCATATTTCAGACAGGAACAAGCTCAGGGCATCTCAAATGATCGTCAGTCCAATCATGAGAAGTATGAATTCAGCCAGAGTCTAAAGTATTTTGAAATCCGTCCCAGTCAACCGCGGAATATCGAAAACTTTGGAGGGGGTCTGTAGGCTGTCTAAAAATCACTAAAGACAAGTTATCAAAAAATAGAGTCCAAACTCCAGACGCAGGGCTAATTATAGCCATCACTGCAACACCAAGACGTGAGGGTCAAAACCCGCATCTCAACAGCACTGCAAAGATCAAGACGCGAGGGTTGAAACCCGCGTCTCAGCATTACTGCAGTAGCAAGATGCGAGGCTCGAAACCTGCGTCTCAGCATTATTGCAGCACCAAGACGCGAGGGTCGAAACTCGCATCTCAATATTATTTCAGCAACAAGGCGCAAGGTCAAAACCCGCGTCTCGGTTATAACTGTCCTCATTACTGGGTCAATTACTGCCCACGTAATGAGAGAGTTAACCCACATTATGGAGTATTTTTAGAGGACATGTTCACCCCCTGAAACCTCTATAAATGGCCCCGTTTGCTATGAAAAAGGGGTCGGTTGATCGGAAAATTCTGAGTAAAAAAAAAAATTTCGGTTGCGAGCTGTAGAAGCACCAAGACCTCCACTGAAAAAAAAAGAGAGAGTTCAACTCTTCTAACAACTTGCTGCGTACAAGTTTGTCTTTACCTACAATGTCTTTGAGATTCTTGGTGGACAGGGCCTGTATTACTCCGTCCGCTATCCAAAGAGAGGATTCCCAAGAGGTCCAGACGTTCACCCGTTCAACGAAAAATAAGATTCACTTTTCACCGCCACATCAAGAACCCAGCACTAAACAAAGGGGAGATTCAAGCGTGAACATCTTCCCTCTCTTGTAATCGGAGTATTGATCCGTTGTAATTCTTCATTGATTCAAGGAAATTTTACACGAATTTCTCCCACCAAACAGTGTGGTGCTCTCTAAAGCGAATCCTTGTGTCACCCTCCAGATCTAGAGTGCAGCAACTTAAATACCAGCTGCACATTATCAAGATAGGCTCCTCCTCTATGTCAGAGTACATCTAGTCTGTCAAGTCCATTGTGGACAACTTGGCAGCAGTAGCTAATCCAGTCACCGATTCCAATCTCGTCTCTACCTTGCTCAGTGGTCTGTCTCCCGATTACGACTCGTTCGTCACTTCCATTAACACATGAGTTGACCTTGTACTGTCAGAAGAACTTATTGGCCTCATGCTTAGCCAGGAGATTTATCGTAGGCATGTTATCACTATACCAGACTCCACTGCCCTCATCCCCCTTCTCCTGTGGTTCATACTGCCTCTCGCACCCCAAGCTACCACTCGGGTCCATCTTCTTTTCATGGTCGAGGACGTGGCCAAGGCAAGGAGTGCGGTTAT
The DNA here is from genome assembly GCA_038442645.1 of Agave tequilana. Classification (NCBI taxonomy): domain Eukaryota; kingdom Viridiplantae; phylum Streptophyta; class Magnoliopsida; order Asparagales; family Asparagaceae; genus Agave; species Agave tequilana. The sequence goes on from JAVJIF010007679.1 coordinate 66,641, forward strand.
TGTCGTGGACGTTCCTTCCCACCACCACATCAGTTTGTCGGTGGCCAACCTCAATGCCAGATCTGTAATTATTTTGGCCATTATGCTAATCAGTGCTACAATCGTTATGATAGTCCTTCTTCTTCGGCTAGCTCAATTGCTCTTCTCCACTCTTATGAGAATAGTCCAGTCGATCTCAACTGGTATGACTCTGGAGCCACTCATTACCTAACGGTTGACAAGGCGAATCTGGCGGTTCACTCAGAATATCAAGGACCCGACAAAGTTCGCATGGGTAACGGGACAGGTTTGCCTATCCGTTCTACTGGTGCTTCTTTATTGTGTTCTCCTGCTTCTTCTTTTGTCTTGAAAATCTTTTACATGTTCTTGACATCACCAAAAATTTTCTGTCTGTTAATCAATTTACTGTTGATAATAAAGTCTTTCTTGAATTTTATCCTGACTCTTGTTTTGTCAAGGATCTCTCCACTCAGAAAACTTTGTTGGGGGGACAACTTAAGGATGGTATGTATGTCTTCTCCTTGGGGAATCATAGCTTCACCGCCTCTGCTCAGGCTCTTCTCGGTGAGCGTGCATCTTCCTCTGTCTGGCATGAGTGCCTAGACCATCTCTCCACCAAAGTTGTCTCCAGTGTTTTATCATCAATAGAATGCCCACCCTTGTCCTCCACAATCTCTGTCCCTATTAGAAATTATTTCATAAAACACCAGACTACATTTTCTTATGTATTTTTGGTTGTGCTTGCTATCCCCATCTGCGTCCTAACAATCTCATAAGTTTGATTTTCGGTCCAGTCAATGTGTCTTTTTAGTTTACTCAGTTTCGCATAAAGGTTATCAATGTCTGCATGTGCCCTCTGGTCGTATTTACATCTCCTAGGATGTTATATTCGATGAGTCCTTCTTTCCTTTTTTGTCCCCTCTGTCCTCTCCCTCTCCACCTGCTCCCACGCCCTCACCACCAATCCCCGTCTCCACGTCTCTGTTACCTTCCATTGTTCCAGTCCCAGCTTCTCCGATGAGCCCCACCATTAACTCTTCTCCTCCTCGACAACCACCTCGCTCACATACTCCTTCTCCACCACCTCCACCAGCGCCCGCCAATGAGTCCTCATCTTCCTCATCCTCAGCCTCTCCCAGTTCCCCTCCCACCAGGACCCACCATATGGTTACCAGAACACATGATAACACCAGAACACCAAAAGTTTAGCTAGCCACCGGTATCCCATGTCTACCTGTCTCATGGCCGACTTGGCCACCTCTTCTGTTGAACCCACATATTTCACGCAAGCTTCTAAAGATCCCAAGTGGCGTCAAGCAATGGACATTGAGATAACTGCCTTACTAAAGAACAAAATCTGGTCTCTTGTGTCGTACCACCCTACCATGAATCTGGTTGACTGCAAATGAGTTTTCAAGATAAAACATAAACCTGATGGTTCTGTTGATAGGTATAAGGCCCGCCTGGTGGCCAAGAGTTTTCATCAACAATCAGGATTAGACTATGGTGAGACATTCAGTTCTGTCATCAAACCGACCACTGTCTGTACCGTGTGCAGTCTGGCTGCCTCCAAGGGCTGGTCTATTCGACAGTTGGATGTGAATAATGCATTTTTACAGGGTTTTCTTACTGAGACGGTCTATATGGAACAACCTTCGGGGTTCATCGATCCCACTCGTCCCAATCATATATGCAAGCTTCATAGCAGTATCTATGGACTCAAACAGGCTCCACGGGCTTGGTTTTCTCGTCTCAGCAATTATCTAATCACAATAGGCTTTGTAGGCTCCAAGTCTGACACATTTCTCTTCCTCCGACGGGTCAGGACAGATCTTCTTCTAGTTCTTATCTATGTGGACAGTACCATTATCACAAGCAATGACTCACGTACTATCACTTATCTTATTCATGAACTAGGCTGAGAGTTCTCATTAAAAGACCGCGGCCCATTGCACTTTTTCTTGGACATGGAGTGTCACCGTACACCCTCAGGTCTCTTTCTCTATCAACAGAAGTACATCTGTGACTTGCTTCTCCGGCTCAAGATGGATGGTGTCAAGCCCGTCAGCTCTCCTATGGTTTGTAGGCTGTCCAAAAGTTACTGGAGGACAAGCCATTGAAAAGCAAAGTTTCAAGCTCTAGACGCGAGGGACTATCGCCCGCGTCTCAGCATCAAGGCGCGTTGGCTCGTCACCCGCGTCTCAGCATCAAGGCGCGTTGGCTCGACACCCGCGTCTCAGCATCAAGGCGCGTCAGCCTGACACCCGCGTTTCAGCCTCAAGACGCAAAGGTCTAAAACCCGCGTCTCAGTTATAACTGCCTTGGTTAAGGGACCAATCACTGCCCACACGTAAGGAAAATCAGCCCCCATCGTGGCATGTCTTTAGCAGGCACGTAGGTCAGTTACCGCCCATGTAGCGGGGAAGTTGGCCCTCATTGTGAAGCGTTTTCAGGGGGCACGTTCACCCCTAGGACCTCTATAAATAGCCTCGTTTACTATGAGGTCGGGGCAATCAAAAAATCAGCAATAGGCAATCAAAAATCAGCAATCGGCGATCGGCAACTAGAAGGAGGAGATCAGAGAGAGAAGAAGCAGATCAACTCTTCAGCAAGTTCGCTGCGTACGAGCTAGCTTTCGCCTACCTTCTCTTTTAGAGTTTTGGTAGACAGAGCTGTGTCACTCTTTCTACCAGCCGAAGAGGAGATCCCTGAAGGACGGTCATCTGGTCAATGGAGAACAAGATTCACTCTCCACCGTACGGCCTCTACCTGGCCATTTGAAATGTGGGGCATGGACGTGGTTGGTCCTATCAGCCCACCATCATCAAAAGGACATCGGTTCATTTTGGCAATAACCGATTATTTCTCCAAATGGGCCGAAGCCATTCCTTTGAAGGAGGTCAAATCGTCGAACGTGATCAAGTTCGTGAAACATCACGTTATTTACCGTTTTGGTGTACCTCGACGAATTGTCCACGACAATGGGCCCCAGTTCATTAGCCAGGCTTTCCAGAGATTCTGTGCCAAGTTCAGAATCCAGAGTGTATCCTCAACGGCATACTATCCTGCCGCTAATGGCCTCGCAGAAGCTTTCAACAAGACTATTGGCAAGCTTCTCAAGTAGTTCGTCTCGAAAAGTCAACGAGACTGGGACGACAAGTTGGGTGAATGCTTATGGGCTTACCGCACAACTGTGCGAACCCCAACTAAAGCTACGCCATTTTTTTTGGTCTATGGGTGCGAAGCCGTGCTCCCATTAGAGATCCAAATTCCATCTCTACGCGTCGCCTTGACAGCGGAGATGACAACCGAGGAGAAGCATCGACAGCGACTCCAAGAACTGGAGGCCTTAGATGATAAGCGTCTGCAGGCCCAGCAACAAATCGAGCTCTACCAAGCTTGAATTACCAGAGCCTTCAACAAGAAAGTTAAAGTGCGAACTTTCAAGAAAGGCGATCTTGTCTTAACCGTCAGAAGACCCATGGTAATGACGCACAAGACAAAAGGAAAATTTCAACCCAAATGGGAAGGACCATTTGTAGTAGAGTCAGTCTACTCAAATGGGTCATATCGCCTCATAACCCTGAATGGAGATACACTCATGATGCCGATCAATGGCAGGTTCCTGAAGAAATACTATCCTTAAATGGTATTCTTCCGCTGATCAAGTTAAAAATACACCTCTGATCAAAACAAGAAGAGCTTCTTCATTAATATCCGACGCCCCCGACGGCTAAGGATAGAAGAAAATGTTGGCTTCTAAGTCCAACATAAGTCTTCGACAACTCATCATGCTGAGGGGAATAGCATGGCTAGCCCAACTCAAACGGTAGTTGGTAAAGGCACCTCAAACCCGTTGACAGCTGAGGATTTGCTAAAAATCCTAAGGGACACGTTCCCATTTGATCCGACGCCCCCGACGGCTAAGGATAGAGGAAAATGTTGGCTTTTAAGTCCAACATAAGTCTTCGACAACTCATCATGCTGAGGGGAATAGCATGGCTAGCCCAACTCAGACGGTAGTTGGTAAAGGCACCTCAAATCCGTTAATAGCTGAGGGTTTGCTAAAAATCCTAAGTGGACTTGGCTCCACTCTTTCCTCCAAAATCCCCTACCAATTCTCATCCACAGAATGGTAGGTCTACAAAATTCAACCATTACTAAGTTAACACTATACCTCTGGTAATGAAAACTTTTCAATATTTCTTGTCGAGTACAAATTTTGCTTGTCAACTCTACACGGAGTATCAGATTTTCAAATTTGCCAAGTTAACACTACACCTCTGGCACTTCAAAATTTTCACTTGTCAATTCTCACCAATAGAATGACAGGTCCTCAAATTACTCTTATCATGAGTCAATCTTTGTCAAGTTAATATCACACCTCTGACAAATTACTGTTAAAGTTTAACACTACACCTCTAAACAGTAATCAAGTTTCTGCCAGGTTTAATATTACACCTCTGACAGTCACTTTTCTTCAGACTTCCACATCGAAGCTGAAATGGATGATGCTAAGTTAACACCACACCTCTAGCATCCAAGTCATTGCTAAGTTTAACAATACACCTATGGCCATGACTTTCCCTCGGACTTCCTTATGCAAGCCGAGATGACCAATGCTAAGTTCAACATTACACCTCTAGCATTACCCTCACTGTCAAGTTAAACATTACACCTATGACAGTGACACTTCTGAGTTAAGTTAATATCACACCTCTGACTCACATCCTTGTCAAGTTAACATTACACTTCTGACAAGACCACTTCCAACCCGTTAAGTTAATATCACACCTCTGACGGTAATAAACTTTCCTAGATTCCCCACGAGTCTAGTCCCACTTGTTATTCTCTTCAACAGAATAACAAGTCTACCTAAAAACATTGTTAGGTTAATACTACACCATCAACAGTGTTTCCATCAAATCCCCAGTTGAGCTCAATCAAGTTAATCCCAAACACTTGATAAAAGTTCACCCTCCCTGGGGGTACCAATTCTACTTGTCACTTTCTCTTATAAAGTGGCAGGTCCATTAAAAATTTCACCTCTGTCAAGTTAATATTACACCTCTGACAGTATCGTGAGAGTTCCTAAAATAGGATCTTTCTCCACAAAGTTTGACTTATTAAAATTTTCATCATAATTTTGACAAAGTCAAAGACTCTTTGCTTCTATGCGTCTAATTAAAGACAAAAAAGTTCAAGACAATGAAGAGGCAAAAAGAGAAGTGTCACTTTTATTTATTTCCAGGTACATGAAAGTGATACAAAAACGCTCTCTTATACAATAAGATTGAGTGTTGCAGTCAAAACGCTCTCTTACAATAAGATGGAGTGTTACAATTAAGGAGTACAAAGAAATTCCTCTCCCTCTCAGAGGTTGCACTCACTCCTTAAAGCCGCGTCTGATTCCAAGTGTGCGATGTTTTGTGGCTACAATAGAAGCTGGTTACACCACGATGCATGATGTAAACATCGAAAGAGCCCTAGCTGACTAAGCTAAGAGCAATGGTGTTCTTGAGGTCCGGGCTTGATGGTGGAAGCTTTCAAAAACCAGGTCAGGATCGAAACCGTCCTCGTTCGAAACTGTGGTGTAGAAGCCTTCAGAAGCCTGGGTGATCCTGTCTTCAATCTCCTCGTCAGAACTGGGAGCCAGTCGGGTTATCGGATTATCTTTATGAATGACACCGTTGAATAAGTAACTGGCCCAAGACAGTTGCTTGACTCCCTGCGCCCTCCAGGAGGTTATCTGACCGTAAATGTGGAAGTGACACATCACTTCCCAGTAGGTCTCGTACACCCGAGGAAACTCTTTCTTCAAGAGGTGGAGCTCCTCAGTGGTCGGGACATATTCCTCATAGGGAATGTCCCCTGTTGCCAGCCTCGAGACCTCATGTAGCTCGTGCAGTGCAAGGCCCATCTCTCCGACCGGGGTAAAGAATGTCCCCGTCAGAGGATTGTAGCGCTCCAGAATCCCGAAAAAGTTATGAAAGCCTGGTGGACACCCCACTGTACGGCCCTGACCGCCGGGTATAGTCCCACACGCTTTAGCAGATCCCCAAGATCGGTGAGGACGAAACCCACCATCCTGCCCCACCAGTAGTTCTCCGTGGAATGGACCCACCCGGGCGGACGGAAACCAACCGGATAATCACCCTCCGCTTCCATGAACGAGTTGAGGAAGGTAGTGCCAAGTTGTGGTATCTCTCCAACCGGAACCTCAGACTTGCGCGACCCAGGGAAAGGCCGAGAACCGACCTGTCATGGCTATCATGACGGTGTACTTTATGGGAACCCAAATCATCGAGAGTAATCTCAGGGACATATCGAGAAATGTCCCATTCCATCTTCCGAGGGACGGACATGTGCTGGAAGTAGGACAGCGGGAACATCCTCTCCATGTCCGGAAGAAAGAACCTTCCACCCTTTATCTGACGGAGCCATTTATAAGTTCCGTCATACACACGATAGCCGCCATCGTTGATACGATCTCCGAAGAAGAAGGCAGGCTTCTCCAGCTTGACGTGAGCATTTGTGGTGAATGCTGCATCGGTCATAAGTACCCGAAGAGTTCTCATGTCAACATTAGAGAGCCTCTCCCTGCGATCCTGCGACTGGTCAGCAGTCACAGGAACAGTCCTTCGTAGCACAAAGGTCAAGTCCCGGTCAGCACCACCTACATGTCCAAAGTGGCGCGTCTTGGCGAGTGAGGCAGAAGGATGGGGCACTGCAAAAGAAAAGGACACTTAGTTAGATACTTAAATGCTAAGTGTTCATAATCCAGACGCAGAAGAGATACTGGACGCAGGAATTGTCAAATCCGTGTCCAGACCTGCGAAACCGCGTCCAAACGCAGAAGAGATACTGGACGCAGGAATTATCAAACCCGCGTCCAGACCTGCAGGATCCGCGTCTCCACCACCAGAAGGTCATGGAATGTCCTTGATGTCACTTCTGAGGTGCGAAAAGAAGGGAGTTATCCACCTTAACCCTTCCATCACCACAACCGCCAGAAGTTAAGGAGGGTAACTCCCTTCCTTTCACACCCCCAGATTTCTAATCGCTTGGACTCAGGTACCAGATTCATTAAAATCGGCAGCTGATGGAACAAAACGCAAAGATCAAATCCGCATTCTGCAAACCAAGTCCGCGTCTGAACCCTTCACAATTAGAAATATTCTAAGTGAAGAGTCCGAAACGCAGGACCCGATGGCGCGAGGGTCCAAACCCGCGCCTCGGTTATCAACTCGAAGACTGCGTTTGAGACCGCGTCTGAGAATCAAACACGAGTTAAGGATTCTTAGGGTTCTATGAGCTTCCGTTAATGGCGAAATTCACGCCTAAAAGGCATTATACCTGGGAAAGCGACATCCTGCGCAGAGGAAGCGCCCCTCTGGACCTCGGCGGCAGTCGCCCGTGAAGAAGAGGCGGTTGGCTTGATCTTGGGTGCCATCTTTAATTCCAGAAAAAGGAGATGAACAGTTCAAAAGTCCAGTAATGGAGATGAACAGTTCAACAGAGGAAGAAGAGAACTCTCTTGAGCAAGTGCGTTCAGAGAAGAAAAGAGGTCTCTCTGACTGTTGCCTTTTATAGGCACAAGGATTCGCAAAGATACGCGGCGTGTGACCCGATAAAAGCTGCAGCGAATCATCGCATGACGCGTGGAACAAATCATCGCGAAGATCATGCGTCACGACTCCGCAGCGAGTCGTCATTTGACACGTGGCGCGGTTCAGTTAATGAACCGAGAAGTCCGCGCGCCAAAAGGTGAAATCCTGCCGGTTCCCCAGGCCAGCTGGCGGTGTGATCATCACACGGCACAGATTCGCACCCAAGGGACGCACCTCTTAGATGGACATGCCCCGTCAGCATCTCCATAAATGCATTCGGAAGGTCGCGTCTCTCTACAAAGTCCGCGTCCGACCCAGCGGGCCCAACATCGCGTCTGCCTCATGGAAGATCAGGCGTGTTTCCGTTGCCAAAGGACGCACCCTACAGAAATCGCGTCTTTAAAGCAGTACCATCTCGGCTTTCTAAAAAGAACCTGCGTTCGGCCTCCTGCTTCTGCAAAATCAGTTCAACAGTACACTGACGCAAGCAGACGACCAACCACTCCTGACTTAAAGCACACCCGTGACAGACTAAAAGCAATCGGGGAGGTTTAGACTGTGCATCTAGACACTCAACATGATCAACTCTGGTGGCTTCAAAGAGTTCAAACAGTACACTCACGAAGACCAACTCCAGATAAAATCAAACCCGGAGCACTAACAGTCCAGTCATGAAAGCAAATATGGCTAAAATCCAAAGTATTTCGAAATCTGTCCCAGTTAACTGCGGAATATCGAAAACTTTGGAGGGGGTTCTGTAGGCTGTCCAAAAGTTACTGGAGGACAAGCCATTGAAAAGCAAAGTTTCAAGCTCTAAACGCGAGGGACTATCGCCCGCGTCTCAGCATCAAGGCGCGTTGGCTCGACACCCGCGTCTCAGCATCAAGGCGCGTTGGCTCGTCACCCGCGTCTCAGCATCAAGGCGCGTTGGCTCGTCACCCGCGTCTCAGCATCAAGGCGCGTTGGCTCGACACCCGCGTCTCAGCATCAAGGCGCGTCGGCCTGACACCCGCGTTTCAGCCTCAAGACGTAAAGGTCTAAAACCCGCGTCTCAGTTATAACCGCCTTGGTTAAGGGACCAATCACTGCCCACACGTAAGGGAAATCAGCCCCCATCGTGGCATGTCTTTAGCAGGCACGTGGGTCAGTTACCGCCCATGTAGCGGGGAAGTTGGCCCTCATTGTGGAGCATTTTCAGGGGGCACGTTCATCCCTAGGACCTCTATAAATAGCCTCGTTTACTATGAGGTCGGGGAAATCAAAAAATCAGCAATAGGCAATCAAAAAAATCAGCAATCGGCGATCGGCAACCAGAAGGAGGAGATCAGAGAGAGAAGAAGCAGATCAACTCTTCAGCAAGTTCGCTGCGTACGAGCTAGCTTTCGCCTACCTTCTCTTTTAGAGTTTTGGTAGACAGAGCTGTGTCACTCTTTCTACCAGCCGAAGAGGAGATCCCTGAAGGACGGTCATCTGGTCAATGGAGAACAAGATTCACTCTCCACCGCCACACGAAGAACTCAGCCTTAAACAAAGGGAGAATTCAAGATTCAATATTCTCCCTTCCTTGAAACCGAAAAGAACAGTTTTTGTTGTAATCCTTTTCATTTGATTCAAGGAAAACTTTTACAGCAATTCACTGTCTCCCTCTTTCCCGGGTCATACATGGTTACTTTCTGTAAGCTCTCCAAGGTTGTTGGCAAACCTCTCTCTGACTTATTTGTGTACAGTTGGGGCTCTACAATACCTAAACTTTACCAAACCCGATATTGCCTTCTCAATGAACAAGGTCGCTCAATTCATGCAAGCCCCAACCGATGAGCATTGGAGCGCTGTAAAATGAATCCTTCGTTACCTCAAATCTACCATTCAGCATGGCATTTTTCTCTCACGTCATTCTTCTGTATAGCTTACTGCTTACACCGGTGCAGATTGGGCGGGGTCGATCGATGATCGAAAATCCACCAATGACTATTGTGCCTTTCTTGGTACAAATCTCATTTCTTGGAGCTCGAAAAAGCAGTGCACGGTTGCACAATCCAGCACTAAGGCAGAGTATAGAGGCGAGGCCAATGCTACAGTAGAGGTCGTTTGGTTGCATTCATTACTTCGTGAGCTTGGACTTCCGCAATCTCCCCCAATAATTCTTTGTGACAACCTCGGTGCAACATATCTCTCGATCAATCCTATCTGTCACTCACGCTCCAAACATGTTGAGATCGACATTCATTTTATGCGGGACTATGTCGTCAATGGAGTCCTAGATGTTCGGTTTGTGAGCACTAAAGACCAACTAGCAGACAACCTTATTAAGCCTTTAAGCTCATTAAAGTTTTCTATGCTGAAGAACAAGCTCTCGATTCTTTCGAACCCGCTTCACTTGCCGGGGGGTGTTAGAGATATCATTGACAACACGTGATTCATGTAAAACATATGATCAATGTGAAAGAAATTCCTAAAGAAATCAATCAGACCTAAAATCTTTCCATGAAGATAGGACTACATGGGACTCGTGCACTCTGTGTTTCTCATTCTATTGTCTCTCCTAAATCTGTATAAACAAGTAATCAATATGTGTATATATATACAACCAAGAATCATACCTAGTTGTATCTTATCATTACACAAATAATTATACTTCTCCTTCTTCTTTATCTTGATATGCATGTAAAATGGTTGATCTCCTATCATCTAGCCTATTAAAGTATTATCCATCTATCAACATTCTCAGCAATCTCGACCCAATTAACTTGCAATAGGTTTACCTTTCATATTAAGTTCAAATGCAATAAATTCAAATTCACATCCTTTATAAGTTCCTACCCTAATACGGATGTCTTTCTGTGAATGTAAAGTAAATCCAGCAGCAAAAAGCAGAGAAGATTTCTTACTTGTTTCCATAGATTTTTGCCTTGTTGCATTGACCTCATCACGTGAGTTTGGTCATAAACTTGGAGCTTTCTTGTGCATGTGTGCATGTTGTTGCATTGCCTCTACCTCAGATCTCTTCCTTCTACGTGCCTGAGCTTCCTTCCAATGCTCTTCATCCACAACAGAGCCCTTATTTCTATGACGTTTGTCTTCATCATGATGAATCTCCTCCTCGAGAGAAGAAAACCTAGAAGAGGTCGTCGTGCGTCTCTCTCTCTCTATACACACACACATAGAAATATGTATATCAGCCGATAGCTGAGAGTCCCTCTCAGCCTGCGGTGACGTGGCATATTATTAACCACACTAATAAGAATGCACGCCTATTGTAACAGTTGAAATTACAAAATGCCCCTGCGGTAAAAGATAGTGGATCTGTATAGTTTATTATTATTTTTATATTTCTTATGTTAGTCTATATTGTCACAGTTATCTTTATAACTGCGACCAACTGAATATGAATCAGGTCTCTTCAAGTGCAACTTCATCAAATCACGAAACAAATTTGAATACTTCTTTATTAATTTTTTTTTATACGTAGATATTATGAATTTCAGAAATGCGACTAAGCTCGTAGTGGTCAAAAAAATAATTTCTCAATAGTTTTAAAAACGACCTTTATCGCATTCTACAATTATATATAGGATTGTATCTAGTTTATTATTATTTTTATATTTCTGACGTTAGTCAATATTGTCACAGTTATCTTTATAACTTTGACCAACTGAATAGGAATGCGACTATAGTCACGGTTTACTTATGATTTCATATACGACCAACTGAATAAGAATGCGACTAACGTTAGTCAATATAGTCACAGTTTACTTATAATTTTATATATTTGTTCTTCAATGTGGTTGTTTGTCTCTTTTTCATGCATGAGAAGAACTTTGTATTTGCGTTACACACTGTGACCGTAGTCGCAGTATTTTAATTTGTGATATACAGTGATGTTGGCCCAGAGGCCTTCCACTCTAGTTTTGATGATGATTAACTCATGTAGTTATGTTTACTAATAATCTTGTGATTTTAGTTTCAGATCATTTATCAAGATATTAGTTGGTGATTAGTTTCAACAAGGAGTTTGGAAGCTTTCACATGGTGATTCCAGAGCCCGAGCAACAAGATCATACATAGCACTCGTTGGAGTCAAGCTCGGTGGATCACGTTTTGGATCGAGTCGACTTGAAGATGGAAGATCGTCAAGAAGACTTAGGTATCCATAGTTTAGTGTGTTTTAGATCCAATTATAAAGATTAGATAGTTGATAATGCTCAAGTTCACAACACACACAAGTTTTATGTTTTGGAATTGGTTTTCATGAATAGATTGATCAAAACAAGTTTAAATGGTTTTTATGTATATTAGATGTGTTCGATATACATACATGCTTCATATCTTAGACAAACTTATTTTGATATGCCTATTCATGAGTTTTAGGAAAAATCAGATTTCCTATTGAAAAATCCAAGTTTGGTAAAATATAGTTTTTGATTTTTGATAAGCAAGACACAAAAATGGTTCAAAATATTTGATATTTGTCTTGAAATATTTATCAAAAGTTTATATATCCATGCAAAATGATAAAACTATTTTTGTGAATTTTTAGAAGATTTATGGAATTTATTAGAATATTTTTTAACAAGTTTTTCTGACCCAAATTGTAGCCTGCCAGGCTCTGGCGGTCGACCGGCCCGGTCGACCGAGCTCTAGAGTCGGTCGACCGACGTGCACAGACTTGTACACGTTGGCCAGGCACAGGGCTCGTTCGACCGACCGGTCGACCGGCCAGAGAGCTTTGCTCTCTGTTTTTGGGCGGTCGACCGGGTGGTCGACCGGGTTCCTCCAACGGTCATATTTATGACCGTTGGCGGTCGACCAGGCGATCGAGCGCCAGCCGTATCTGGCTGAAAATTCAGCCAACGGCTAGTTTTCTGGTTTGGGGTATATAAACCCCATTTACTTGGGATTTTGGCTAAGATTTTTTTACAAGAAAAATTTCTCTATTCTCTGATTTTTTTAAAACAAGTTTTCAAAGTGTTTAAGAGCTCAAAAGATCAATCTTTATATTTGTTTTAGGGTTTTGGAAAAATCTAAGAAAATAGAAAATTTGGGAGATTTGTATTGTTCTTCATTTCTATCTTTTACAAAGAGTTTTCCCAAGTATTTTTCTTTGAGTTTTTATTTTCCAAACTCTAAGTTTTCCACACTTGAGCTATATCTCCTATCCTATTCTATTAAGATCTTTGTTTTGCGGTAAAAGAGATTGAGTTTGTGGTTTTTGAGATCACCTTGTTGTAAACCCTTTCTTTGTGGGTGCTCCCTCTTTGGTAGAGGTTGAGGTTATTGTTTGCTCCCTCTAGTGTGAGGTGGAGTTGGAGATTGATTTTGTATCCCTCTTGGTGAGGTGGATTGTGGTTGTTTGGCTAAGGGCCTACCCCTCTTGTTGAGGTGGTGATTGTTTGCCTCGGTGGAGGTTGTATTGTTTGAGAGAGGAGTTCGGTACTCCCGGTTGTACAAATCCTCCTCGGTGGAGGTTCCCTCGGTAGGAGTCCTCGGTGGACAAGTTAGTGGATTAGAAATCCTTTTCGGTGAAGGCGGGGACGTAAAGCTAGGGGCTCGAACCTCGAAACACATCTTGTTGTTTGCGTTTGATCCATTGACTCTAAACTCTCTCTCTCTTTATTTGTGTTGTGCATCATTCATATCATTCTTATCTATTTGCTTGTGTTGTGCCTTGTATCATTCATATTGTTATATATCCATTATATGCTTGGCTTGTGTTTGTGTGCCTCACTTGTACTTAACCACGAGAGCTTCATATAGCACCTCAACTCTTATTCAGAGGAATCAAGAGGAGTTAGTCCAGAGCCCTTCACGGGGAATTCGGCTACACTCGTTGGTTGTACTAAGTGTAGTTGTAAATTTGTTTTAGCTTCCGCATTTAGTTTCTAGATTAGCCATATCACCTATTCACCCCCTCCCCTCTAGGTGATTTCAATTGGTATCAGAGCCTACGCTCCTGATACTTAGGTTTAACAACCTAGGAGTGAGATCTTGGTTTGCTAATCTATCATTTGCATTTGCACATATTTTTATTTGCACACATTTAGTTTGTACTCATGGATAGCCCTCCTATGTTTGATATTTTTAGACTTGAGATTTGGAAGGCCATGATGAGTAGCTATTTGAAGACCCTAGGTTTGCATGTTTTCCTTACCGCTACCAAGAAATGCTATTTTGGTAATAGCAATCATATATGGGCCAATGCACAAGCCCTAGAGGCTATTAGAAGCACGCTTAATAAAGATTATCTTATGCTTGTTTCTAACCTTGATTCTGCTTTTGTAGTGTGGAACAAGTTGACAACCACCTCCACCTCCAAGCTTCAAATGCCAATCCAACCGGAGGAATCTAGTGGAGAATCCGAGTCACAATGCTTCATGATCCAAGGGAATGACTCCCTTGAGGTACAATCGGAAACTCAATTAGATATTGATGATGCTAGTTCTTCATGTGATAAGAATATTGATGCCCATGCTTTAAATAAAGAACTTTCTATAGTTTGTGAAAAATTGATAGAAAAATATAATATTTTGAAAAAGAAGAGTTTTGAACTAAAAGATGAAAATAAGGATTTATGTTCAAGACTTGATTTGGTTTTGCAAGAGAAGGAAGAGATTTCTAGTGAATGTGACTCACTTAAATCTCAACTAGACCTTGCACTAAAAGAAAATGAAGTTTTAAAATCTAAAAATGATTGTAATGTTATTTTGAAGAAAATGAAAACTTGTCTTCAAAAGTTAATTTTGTTTTAAAAGAAAATGATTCTTTGAAAACAAAAATTATTTCTATTTCAAAAGATTTAGATGTGTGTTTAAAGAAAAATATTTCTTTACAAAATAAAATTGATTCTCATGTTCGCCATGCTAGGGTAGTATCACACACTTCACCCATTGCATGCCACACTTCTTCTTTAATTGAAAATGATATATCCATGCTTAAGAAGAGTGTTGATTGTTTGGGCTCCACTTTGAGCCAATGTGCCATGAACCATACACGTTTGGAATCTTTGTTTCGAAAGAAACAAGTTCCATCTTTGCATGCACACCCATCACGGCATACACATGCTCCACACGTACACACCCATCACACTTTGTATGCTCATGTGTACACTTGTACACATTGTGGACGTAAGGGCCACCTTGCTAGATTTTGCTATGATAGAATACAAGATGAAAATTTAGCAAATAATTTTGTTTGGGTTAGAAAAGGGACTAACCCCCATGGACCCAAAAGAGTATGGGTACCAAAGACCACCCCTATTGTATTTGATGTAGGTGTGGGCTCTCACATGACGTGAGAGTAGCGGTACCTTGGAGTGGATGCGTTCCGAGCTTCATGGAAATTATTTGGATGCATCACTTTCAAGGGAAGTTTGGTGGAGAGAACCACCTTGTTTTGGAGAACTAGAGAGGTGCCTTCATCGGTTTTGGTATCGATCTCTAACTCCCGTTTATATTTGCATGCTTTTCATGTTCATCAATTTATAACATGTCTTGTTTATTGTTCATTATGCCTATGCCATGTGATTTAGATTAGTGATATACATGTTTAGTTATTTGAGACACCCATGTTTAATATGGACCATTATTTTTGTGTTCTCACCTTTCTTTAGCTATTATATAAATCATAGGTCTAATAGCATGTTGATTTATATAATGATCGGTTTTATGTTTATCATGTTGATTTATGTCTTGTTTTATGCTTCATGATTTGAATATATGTTTAAATGTTAGTTTTCATTAAGACTAGGATTTATACTTGTACATATAGTGGGCCACAAATAAACTTTTATATGTTTGGGCTTGAACGATTATTTGTACCCATTAGATGTGCTAGTATAGTCTAGTTTTGATGATTCATGCATTTAACTTGTATTCCTATTCTATCCATGTTTTTCATGTTCATGTGTTTATGTTTAACTTCATGTATATGTCTATCTTGTCCAAACTAATGTTTATACATATACATCCTTTGAGCAACGTGCCTTCATGCATATATTTTTGTGGACTCTTTGTGTTTGGATATGTATGTATACTATAGTTTGTATAAGACATACATATGCCTTGAAGATTAAATAATTTTTGATGATTTTCATGTTTTAAGGAATATTGAGCTTAATTAAATATTTTCATGATCATATTCTTCACATTGTATTTGTACACTCACCTTTCTTATTTACTCATGTTTGTTTTCATGAGTCATATTCATACTTCATTGATTTTGAGTGTTGGCTATCATGTGATTTACATAGTTTTCATGAAAAATATTTATGTTTTATTCCTTACTTGAAGGATTTCCTACTAGTTAACAAGTTTCTCCATTTAACTAGTTCGTATTCTTCATTATGGCAGAGTTTTTCAAACAAATTATATTTTTCAAACCTATTTTGAAAACCCCTACCTTCGACGGGCGGTTGGATGGGCGACCATACTCATGTATGCTTTATAGTGAAATTTTTTTTTAACTTGAACATGAATGGGTGGTAGGTAATATGAAATATACACTTGATATTATTGTTGTTTCAATTGGTATCATTGGATTATTTTTTTTCCAATTGGTATCAATATTGACATTTCTTGTATACTCATATATTTTTGTTTATGTATGCTTACACTTCAAATAGTATCAATTTCGATTGGTATCTAATTTTTCATACATATATTTGTTTATGCTAAGCTTGAGTTTTAATGATCATCATGTTTCAATTGATTAGTTTTCAATTGGTATTCTAATACAAGCTTAGATATTATTTTTTTATTTCATATTTCATAAAGGGGGAGAAGACTCGTATTTTATCTTTCAATTGGTATTTGGTTTACCATTGGTTTTGTATTCCACTCCCTTACTTTATGATAGAAAATAATAATTTCAATTTGGTATCATATGTTTAAAAAGAATAATACTTTAAATTGGTATCAAGATTGTATTTGTTTTCTCAAAATTGTATCAAGATGCTTATTTGTTTACTCAATTGGTATCAAGATTTTGTTTACTTTTATTGGTATCTATTGATCTATTTCTTTCAATTGGTATCCATGAAAATTTATATTGATTTGTTTGTTTGACCCCTTTTGTTAATTCTTTGTTTCGAACAAAAAGGGCGAGAAGAATGTTTTGTTTTTTTACTTAGACCCCTTTGTTGATGATTGACAAAAAGGGGAAGAAGTATTTGAGTTTATATGCATGTGTTATATGCATATTTGGTTTTATTTATTAGTTTGTAGTTTAATTGTTTAATTGGTATCAAGAGCATTTCATTGCTATTAAGAGCATGTTTTTATTGGTATCAAGAGCACGTTTTATGCATGATGCATTTCATATATTTGGTATCAAGAGCATGTTTTTGTATTTGGTACCTTGTTTTATGCATGTCTATGCATACATGTTTATGAGCTTTCATTACATATTTAATTGTTTATTGCTATGCATGAGTTAAGGGGGAGCTTCTTTGAAGCTTAACATTAATCCATGCATATATAACTCCATGAGTTTTGTCATCATCAAATAGGGGGAGATTGTTGGCCCAGAGGCCTTCCACTCTAGTTTTGATGATGATTAACTCATGTAGTTATGTTTACTAATAATCTTGTGATTTTAGTTTCAGATCATTTATCAAGATATTAGTTGGTGATTAGCTTCAACAAGGAGTTTGGAAGCTTTCACATGGTGATTCCAGAGCCCGAGCAACAAGATCATACATAGCACTCGTTGGAGTCAAGCTCGGTGGATCATGTTTTGGATCGAGTCGACTTGAAGATGGAAGATCGTCAAGAAGACTTAGGTATCCATAGTTTAGTGTGTTTTAGATCCAATTGTAAAGATTAGATAGTTGATAATGCTCAAGTTCACAACACACGCAAGTTCATTTTTTGGAATTGGTTTTCATGAATAGATTGATCAAAACAAGTTTAAATGGTTTTTATGTATATTAGATGTGTTCGATATACATACATGCTTCATATCTTAGACAAACTTATTTTGATATGCCTATTCATGAGTTTTAGGAAAAATCAGATTTCCTATTGAAAAATCCAAGTTTGGTAAAATACAGTTTTTGGTTTTTGATAATATTTGCAAAACACAAAAATGGTTCAAATGTTTGATATTTGTCTTGAAATATTTATCACAAGTTTGTATATCCATGCAAAATGATAAAACTATTTTTGTGGATTTTTAGAAGATTTATAGAATTTATTAGAATATTTTTTAACAAGTTTTTTGACCCAAATTGAAGCCTGCCAGGCTCTGGCGGTCGACCGGCCTGGTCGACCGGGCTCCAAAGTCGGTCGACCGGTCGGTCGACCGACATGCACAGACTTGTGCACGTTGGCCAGGCACAGGGCTCGGTCGACCGACCGGTCGACCGGCCGGAGAGCTTTGCTCTCTGTTTTTGGGCGGTCGACCGGGTTCCTCCAACGGTCATATTTATGACCGTTGGCGGTCGATCGGGCGGTCGACCACCAGCCGTATTTGGCTGAAAATTCAGCCAACGGCTAGTTTTCTGGTTTGGGGTATATAAACCCCATTTGCTTGGGATTTTGGCTAAGATTTTTTTACAAGAAAAATTTCTCTATTCTCTGGTTTTTTAAAACAAGTTTTCAAAGTGTTTAAGAGCTCGAAAGATCAATCTTTATATTTGTTTTAGGGTTTTGGAAAAATCAAAGAAAATAGAAAATTTGGGAGATTTGTATTGTTCTTCATTTCTATCTTTTACAAAGAGTTTTCCCAAGTATTTTTTTTTGAGTTTTTGTTTTTCAAACTCTAAGTTTTCTACACTTGAGCTATATCTCCTATCCTATTCTATTAGGATCTTTGTTTTGTGGTAAAAGAGATTGAGTTTGTGGTCTTTGAGATCACCTTGTTGTAAACCCTTTCTTTGTGGGTGCTCCCTCTTTGGTAGAGGTTGAGGTTGTTGTTTGCTCCCTCTAGTGTGAGGTGGAGTTGGAGATTAGTTTTGTATCCCTCTTGGTGAGGTGGATTGTGGTTGTTTGGCTAAGGGCCTACCCCTCTTGTTGAGGTGGTGATTGTTTGCCTCGGTGGAGGTTGTATTGTTTGAGAGAGGAGTTCGGTACTCCCGGTTGTACAAATCCTCCTCGGTGGAGGTTCCCTCGGTGGGAGTCCTCGGTGGACAAGTTAGTGGATTAGAAATCCTTCTCGGTGAAGGCGGGGACGTAGAGCTAGGGGCTCGAACCTCGAAACACATCTTGTTGTTTGTGTTTGATCCATTGACTCTAAACTATCTCTCTCTTTATTTGTGTTGTGCATCATTCATATCATTCTTATCTATTTGCTTGTGTTGTGCCTTGCATCATTCATATTGTTATATATCCATTATATGCTTTGCTTGTGTTTGTGTGCCTCACTTGTACTTAACCACGAGAGCTTCATATAGCACCTCAACTCTTATTCAGAGGAATCAAGAGGAGTTAGTCCAGAGCCCTTCACGGGGAATTCGGCTACACTCGTTGGTTGTACTAAGTGTAGTTGCAAATTTATTTTAGCTTCCGCATTTAGTTTCTAGATTAGCCATATCACCTATTCAAACCCCCCCCCCTCTAGGTGATTTCAAGTGAAATATACTGATTTAAGAGGATTGCGATCATGATCGCAGTATCAAATGTCGATACAGTTAACTTTGGACTGCGATCACGATCGCAATTTTTAACTTGCTTGATTATACAGTGATCAAACTATTTTTTGTCAGGACTGCAATCGTGGTCGGAGTATCATTTATCAATATAGTTAATAATGTACTGCGACTATAGTCGCAGTTTTTTTTGTTGAGAGTAATTATTTTCTGAGTACTGCACCATGATCGCAGTTGAGATGTAAAAATAATAACTATATATTTAGATTAGCAGTTCTATTAGTTTAGAGTAATTATTATCCAAGTACCGTGACCATGGTCGCGGATAATAACTATATTTTTTAGATTTACAAAATGCGACCATATTTAACTACTTAATAAAAGACTTACATTTTTCTTTATTAAATCAATATATTTCTTATAGTATGATAACAATTTTTGCGTACAATATATTAGGTCTGCGACCATTGTAGCAGTATTAAGAAAATCACTCAGAAGTTTTGTGATTACTACGATGCATGAAAGAAACATACTTTACATTTATTTTAAAAATATGAAAGATTATTTTTTAGATAGAAGTATATATTATTTACAAGATAATATGGTCAGAAAGAGACCTTATGAAAAAAGAGTATTAAAATCTCTTAAAAGAAGACAAAAATAAGGTGAATATCAAAAGAACAGAAAATTCTAGTCCTCATCGTCATCACTATCATAAGCAGATTCATTGTTTTCATTCTCCTCGTCTTCCTGTTCATTATTTATTTCCCCATCTTGTCACTCGTCGACCGGCTCGCTCGCTTTCTTCTTCTGTTTGAGGGTACTTTGGTTCGTTGATAAACTCCCAGAATGGATCGTCTGTATCAAGCACTTTTTCTGATCAGTGTTGAGAAGAACCTGCAGAGGATGCTAAAAGAAAGTGTGCCTTCAGCATCAGAGGACATGCTTTCATCAAGCATGTCTTTGTAAAATGGCAGAGGAATAAGTTCCTCCTCACTAAGCTTCATAAAAACTTCATCCTCCTCATGAAGAGGAGGATCAAATAAAATATTATTTGATGTAGTGAGATAGTCAAAAGGGGTGAAGTTCAGACTGCTATCAGATTCACTAGAATCGTTTGAAGAAAGAGGACTGATGAGATAATGATTGAAGTTGAAATCTGAGTGTTCAGAGAAAGAAGATGGGAAAGACATGATTCGAGAATAAATTGTTTCAGGAAGGTTAGAAATCAAATTGAAAAAGAAGAGCACAAATATCTTTTTTAGATATGAGATAATATTTTAGTTACAAGCACTATAAAAAGGCCAATATTGTGAAATGACGTGAATAGTAATAATAAGTGTTATAGGTGACGGTTAAGTTTTCGAATAAGTGATAAAAACAAATTAAATATTTATTTGAAGCAGTTCTATCGTGAAAATCTAAAGAGTTCTCTTTTTCTAGAGGTTTATTATGTGAACTACAAATTAGCTTTTTATAGAATATTTTTTCTATATATTTAGATTTTGTATGATGCACATCTTTCCTTTATCGAGTTTAATTTTAATGCACCTCTTTTTTCGAGACTGTTGCTGCATCATGGTAGATAGGTTATTAATTACTTTAATTAGGTCAGAGTAATTAATATAGTATTTTATAAGATGTGATATACACGGACTACTCTCACGGTCGTAGGGCCAATCTACTTTGTTAAGTCTGATTGTTGCTAGGTCCGCGACTTTTGTTGCATTTTATAAACGATTAAAATTCTATTACATATGGCATGCGAATAAGGACTGTGATCGTGGTCGCAGTGCTGAATGATAGCATGTTTTCTTCTATTATTTCTATGCGAATAAGGAATGCGACTAGGGTCGCAGTCATGATATAAATTGAAAGTTATATATTATATTAAGTCTGCGACCATGGTCACAGTGCTAAAAGATCTGCGGTTTAGGGTCGCACTAGTGATATAAGATTGAAAGTTTTGTTATATCATGATTGCGACCATGTTTGCTATGCCAATATATTTTTTTGTTATATTTTTGAATGCATGTGTACTACCACCTTGATCTTATTTATAATATACATTGAGAATTTTAGTATCAAGACCGATCATAGTCACAGTTCATTAAAAATTGCATGAAATATTATCCAACTAATCTGCAAATATTGTGGCAGTTACGAGAATACCTGATTTATAAAATATGTGCAAAATAAATCATTAACCATTGTATTTCATTTTTTTATACTGTACATTTGTAATATAAAAAAAATTATACGGCTGCCCCACATCAAATTTTATTTTTCTATTCATTTCAGTTTCTTTTATTAAACCTGTATGAATTGAAAATAACGTGAAATTAAACAATAAAAAAACTATATATTGCAACCAATTTTTTAAGTTTCACGCATGTTTTTTACTTTTTACTGCTGCTGTATTTTTTCACATCCTCTTGATCCAATCTTTTTTTCCCTTTATATTTTGGATGTAGGAGAATTAGGAAATTTATAACTGTAGATAAATTCAACGAAAATTGCTCCGAGGTTCACTTTGAATCTGTATGTGCAGGGCCGTTCCAAGACAAGGCCCTAGGCGAAAATTCGAAAAACACCCTTCTAGTAGTTTAATTTGATGTACCAAACACCCTTATTATATTACGTAAAAGTTGATTTATATTGTATATTTTTTTCTTCTTCTAAAAATTTATTGTTCAAACCCCCATCTTTACTTGGGACCGGTAATACAACGCCATAGACGATGCACTAGCAGCATATGGCTGGCTTCTTGGCTGTGCTTCTTGCCTTCTTGGCTATAGATCAAGAGATGGGAGGGCGGTTAAGGCAGTGCCTCTACGTGAAGCTTAAACTTAAAGAGGCTCTGTCTCTGCGTGCTCAAAGAGGGTTGAAAGGGGAGGGGCAGGGAGGGGGGGAGAGGACAGGCTGATTAGCAAAATTTTGGGGGGTGGGGTTGGGGAGAATAAATTTCTTTTAATATCTTTTGATGTGTTCTCCTATGTCTTTTCAACTTCAAGGATATCTTCTCCTGTGTCTTTTCAACTTCAAGGAGGGAAGGGCCCCACAAATGACTTAAAAAGGGGAGGGAAAAAAAAAGGAGAAAAATATCACGTGCATTTGCTAGATTGAACCTTGAACCATCAATTTCAAATTCAAGCAGTCAAACCGCTATGTTGAATTGGCATCAAGTTAAAAGAGCAATTAGAATTATTTTATACTCTTCTCCTTCTAAATACATGCTATCATATGTGTAAATTGAGGCCCCTCTAGTAGGTGAGACCTAAGGCGGTTGCCTCGCTTAGTGATAGGTCCGACCCGGTGCATGTACTGGTGATTTGATGACTGTTCTAACGTTATCAGGTGTAGGCTTCGCATCTTGCAGCACCATTTTACTTCCGTTGACTCAAGCGACTTGTTCTGAACCGTTTTGGAGGCTCAAAATTTTAGTTATTTCCATCCTCATCCAAATTCAAAGACATCAAACCAATAAATGCTTCATTCGCTAGTGGTTGTGTGGAAAAAACCTCTTTCACTGAACATCGATTCGGTTCGAGTTGAATTTACTCAAACCCAAAACCAAAATCGAGAATCGATTTCCTTCAAAACCCGAACTAAATTGAACCGATGTTGATAGAAAGTAGAAACCAAACCGCACCAGCCGGATAGACCCGGTTCGGTCGGTTTAAAACGAATTATGCCCACCCTTACCCAATAACAACAATAGCACAAGCTTTTTGCACAAGAGCGCAAATTATATCTACATTTACAAAATCCACCATATCGACCTCTCAAAATAATTCATAACATCCACAAAGAAAAACAAGAACGCATGGCAAAACTTGAGGATGGTGAAGAGACAATTGAAAGCAATCATTTGTTGTACATTACTAATACTAATTGCTAGATCTTGCAGCTGGGGATATCAGGCACACGAACTCTCACACAGAAAACCCATAGCAGATTTTTCCAGTCCAACTTTCTACAATGCTACTACAAACTGCTCTCTATCATGTGTAGAGACTAGAGACCATGCAGAGAGAAACAAAAATATGGGCTCCTCTCTTCAGTAAATGGGACTGTCCAGCTGATGCTACAACCAAAACCTTCAAGAAAGAACAATAGCAGTTCTCTCCAAGTAACCTTCAAAAAGTAGTTACACTCCACCTCGCCGGTTGATGGCCAGCGTAAAGTATATGAGAATCATAGTTCCCATGCTAGACCTGCCAATAATCGATAACAAGGATTAAGTTTTGATTTAATTAACTTTTCAGAGAAGGCGATTTTGGAGAAAGTGAACAACCTATGATGAAATGCAAAGCTTTAGAGATGAAGTTGGATTTAGTTCTTGTTAATGAAGGGATCGGATCAAGATAAGGTAGATTGTCTGCATGCAGAGAGGAGTTTTCTACTGCGGGGCGAATTACTGACCTTATTCATTCGAAACAGAAGCTTCTTTTTGTTCTAGGTGTTCTGTTTCATTGCAATTTGTTTCGTCTTCTTTTTCCTTTAACACATCTTTTTATGCCTAAAGTTTTCAAAGCCACCATGATTTTTTACGGTTTTAACACCAAACTACCATGAACTTTGAAAAGTACACTTACAAACTTTCCCACGAATTTTTAGAAAACTTCCTTCCATTATTTTGCCATCTCTAATCAACTCACAATTTTGTGCTTCATGTTATGACATACATATTATTTTGTTGATTTATATAGATGATATGATCATCACCGGAAGTGATTCACATGGTATAAATATGATCCAGCAATATTTGCATTCTTTATTTGATATGAAAATTCTTCGGTGCATACTATTTTGGCATTTTAGCATTTTTCTTAATTTTGAAGTGACTTCACCTCCTCGTGGCTATTTGATACTTCAATCAAGATATACCTCTAATTTGATTAGTCGAATTGGTTTAACTAATGCTGAGGACCATCAATACAATTTTGAAGTTGAGTCTTCCATTAGATGAATCATACTTACTATAGTGAGATTATGGGTTCATTAGTTCATCTAATAGTTACACGTCCTAACATTCGACATGTGTAATGTACTCTTAATAAATTTTTGTGATTCTTCGTGGTGTAATGTGATGTTGAGTGGGTAACAAAGATGTCAAAGACAAGAAAGTCTACTAGTGATTATGTGTATTTCATGGTGATCCTTTAATTTCAGAAGAACAAGAAGTAGGATGTTATTACTCGATCCACTACACATGCAGAACATCGGGCCATAAGATAGATTCTTTGGCTCCACTGGCTTCTTGATGAAGATATGGGTGTGACTATGCCCAGTTCGACGCTTTTGTTTGTGATAAGATTGCCAACAGTGCAGTTTTCTATGAGTAGGCAAAGCACATTGAAATTGAATATCACATTGTGTGCTATTATTTTAAGGAGACGGGTACCATTAGTGTCTTATATTTTGAGCTGTAATTCACCGGCTGATCTACTTATCTGGTCTCATACTACAGCTTGTTTTCAATTTTTATTAGGTAAACTCTTGATGCTCATGCCATTATGAGTATAAAGGGGGTGTTAGATATAATTAGTAAATAGTTGTTATAGAAGTAATATTTGGTGTCAAAATCATAATTTGAGTAGGACGGTTTTATTTGGATCTACATAAGAAGAGTGTTATTTCGTAGTTAGCAGTTCTTTTCAGAATTTAATAAGATTTCTTTCGTAGTTTATCATGACCAATAGGTTTGTAAGCATGTCAATTAAGTCATGTCAGGAACACTTACACTCAAACTACTATAAATATTCTCTCTGAATAAACTAATGATTGGCAAGTTTTTGTACAATCAATTCAGTAAGAGTCGTGGTTGGT
Organism: Agave tequilana; assembly: GCA_038442645.1. NCBI lineage: Eukaryota > Viridiplantae > Streptophyta > Magnoliopsida > Asparagales > Asparagaceae > Agave > Agave tequilana. The sequence continues at coordinate 91,664 of JAVJIF010007679.1, forward strand.
ATGCGGGGGCATAATAAAAAAGCAAGAAACTTCACAGAAAACTTACATAGATGCAAAGAGGAGCAAGATCTTCCTTGGATGGATAGTAGTTAAACGATTAAACCTCTTATTCCTTCCATCTAAAGAATCTGTGAGGCAGCCATTACTAGATGCATTTGGTGCTGCAGATAGAGTTTTGGGGGCCAATGTTTGTTTCAACTGATCCAACTGGGAACACACCACTGAAGAAAAGAGAGATGGAATCAGTATCTTGATAATTTGGTATCATTGTGACAATGCAAAAAACAAACGAACTGCATCACATGAGATATTTATAGTTAATGGCTTGGCAAGTCTATCTTCAAATGGTTAACAAAACTTAGGGAACTTCTTTCATTTTCTAATAAAAGGGGTATCAAGATTGCATAATTTAAGTATTCTCCAAGAATCGTATGTAAAGTATAATATGAGACCAATTAGACAGTCAAGACCATTTGGAGAATAAACCTGAGAGTGCGTCAATCAGACAGCTCATGATCTATCTCCTTTCTGGTTACTTGGCATGTTCTGCAATGGACCTTAAGGGCCATCACAAGAAAGCCAGAAGAAGGTTAGGTTTGAGATCACATGCAATGAAATTTGGGGAAAAAAAAATATTTAAAGGCTGAAAATTCCCTTGTTTTGTCTACCTTTAGATGCTAATGTATTGCACTGTCAGTATACCACCTGGTACAATTTTAATACTAATAGTAGGTCTAAAGAAATGTTGATACAAAGCCGTTAACCAACATGTGTTTTCCATACCTTTAACAACAAGCTTTCTGGATGCATCATCAGCTTCTTGTTCCTCACCACTCCGTCTCTCCATTCGGCAGGAACCCTTGCGAGATAGAGCTTTCTGTTTTATCAAACAAGAGAAAAGTTAGATTGACAATTTTAAAAATTAGGAGACAAGTCTAGACAAATTGACTACATGGCATAAAACTCACTCACCGAGACTTTAGGACTCCCTAAGCATTTATCAGAGGGCTGTGTGAGGCTCTCAATATCCAAAATTACATTCTGTGCTTTGTCCATGTTTGCAATTTGATTCTGCAAAGATATGGGTGAATGATAAGGTTTCAAAAAATAACTACTGGTACAATTTGAAGTTCTAAATAGAATAAAGGGAGTAATTTTAGGATACTCCCTGCATTAGTTTGTGCTCTGAGCAACAGAATTACCTTTCAGCTTTTAGCATATGAATTATGAAAAATTATTATCATCTAAATTTCTTGCGATATTTTGAAGCCAGTCCATTTATGATCCAGAGATATATTTCCAGATTGATTAGCTCCTATTTTCCTAGTGAATCAAATAGCATATATATATTTGCTTTAGTTTCAGACTCTACCAAGTTTGCTAGATCTTATCAAAGTCTATATCAATATACATAGCAAGCTTCTTCTAGTACTCTCAAAACTTCCAGAAAGTTAACAAACTGTTACAAACAAATTTCTGCTATTCTCTCCCATTATGAAACCCATCTTAAGAGATTCTATCCCTACAGGCAAACACAAAAGATGAGAACTCTAGTCAGGGCTTGTTTGGTTGTCGCAAGTAGGCTGCAAGTGCAAGTCTCACTTGCAGCAAAAGAAATTCAGGGTGTTTGATTGCAATTTGTATTGCAAAGCTCACTTGCCGACCAAACATCATTTGCAGACTATGAAGCACGGACACGCGTCCAGGGTTGCCGTGTCCGTGTCCGGTACACGTCAGACACGGACACGTGCCTGATACGCACACGACACGCACACGACACGGATTGTGCATGACACGTGTCGGACACAGTCATTCCATGTCCGACACGAGTCAACAAGTTTGACTTCGCAGACACGATCAATTTTTGATCGGACATGGATTGGACACAGCCATCGCTCGCCTCAAATCATCGTGGTTCTTGAATCGACGTCTCCTTCTCAAATAGAGAGAGAGGTAAGAGGGGTAAGCTTAACTCGACGACCCTGATGACGGTGACGGTCACGAGAACCACGACAACGGCGGGCGGCTTCGAGAACCATAACGATGGCGACGACGGGCGGCTTTGAGAACCACGACAACCTTGATCTGCTCTCTATCTCTCTGCACTCCCAGCGAAAGGATCACTCGATTCTCCCTCCATCGGTTGCTTCCCATTGCACCGACCAGATCTACGTCATCCCCCTCGCCAACCAGATCCCCTTCATCGCCGACCAGATCCACTCTGCCACCGCCTCCTTTGGCTTCAGTAACACCCGCCAACCGATCGACCTGGCCATTCTCGTCTTTATCTCCTGCAAGTATGACGATCTCACCTTCGACGAGATTCAGATCTTGAGTCGACAGCGAGCAGACCATCTCCTTCTTCCTTCGACTTCACCACCAACCCTAAATTTCACCGCCGCCAGCTCTTCACCTTCCTCTTCGCCTTCGCAGCCTCTCATCCACCTTCGCGCCATGACCTCAGAGAGCACCGTGGTCCTGATCCTCGTCGCGATCACGAACTTCATTGTGTTGCGTGTGCGGTCACCTGACTCCATTATGTGTGTGAGAGGGAGATTGACTCTGTGTGGGTGTGGGTTTTATAGAGGGGGGGCGGGATGGGTGACACGTGGATGGTGGGACCGGACGTTGGGATAAGAGAGAGGGTGATGAGATCGAGGAGGGATATGGTTGTAGTTTGAGGATGAGGTTAGAGACGTGGCGGGTAGAGGAGAAAAGGAGAAAGAAAATGAAAAAAATATGAAAAAAATAAGGGCTGGGCTTTGGGCTTGTGCATTGGCTACAATGAGAAATTAAAAGAGAAATTGAGAATAAATTTATCTATACATAACAATAATAATAAAATATTGATTATCGTGTTCTCGTATTCTTTTTTTTTTTGAATTTGTCGCGTCCCGTGCCCGTGTATGTGCATCATAGCTTGCAGACTCACTTGCACTTGCATTATTATTAGATTAATTTTTTTATTTGTAGATTAATCTTTTTTTATTATTAGATTAAAGATTTTTATTATTAGATTAATTTTCAACTCCGCCAGTGTATCGTCCACTGCCTGTCCCAAATCAGGATAAAGGAGGAGGGTTGTGGTAGGCCTGTGACAGGCAACATAAAACATTGTCACATGCTATGAACATGAACCAAGAACTAAATTTCGTTGGGGCGTTCCTTACTGAGCGACGTGCTACATCGGAGCCCAGGTGTAGTGAAAAGTGGGCAAGGCTTACTAGGTCGTCATCCAGAAACGACACGCCACATCGGAGCCCGGATGTGGTGTCAAGGGTTACCATACTTTTATGAGCGAGTGAGGGCTAAGAAGTTAGCTCATGAATATAAGATTAGGTTAGCATCATGAAACGTAGGTTCTCTTACAGGTAGAGTAGCAGAGATAATTGATGCTATGGTTAGACGGAATGTTAGTATTTTGTGTGTGCAGGAAACTGAGTGAGTAGGTGAAAAAGTTAGAATTATAGAGCCTTGGAGTTATAAACTTTGGTATACTGATAGAGATAGAAATCGTAATGGGGTGGGTGTGATCACAGATAAACAGTTGCTTGAGGATGTAGTGGAGGTTAGGAGTAAGGGTGATAGAATTTTACTAGTTAAACTTATTTTGGGTAGGGAGATTTTTAATGTTATTAGTGTCTATGCACCACAAGTAGGACTTGATGAGTCAAGTAAGCGTCAATTTTGGGAGGATTTAGATGAGATTGTGCAAGGCATACCCATTAGAGAAAAGCTTTTCATAGGCGGTGACCTCAATAGATATGTAGGAACTAGTCGTTATGGGTTTGATAGTGTACATGGAGGATTTGATTTTGGGGAGAGAAATGAACCAAGTAACTCGATTCTAGATTTTGCTTTGTCATATGATTTGATCTTAGCGAATACTTGGTTTAAGAAGAGAGAGTCTCACTTGATCACTTTTAGAAGTGGATCAAGTGCGAGCCAAGTAGATTTCTTTTTAACTAGAAAAGTAAATAGAGGTTGTTGTATGAATTGTATGGTAATACCGGGTGAGAGTGTAGTAACCCAACATAGACTCTTAATTTTAGATGTCCGGATTAGAAGGAGATTTAGAATGATTAAACTAAGATCCTAAGATTAAGTGGTAGTGGCTAAAAGAAAGTAACCAAGGAGTTTTTGTAGATCGAGTAGTACATGAAGCAGATTGGATAACCCAAGATGATCCCAATATAACATGGAACAAAATTGCTAGCTGCATTAAAAGAGTAGCTAAAGATGTACTTGGTGAGTCACAGGGTGATGCTCCACCATGTAAGGACACATCATGGTGGAATGAAGAGGTAAAAGCTGCCATTAAGATTAACGAGACTCTTATAGAGATTTGAAGAAAAATTGTGATGGAGTGAGTTTTGAGAGGTATAAGCTAGCCAAGAAGGAGGCTAAGAAAGCTGTTCAGAATGCAAGAGCTAAAGTATACAAAGAAGTGTATGAGAAATTGGACACCAAAGAGGTTGAAAAGGACATATATAGAATTGCTCGAATAAGGGAGAGAAGGACTAGAGACTTATGTACTGTGAGGTGTGTCAAAGATGAGGATCAGAAGGTTTTAGTTCGAGATGAAGAAATCAAAGAAAGATGGAGAGTATTTTGACAAATTGTTTAATGGTAGTTCTACTCAAGACTTGAATGACCTTACCATTCAGTGTCAGGATATGAATCATAATTATATGCGCAGAATTAGCGAATCTGAAGTTAAAGAGGCCTTGAAGAGGATGAAGTCAAGGAAAGCTGTTGGCCCGGATGGAATTCCTATTGAAGTATGGATATGCTTAGGAGAGGTTGGCGTGAGATGGCTGACAAACCTTTTTAACAAGATCTGGCTAACTAAAAAGATGCCAAATGAGTGAAGGAAGAGTACCTTAGTACCTCTCTATAAGAACAAGGGTGATATCCAGAGTTGTTCAAACTATCGTGGAATAAAACTCATGTGTCACACTATGAAGCTTTAGGAAAAGGTAATTGAACACAGGTTAAGGCAGAATGTTATAATATCAGAGAATAAGTTTGGGTTTATGCCGGGGCGATCGACGACAGAGGCTATACATTTGCTTCGCCAACTTATAGAGCGATTTCGAGAGAGAAAGAGAAATTTACATATGGTCTTTATTGATTTAGAAAAAGCTTATGATAAGGTGCCAAGAGAGGAATTATGGTGGACATTGATGAAAAAGGGAGTCCCCATAAAGTATATTGACATAATCAAGGATATGTACGATGGAGTAGTGGCAAATGTCAGAACGTGTGGAGGCATAACAAGTGATTTTTCTATCAGAATTAGATTGCACAAGGACCTGCATTGAGTCCATTCTTATTTGTCATAGTGATGGATGAGCTTACTAGAGCTATTCAGGATGAGATATCCTGGTGTATGCTATTTTCTGATGATATTGTCCTAGTCAATGAGATGAGAGTTGGGGTAAATGTCAAATTGGAGTTATGGAGGCAAACTCTAGAATCTCGAGGTTTTAAATTAAGTAGGGCCAAAACAGGTATATGGAGTGTAAATTCAGTAAACAAGGAATCCGAAATTATAGTATTGTGAGACTAGATGGACAAGAAATATCATGAGCAATTATTTTAAGTACTTTAGTTCTATTATCCAAAAGGATGAAAAGATCGATAGTGATATCAACCATAAGATCCAAGCCGCTGGTTGAAATGGAGGAGGGCAACAGGAATTTTATGTGATCGTAACATTCCATTATGGCTGAAGGGAAGTTTTATCGGACTGCTATTGGGCCAGCTTTGTTATATGGCACAGAATGTTGGGCTATAAAGAGACATCATGCCCAAAAGATGAGTGTAGCAGAGATGCGCATGCTTCGTTGGATGTGTGATAACACGCGGAGAGATAAGGTGAGAAATGAGGATATTCGTACTAAGATAGGTGCAACCTCTATAGAAGAGAAGATGAGAGAAAACCGCCTACGATGGTTTGGTTATGTGCGACGTAGACCTACAGATGTACCGGTCCAATGAGTAGAGTGTATCAATTTAGGGCAAGTTAAAAGAGCACAGGGGAGACCGAAGAAAACATGAATGGAGGTAATACGACAAGATATGGAGGCTAAACGTCTTAGTGAAAGCATATTGCTCGATAGGAATGAGTAAAGAAAGCTGATCCATGTGCTCGATCCGGCGTAATTCTCTTTTGGTTCATGTAGCCTACCCCAAATACTTGGGACAAATGGCTTAGTTGTTGTTGTTGTATTATTAGATTAATTTTTAAATTAGTAGATTAATATTTTTATTTAGTAGATTAATTTTTTTAATTATTACATTAAATTATTTAATTAATAGAATAATTTTTATTATTAGACTAATCTTTTTTATTATTTGATTAGTTTTTTTATTATTAGATTATCATTTTTAAATCTTTTTAATTAGTAGATTAATCTTTTTATTTAGTAGATTAATTTATTATTATTATATTAATTTATTTATTAGTAGATTAATCTTTTTTAATTATTAGATTAATCTATTTTGATTATTAAATTAATTTTTAATCTTTTTAATTAGTAGGTTAAATTTTTTGTTATTAGATTAATCTTTTCTTATTAGATTAATTTTTTATTAGTAGATTAAAAAAAATTTAATTTTAGTTTAATCTTTTAAATTATTAAATTAATATTTTTTAATAATTAGATTAATATTTTTAATTATTAGATTAATATTTTTACTTATTAAATTAAAGTTTTTTATTATTAGATCATTTTATTTTATTAAATTTAATTACTTGAAATATATATTTATTTCGTACAAATCCCACTTGCAAGCTCATAACCAAACAACGTAAATTTTAATTCTCATTTTACTTTACAGTTCTACCAAACACCGTAAGTGACAATATACTCTCACTTTCATTTTCACATTACCAAATATTTGAAAACTTACTCGCATAAAACTCACTTATAATTGCAAAAAAGTTTTGCACTTCCACTTACAATTTGCGGTCACTTGCAAGCAACCAAACGGACCCTCAATCAACAACATTTGTCATGGAAACTTTATACATGATTCATCTGATCAAGACCTTACAAGGGAATAAAACTACTCGAAAGAGGCCAAGAAATTTATGTTGGAAGTCTTAAAAAGTTAGAATGAGATGAGAATGCAGTAACAGGATCCAAGATGTAAAATATTTTCCTTACCTGCATTAGAACCTCGTCCATGGGAGAAGGGGTAAAGCAAAACCTTCACAATCACAACCAACTGCCAGTAAATAGTATTTGATTAGTTGAACAAATCAACATAAAAGTGTGGGAGAAATTACCAAAGTGACAAAAGTAGCAAAACACACAGCTCTTTATACATATAGAATCTTCCGTTTGTCGTAGCTTCATAAATAAAGGATCAAAAATCAAATTTTAGCTCAGCAATTATCTCAGAAGTGCTAAATCAACATTTGGCCAATTCTTGATATCGGGATCATATCGGATGGGGGTTTTTCATATCGGATATCGGAGGAGATATCGGGGATACACACACATATCAGGCGTTCATATCGGACACTATATATAATGAAATATTGATAACTAAAAATTTGTATAGTGTCATGGATATCATCTACCTAAAAAAATGATGTAATATGCATGCAAAGACAATAAAAAACAATGTACATTTGCACGCAATCGTGCAATAAATAAGTTATTTCATATCGGGCAATATTTCGGGCAATTTATCACCCGATATCAGGCGATTTATCAGTCAATATTTCACATATTGGTCTTTTTTGCTTCACGATATGGCGAACGATTTTCCCATATCGTATCGGTAGCTGACAAAAAGGAGATATCGGACGATATCTCGTTATCTCGTTCGACTCGGATGATATTTAAACCAGGGATCTGATCAGCATTTCAATCTTAGCTTAAATAAAGAAATATAAAGTCAGGATTAACATTTTTCACACAGATTGTGGATGTGGGGGAAGAAGTATGCTAGGTGCACTAAGGAGCATAGAAAAAATCATACTAGAGATCCCAACTCAAACTGGTTTATGAAAGATCCACCTTAATCGCATGGAAATAAAAGAAATATTAAACTTTTCAAATATAAAAAATAAACAGGCTCCTTTTGTTTCATGTTTTGCAATTTTACCGCAACCAAATCATATATAAGTGCTCTAAAATTTACTTCTCCGACAAAATTCCTGAGAAACGTATGAGTATATTTCCACACTATCATTGAATATTCTAAAATTCAGGACCTAAGTATCAAAATAGTTTTATTATTAAACCAATTGATAGTAAACCTATAAGAATGACTCATCTATTATATCTCCCGCTTGTTCACTCTCTATCCCAATCAACTCCAAAAAAGAGTGAACAAGTTAAAAGAGAGTTCAAGTCTCTTCTTTCTCAGTGTTCATAAGTCTTAAGACTTCTATTAATTGTCCAATTAATCACATTTATAGTTGAAAATCACATATTCCAAGCTCATTGCTGGTCCCAATCAAAAGAATCTGAAGCTTATAAATGAATAACTCAATTAGAATTTTTTTTTTTTTTTTCCTAAGTTACCAGCACTACGAGATGATCCCTTGTGAAACAGAATTCAAAAGACAAACAGCCAAAATATCCTTCTATCAACAGTAAAAGGAAAACACAAGCAACCTAAATTAAACAATTTATGATAATGGCACTAGTTTCACTGCTGCAAGAGCTGAAATATCCTAAAACTGAAGATTAAATATGAAAATTTGAAGATATGTCATAGAATAATCACCTTTGCAGCCACTTAACTTCAAAGATCCCACCTTTTGGCTTCAAAATTCTGTAAATTATAAATAATACTCTATTATAAACACAAACATTCAGCTATTTCTTCAAATATTTTACAAGATAAATTATTTTCAAATTACAAGAGGTAACTGATGAAACCAATCATAGATCTCATTGCCACCCAACAAATACCCTTTCCTTGTTACAAAATTTTAGCCAGAAAACATTGAGTTGTAACTTGTAATGCAACCACATTGCCACCAGAAAACAGAGGAAAACCAAAAAACACACATTATTAACAGATATAAAGCAATCCTCCAAGATCTGTACTTTCCTTCAAAAAGATAAAAGAGAATGAAACCCAAGATTGCACCTTTTCGTAACTCAAAGAGTAGTCAGCCCAGATTTATTTAACAAAAGAACTTGAAAAGCCAGAAAGATAAACAGAAACAAATATCTACTAAAACCCAAATTGCCCATTAATTAAGAGAAAGAAAACTCACATAACAAAATTTGAAAATTTGGGTTGCTCTCTTCTCACAGGTGGAACAAGAGACTATAAGAAAGAAGAAGAGCCACTGTTGGCACCTCTGCTTTCTTTGTATTTATCGAAGCCTCCCAGTTCCTGTAGTCTCCTCCAAGTTGGGTTCTTTTGGTCCCCTTGTTCACTTCCCAAGCTTCAACCCCTTCAGCTCTCTCTCTCTCTCTCACACACAGAAAAATGCTAAAAATCTGTGTCTCGGATTGTTGTGAACGTGAGTTTTGTTTGGCATGTAGTGAGGCGAGAGTCGAAGGGGCCTTGGGGGGGAATTTTAAAGGAGAAAGGTTGAATCAGCTCACTCGCGGTGAGAATAAGAGAGCTTGGTGCCCACCGGCTCCGCACCTCCCATCTCAATCAGTCCGCAAGGGATTGGATCCTTCTCTTGTCCCAACGAATTTGTGTTGTAGTTTGAGGGTTTTGTGTCCAATTATAAATGGAAAATGATGGATTATTGTTAGAAAATGAGGAGCGGATATTGTTGTGCGCGACAGACAACACCCTTAGAGGATCCAATCGATCTCAATCACCAAGAACAATGAAATCACAACTAGAAGAACAACCAATCGCAAACAACCAAGATCTAACGAGGTTCGGCCAACCTGCCTACGTCCTCGGGGCAATTCACAGAGAGAGATTTCAATTAGGAAGATGATTACAATGGCTCTTAACCTCTTTCAATACAAGAGAACCCTAAGCCTCCTAATTTCGCAGGTTCTTCTCCAAGATTTCCCTACAAGATTTTTTTACTTAGAAAACCCTAGCAGCCCTTAAATACAACAGGTTTCCGAACTGCAGATTTCAGCCCAAACCCGACTGTCGGTCGACCGGGACGGTCGACCGACCCTTCTACCGGTCGACCGGTCCGGTCGACCGATTCCAACAGAGAGTTGGGTCCTTTACAGTCAGTCATATCGGTCGACCGGTCCGGTCGACCGCTCTTTGACACTGTGCACGTCGTGCACGTCCGGTCGACCGGCCCGGTCGACCGGAGAACCTGTTTTGCTGCTGCTGCTTGTTTTCTGCTGCTGTTTCTTCTTCGTCGTCTCTTGTCGCCGACTTCCTCGATAATCCCTTGACGGTCCGGGTCATCTTCCTCAGTACAAATCTCCCTCTTTCCAACAATTCTCCACCTCGGCGAAGATTCCAAAATCTGAGCCGACATCCAACGAACCCCAGTCTATCACCTGGCGAAATCGACACACGATCTCGGCGAAATCGACACACGATCTCGGCTTGCGCGCACCGGTCGAAATCGACACACGATCTCGGCGAAATCGACACACGATCTCGGCTTGGAATCTTTGGCTCAACTATCTACTGGAAAAACATCGTACATGCCTTCCCTGCACTTCACCTTAGGAGAATTTTTCATACCTGCCGATCACTAACCATGGCTCCTTCTCTGTAACTTTATGACCTCACGAAGACTTCCTTATGAGCCAACACTGACTCTCCACTGACTAGCTCTATCTAGTCTACCTGTCTTCCTCTGACGGTCCAACCAAGTCTGCGTAGAACCAACCAAACATCATCGGCTTCAACTGGATGCACACCCCTCCTTATGCAAGCTCAACATCTCCTCTCCGGAAGATAAAACTGTTCTTCGAGATCACACCACTCCACCTCAATGTGAAGTCCAACTGGCCACACCACTTCACCACTACATGAAGTCTCTTCACCTCTCCGTGAAGTCTCTTCAACTCTACGTGAAGCTCCATTGACCACACTTCTTCACCTCTATGTGAAGGTCCAAACAACTTCTCGAGAACCCAACCCTAGCTTCATAAGAGTTGCATCACCAATGGCTGCGCCTTTACGGCTGCCTACGTACCTTTGCCCAAAAGGATCAAGCCAACCGTAGTTCTTTAAACTGAGCTTCATCAAGCTCGAATAATGTTACCTGTTCCTGCAGCAGCGAACCTGTCAGACTGAGTCATATGAACCTCTTCCCGACCATCATGGAGAGCAACGGCCTTCAACTTGAGCTTGTCGCGTCCACAAGCTTGAGATTCATCCTTCTTTGACCACGAACGTGGTCTCTCCTTGGTTCCAATAGCTGCACACACCTTGACATCCTCTGCAATGTCTTCAACCTGTTCAGCATCACTCTTGTTATCATGATCTCCACCCGGTGTCACTTCCGATGAAGTCTCCTTTGATGCCGAACTACCTGGAGATGATGGAGTAGCATCGACCTCCACCCGCTGCGATCCTCCCTTGGTCTTCGTCCTCTCCACCTGCTGAGAGACGATGGACTTCAACCCTGAAGCCTCTCCAAATGTGACATTCCTGCTCATCACGATCCTTTTGTCCTTGGGATCCCACAACCTGTAGCTGTTCTCCTTGATGCCCAAATAGACAAACCTCCTTGCTTGCGGATTCACCTTGCCATTCTTGGCACTGAAGTAAGCCGGACTTCCAAATTCCCGCAGCAAACCATGATATTGAGCTGTTTTTCCAGACCAATGTTCCAGTAGAGCTTTACCTCCTATCGCAGTCGTTTGATTCTTGAGATGGCTAGCATACTCAATCGCCTCAGTCCAAAGCGACCTGTCCAATTCTGCATTAGACAATAGTTTCCGAACCTCCTCCAGCAAGGAACGGACCAACTCCTTAGCCAACTCATCTGTACCTGTTGAGAAGTGTGTAGCAATTCCTGTGTTCTGTCCAAACTGTAGGAATTGGTCAATGTCTTTCCCAACATTGCCAATATGAAGCTCCTTTACCTTCCTACCTATCTGCCTCTCCATTCTTCCGCTCCACTTCCTCAACACATCTAGGGCTTCACCCCTTTGTCTCATCGGATATATCCAAACCTGCCTAGATGAACAATCAATTACCGAGACAAAGTACCTGTGACCTCCAAGCGATGCCGTCTTAGCAGGTCCCCATACATTCACGTGAACACGATCAAGAAGACCTTCATTGTGGTGAGAACTGGTGCTAAAACTCACCTTCTTCTTGTCCAGAACCCTGTGTCCACCTTCTGACTTGCAGGTAGCAGCACCTTCTTCTGATTTCATCTTTGCAGGAGCTCGCAAAGATTCTTCTTCTTGTCCGGCTTTTTCCTGCTGAATCCCCAGGCCAACCTCATCTTTTGTACTCGAAGTCTCCACCTGATCTGAAATAGTACTACCCTTCAAGTAGTATAAATTTCCTCGGCGGACGCCCTTCATTACAACCATCGAGCCCTTGATCATCTTGAGATCGCCATCTCGAACCGATATCATCATGCCCGATGCTTCCAAAGTTCCCAAAGAGATTAAATTTCTCTTCATCTGAGGTACATACCTCACACCTGTCAACTCCCAAACCATCCCATCAAACATCCTGATTGGGATTGTACCAACACCCTCCATGCTACATGAGTGATCATCACCCATCACAACTGAACAACCTTCCAGCTTCTCAAAACTGGTGAACCAGCTCCTGTTTGGACATGCATGGTATGTTGTTCCTGAATCCATAATCCACTCATCTTTGTATGAGTTACTAACACTGGGAGAACTGACTGAAAAAGAGAATCCCGAAGAGTCTGAATCTTCTCCATCTGCCTGTGAACTACTCCTCTGAGTCTTCGTCACCTTCGATAGATTTGCTTCAGCATTCGACTCCTTCTTCTTCCCTTGAACTTTGGGCAATCTACCTTCCAGTGCCCAATTTCTCTACAGAAAATGCACTGATTCCTTTTGAGGTCTTTGAATCCCGGCCTGGATTTCGATCTTCCACCCATCTCTCTACCCTTCCTTGATGAATTTCTGCCTCTCACCTCCAATGCCTCTGCCACTGAACTTGACTGACCAGAATGTCTCTCATTCTTCCTTGTCTCATAGCTCATCAATGCAGACGACACCTCATCATAGACTAAAGTTTGTCTACCATTGATAAACGTCATGGTGAATGTCTCATACTCCTCCGGTGGGAGCGAGTTCAGGAGAATGACTGCCTTGTCTTCCTCTTCTACCTTGACATCCACGTTTATCAGATCTGTGAGAAGCTTCGTATACCGGTTTATGTGCTCATTCACTGTGCTCCCCCTCTGCATCCTGAACAAATACAGCTTACTCTTAAGCTGCAGCCGTGATTCCACACTCTTGGTCAGGTACTTCTTTTCTAGGGTTTTCCACAGTTTCTTTGCCGACGTCTCATGTTGCACAAGGTACTTTATATCCTGTGCCAAGCATGAACGAATCAAGCCACATGCCGATCTATTCATCTTTGCCCATTCCTCCTCGGTAGTAGTGTTCTTCTTCCTCTCCAATAGGAGTGTGTCCTCGAGGTTCTGTGCATTCAATGCATCCATAACCTCACACCTCCACATTCCGAAATTATTAGTTCCATTGAACTTAACAACATCAATCCTGGAGTTGTTCATTGTTTTAACAGACTTAGATTCCTCTGCCATTGAGATCCTTTCCTTGACCCTCTAACTATGCGGAAGATTAAATACTTGCAAAATAGATCTATTTCTGAGATAAAAAAGTGATTTTTACCTCTACCTTGAAACCCTAACTTGAGTTTCTCACCAGATCTATTCCACCCCTGATTCAACGAGCCCTCCCTGCGTCCACCTGAGATCGACACACGATCTCCTTGAACACCAATACCTCTGACCTGAGATCGACACACGATCTCCACCTGATCAGATCTGGAGCCCTTCGAATCTTCAGAGTATCCCAAGCGTAACCTGGAGCTCTGATACCACTTGTTGTGCGCGACAGACAACAACCCTTAGAGGATCCAATCGATCTCAATCACCAAGAACAATGAAATCACAACTAGAAGAACAACCAATCGCAAACAACCAAGATCTAACGAGGTTCGGCCAACCTGCCTACGTCCTCGGGGCAATTCACAGAGAGAGATTTCAATTAGGAAGATGATTACAATGGCTCTTAGCCTCTCTCAATACAAGAGAACCCTAAGCCTCCTAATTTCGCAGGTTCTTCTCCAAGATTTCCCTACAAGATTTTTTTACTTAGAAAACCCTAGCAGCCCTTAAATACAACAGGTTTCCGAACTGCAGATTTCAGCCCAAACCCGACTGTCGGTCGACCGGGACGGTCGACCGACCCTTCTACCGGTCGACCGGTCCGGTCGACCGATTCCAACAGAGAGTTGGGTCCTTTACAGTCAGTCATATCGGTCGACCGGTCCGGTCGACCGCTCTTTGACACTGTGCACGTCGTGCACGTCCGGTCGACCGGCCCGGTCGACCGGAGAACCTGTTTTGCTGCTGCTGCTTGTTTTCTGCTGCTGCTGTTTCTTCCGTCGTCTCTTGTCGCCGACTTCCTCGACAATCCCTTGACGGTCCGGGTTATCTTCCTCAGTACAAATCTCCCTCTTTCCAACAACTCTCTGTTGGAATCGGTCGACCGGTCCGTCGACCGCTTCTTTGACACTGTGCACGTCGTGCACGTCCGGTCGACCGGCCCGGTCGACCGGAGAACCTGTTTTGTGCTGCTGCTGCTTGTTTTCTGCTGCTGTTTCTTCCGTCGTCTCTCTTGTCGCCGACTTCCTCGACAATCCCTTGACGGTCCGGGTCATCTTCCTCAGTACAAATCTCCCTCTTTCCAACAGATATTAGCTGACACCAAATTGAAAGCTCATATTTAATAATTATGAAAATATTATTAATTTTTTGAATAAACTTAGACACTGAGTAGAAGTTTAAATATTCTCTCCTCCTTATTCTCCCTCTTTCTCTCACGACGAGTAACGGCGGCAAACAATGAGCAGCAGCAATTTGACAGTTCTTCCTCCTCTCCCTCATCTTCCTCCTCTCCCCCCTAAAAAAAAAAGTCCTTGTTGCCTGATTTGGCGGCAAGGATGCGGGGGAGTTGAGGGCAGAGGGGAGAGGGGGAGATCGGCGGGGCTGGGGGACAGCGGGAGGAGAGGGGGGTTGAGAAGAGGAGGAAGAAGGAGAGGGAAAAAAGGAGGAATGATAGTTTTTGAAAATTTTAGAAAAATTAAAAGAATATCTTTATCAATTTGATGAGTGTATTTAAAATGAATATTTTTATCAATTTGGTGGGTACTAATATCTGCTCCTCAGATAATATCTTGACATCAGTAGAGCTAACGCTTGATTGTTTAAATACAACGATTGACATGATACTCTCGGTATGGAAACAGGTGACTGGCACAATTCTTGTAAAGTTTTTTTTTTTAATTTTTTTGGAACAATCCACATAAGGAAACCTTGAATTGCTAAACTTTCTGGGCCAGGGAGAATGTTAGATTTTGAAAAGGTTTATTTTTTATATATTTTTTTGGTACAAATCTTGAAAAAAGTGTTTTGAGAAATTTTTCTCAAATTACAATTTGAAAATTTTTTTCTATGATCAAACCACACAATCTCTTCATTTTTTTTTTAATGGACATGTTTCCATCGTCTCAATGATGTTCCCTCCAATATCTATTTTATGAGCACAAAAAAGAAAAGAGAGACGTTGGGACATTCCAGTGCAAAATTGCTTTCACATTAAATAAAAAATTAGGACAAAAACAAAGCATTTAAGCTTTTGAGTCAAACCTTGAACCCACATCTTAATGAATGAGATAAATTGTTATTAAATATCTTGCATAATATTAAGTAAAATAGGAGAGTTCGAACCAAATATTTTCCAATCAAATTAGCATATTCTGAGAGTTAATGACCAAATAACATGTGAGGCAACTGTAGGTACAGGATAGTTTTGAGCCTGTTTGAGGCTTGCATTGTTTAGAAAAAAATTAACTTTTTTGAGAAAAGTGAGGGCCATGTTTCTTTTATTTCCAACTAATTTCAAGCCAAAAGCTGACATGGCAACTCTAAATTCACTGCTTTTTGGCGGACTCCACTTGTTTTTTCTTACTTAAATCAAATGGGGGAAAGAAAGAATTTGGTAAAGTAGGCCCCACTATTTTTCAAACTCTATTTTTCATGAATCCATATAGACCCAGAACCTTAATAATTCATTGATGTAGAACTAGAAAGAGAAAGAAAAGATAGTAGAGAAAAGAGGAGAAGAAAGGTTTAGAGAGAACTAGATAATATATAGAGAAAAAAAAGAGAGTAATTAGAGAAAGAAAGTCTGATAACTTGTATTTTCATAAAACAAGTCTCCTACATAATGAAACAAATAGGCCTACTAAATATATAACACAAACTAAAAAATTAAACAGAATTTTACAATTAAGAAACTCTAATTGTCAAAAATTAAATAATACCTAATAAAATAATAAATAAATAACATAATAATTATTTCTAATTATGATCTCCATCAATTCTTCCCGGTTGAAAAGAACCCGTTCCAGACGAGGTAAAACGTACATAGCCCTCCAAAAGCCACGATCAAGACGACGGAATATTTTTCAGTGATATAGCGTCATCAGTAGAGGGACGATCCTTCCATCGAATAAAGAAGCAATGATAACCACCATAATGTAAACTTATCATTTCAGACATCAAGAATCTTATTTGGAGGTTTTACAGTAGTAAAAGGAGCACAGGAACCGTAATGGAAGACATGCCTGCAGAAACAGAAAAAGATAAAACTGGACGCTCGAATGTGTCTCGGTAAGGAATAAATCTGCCACATTAAAAACTGAACTAATAGACAATATTTAATGACAAATCAATTAAATAAGCATTAGATTCAAGCCTACGAAGATTAAGGTAAGACCAAATGGTTCGGGCCTGCAACTTTTTAACAGCATATTTAGGATAGCGTTCAGGACAAGTATGAACCATAATATAATCTCCTTTATTAAATTCTATAGGTCTACGATGTTCTTCAGTAGTAAGTTTATAAGTATCATTACTCAAAATAATTTTTCGTCTAATCTCAGCATGCAAATTATGAATATGTTCAACAAAAGCTTTGGCATAATCAGATGGGCGATAAATCAGAAGGCAAAGGAAGAAGATCAATGGGTTGGCGAGGATAAAGACCATGAACAATCTCAAGAGGAGTTTTACTTGTCGATCTGTTAACAGAATTATTGTACGCAAAATAAGCATGCGGTAAAATAAGTTTTCAATTTTCAGTCTTTTCTCCAACTAAGAATCGATGCAAATCACCTAAACTATGGTTAATAACTTTAGTTTAACCATCAATTTGAGGGGAAAAAGTAGAAGAATACATTAATGTGTTCCTAAACAACTTTCAAAGAGTTTTTCAAAAGTAGCTAATAGTTTTAACATCCATATCAGACACGATCATAATTGGAAGGCATGTAACCTAATAATATCCTTAAAAAATAGTTTAGTCATATATGAAGCATCAGTACATTAAGAATAAGGATGAAGTGAGCCATGTTAGAAAATCTATCCACAACCACAAAAATAGAGTCATATTTTGGCGCAATTTTGGGCAATTCTAGGACAACTCCATGCCAAGAATTTCTCTAAAATGTATATGGAACAGGAAAAGTGTGTACAAATCAGTGTTTTGTTTCTTAAACTTACCCAATTGACAAGTGTGAACTAGGAAACAATATTTCTTTCTCAAAATGTTTATGGGTTAAGATTTGAAGTCGTTGGGTTTGAGTAATATTAGCAGATGACTTAGCTACAGGACGGATACCCGTGACTGGCTTTGCAAATCTCAAAAGAATAATTTTCTTATCATGTGTGAATTTATATGCATTATTACGACCATAATATTTTACAATATTATCATACAACCAAGGACGACCTCGTAAAAGATAAGCGACATTCATAGGTAATACCTCTGTAACGCCCCGATCCCGGCGATACGGGGACGTCACTGCAGCGTATATACGTAAGTCCGAAGTACCTTCCCGTATATACGCTAAGCATCAGTACAGACAAGAATCAGAGTACGGAAGCAAATTGTGCATTATACATTCCAACACATATATATATACAATTACAGAGTTATCACCAGAGGTGATCCAATATTACAATAATATTATATCACTGATGCGCAAATGCGAGAGTACAAAAGATATACATATGTGAATGGTACCAAAGGGAGCTCACATACAGGTATACAAGGAAAAGTACAAGAGTAAATAGAAAAAGGGCACTCACGAGTTTGCTAAGAGGAAACTCGAGAGGCATACAGGGGGCCTGGAAGGATGTGGCTCTGGACGGTCGGCTGGAGATCCACGCTACCGCTGCGCCACTCTGATGCAGTAACGGGGAGAATCCACACGCTCCGGGCTCCATAACCTGGACATGAGAATCCAGGGGAGTCAGTAAAACTCCCCAGGCGAGTAGGAATATGAATGCCAGGTGGCGAGTCAGGAGGAGCACAAGTGTCAAGTACATAAGACAGGAGGGTTAGAACACAAATGAAGTATATAAGAAATGATATCAAGTAGGAAATACTCAGGAGGCAGATAGGTTAGAGCAGGCATGAACAGGTATGGCATAATAATCATAAAACAGGAAATCCGAATAAAACCAATACAACAAATATGGTAAGGCACATCACAGATTCATAGCCGTTTAAGTTGCAGGCTTTAGCATGCGTCCCATTCCACATACCTCTACTTACAACTTAAAGAGCCGATTATTATGACACTTTATTATTACTCGTCTTACCCTGATATCTAGCTATGTGAACTAGCGTCCCAACGCACATAGATCCATATCCGAGTAAAACAAGGTTGTTATTGGAAACTAGCGGGGGTATCAACGAACTATGTTTACAGTGGGTCCCGTGCATGCCCGGGACCACGGTCCAGGATTGTTCCGTTTCATGGAAACGGAAGCCAGCCGCAAGGCTAAACAGGAGGGACTTATGTATGCCCTTTCATAACAGGAATAAGGGAGCCAGCTCTCCCCTCGGTCCCCTGGAGGCCCTCAGGTCAGACCGGAAACATGATTGTACAATATACCTAAAAGCCACTGTAAACACGAACACATATTGATATCCGCATGTTTCCCCCGACCCAATACAAGTTGGTCCTTTTTAGGATTCATTAGGTTAATTATCACTTTACGGGAATAACTGGAACAGGACATGATCAGGAAATCGGGAGTACATAAGTACTATATAGTCAGGTCACTGCATATAAAGCAGGAAAACAGGTCACTGATCATGATACAGGATAATAAGTCAAGTTCCCGTAAAGATGATAATCACAAGTCAAATATATCATACTGGGTGTAAAGTGATAGCATGACAGGATGATGATATTTAGTAAACAACCAAGCATATCAAAGGATTGATAATAGTCGGGTTAAGTCATGGCAAGAGGTTGATAATAGTCAGGGCAAGTCATAGCATAACTAAAGGGTCTTGCCAAATAGTAGCATGGCAGGTGGTCAGGTGATAACACACTAGATGGTCAGGTGATATACATGTGTTAAATAAAAGCATGCAACTGACTAGCCTGAGGTAATGGTATGGCAAGGTAACATAAAAGTAACTCAAAGTCCAACGACCACGAAGGGTCGGCCACGCATGGTATATGATGAAGAAACAAGCATATCATAAGCAAGGCACAAGCACAAGATGAAGCTACCATAATACAAGCAATTGTAATGCAATACATGAATATGGAAATAAGAAGCGAAATACTTATCGTCCCGGCGAAACGGGATATCAAATAGAGAAGAGCGAAGAGCGAGACTACTCGCCTAAACCACCAATATGCCCAAAGATCCAAAATCCACGGAAGCTCGGGATGCGCCACAAACCTGATATAAACATGTAGAGAGAAGGAGAGAGAAAGAGAGAAGGGAAGATGATGTTTGTCAAGTGACAAGTCAAGTAATACATATCAAGTAACGAGTCATGAAATACAAGATACAAATACATGAACCAAGTATAAGATCCAAAGTTAAGAAGATAAGCAACTATAACAGACAGCCAATAATTAGTCGACTGGGTGGACAGGGTAGTCGACTAATAGAGGGGTTAGTCGACTAGGAAGATGGGGTAGTCGACTAATACTGTGATCCAGAGAGTTGGATTTCTGTTTCAGGAAAAGGTTAGTCGACTAGGGTCATATGGGTAGTCGACTAACAGACATGACAAGTCGACTAACAGTTATGTTAAGTCGACTAAATCTGAGATACAGAGAGTTAAGGTTTCTGGTTCAGGAAAGGTTAGTCGACTAGGGTCAAGGGTGTAGTCGACTAAGGGTCTCTAGTCGACTGGTAATTTGGTCTAGTCGACTAAAACTGTGTTTCCAGAAAGGCTACGTTTCAACTAAGGGTTTCTAGTCGACTAATCTATAGGTCTAGTCGACTAATCGTCTGGAAACAGTAAACAGAACAGATTTTCTAGGGTTTGTGTGTTTGATAATCAAATGGCATGATTTGAAGACCTAAGTATACATGATATGAAAATACAAGTATCCTAAAAATTAATCAAGTCTAGGTAAGTAAAATTACTCACCAAAAGAGGGGTTGATGATGGTATTGATGGAAGTTGATGATGAAGAAAAAGATGAGGTCTTGTTGGAGTTGATGACCTTGTGGTGGCTTCCATGGAGATGAAGGAGGAAGAAGATGACCTTGGTGGTGTTTCCCATGGAGATGAAGGAGGAGGAAGATGAAGGGAAGAGGTTGGAGTAGTTGTGGTGGTGGAGATGAAGGAGATGGAGGTGGCTAGGGTTTGGCTCTTGGTGAAGAGAAAAATGAAAAAAAGGAAATGAAATGTAAAGGAAAGATATTTATAGGGTTTTGGATTTGTGAAGGAGGTGCAAATAATTAAAAGAGAGGGGGGTTTTTGCAAAGTGGAGGAGGGGATGAGTGTCCTTCTTTTGGCCACTTGGCCGGCCAAGGAAGAGAGAGAAAAAGAGGGCATTTAATGAGGAAGTTGGTGGAAGAAAAATGGAATTTGGAATTTTGGAAAATTGGAAAAGTGTGTGGCTTGGGAAGGAAGGAAGAGAATTAAAGGAAAAGGAAAAAGGAAAAGAAATTAGAAAAGAGAAAATATTTTCTTGGAAGGGAAAATGAAAATAATGAAAGTGGCGGATTCCCGGGATCAAGTGGCGGATGCGGAAATCTTTCGGGAAAATACCGGAATCGTCCGAAATTCAAGTATCTCGGAACGACCCGAAATAATTATCAAAAATCAAGAATATAATACTAAGTATCATAGTGAAATCCGTTTTAAGAAATACTTTATAGTTTTAAAACTAAAAATCCCAGAATCAGTTATCTACCGACTCCGTTGGAATTTTCATAAATTCATAAAATTCTCAGAAAAAGTATTTAGATAGAAAATATGATTCTAAGAAATAAAGTCTAAAGGACCTTCTGGAAATTCCTAGCTGTTTGTGAAATAAAAATCCTGGAATCGATCAGCGGCACTGGTCGACACCGGTTTTGAAGACTTTCATTTTAATTCCAGAAAAATCTAGAAAATCATAGAAAATATATAATATTGGAAAATGATATTTAAAACTAAAATCGGTCAATTCTAATTATCAGAATGTCTAAATCGAGTAATACTCTAGGATCGGGCCTTCGGTTCAGACTAGGGCTGACTCCGAGTCCACGAATCCAAATCCAAGACAAAACAATCATATAAGGAATTCATAATACAGAATGAATACAGAAAACAAATCGAAAAATACGATCGAAAAATCTGAAAACGCAACTAAGTACGTATTCTGGGAACGGGGTATTACAATCCACCCACCTTACAAAAATTTGCGTCCTCGCAATTTCGTTAAGGGGTAAATTGAATACAAAGGGGACAAAGGTGGAATTTATACTGATTAAGATATGAAGCACTAGAGGTAGGGCTCTCAAGTCGACTGAACAATAATCATCCTCCGCACTTCCGGCTGTATAAATCTTCGAATAATGCTGAATAATACTGCTGATGTCGTGGCTGTGCAATAAATGAGCCAGAATACCGAAGATAAAGAAAACCCTGATAGTCCTGAGCATAATAAAGAAGGCCGATAATTAAGAATCCCGAATACCAGGCACCAATCACCCTGAACGACATAGTAGAGAATGTAGAATATCCGTAGAGAATTCCGACTGCTGTCTTCTGAAAGATAGCCAGATCAAGATCGATCTGGAGAATACCAAGCTTCATAGAGTTGGCCGAAGAGATCACATAATAACTTCATTCAGAACCAGCCACTACCTCTCTAGTCTAGTCATATCTTAAGATAGTATAAGGCTTCATAAAACCAAAACAGGGAAAGGATAGGAGGGATTAGGAATCAAAGGAAAGATAGTCAAGAAATAGATAACTCTGCACTTGTAGTTGGAATGTATAACCAAGACTCATGTATTCCAGTTGCAAATTTCTTTACCATTAATTTGCCCTCTGGACGTACTGAGGAAGTTAGAGCCTAAGCTCTGATACCATCCTGTAACGCCCCGATCCCGGCGATACGGGGACGTCACTGCAGCGTATATATGTAAGTCCGAAGTACCTTCCCGTATATACGCTAAGCATCAGTACAGACAAGAATCAGAGTACGGAAGCAAATGGTGCATTATACATTCCAACACATATATATATACAATTACAGAGTTATCACCAGAGGTGATCCAATATTACAATAATATTATATCACTGATGCGCAAATGCGAGAGTACAAAAGATATACATATGTGAATGGTACCAAAGGGAGCTCACATACAGGTATACAAGGAAAAGTACAAGAGTAAATAGAAAAAGGGCACTCACGAGTTTGCTAAGAGGAAACTCGAGAGGCATACAGGGGGCCTGGAAGGATGTGGCTCTGGACGGTCGGCTGGAGATCCACGCTACCGCTGCGCCACTCTGATGCAGTAACGGGGAGAATCCACACGCTCCGGGCTCCATAACCTGGACATGAGAATCCAGGGGAGTCAGTAAAACTCCCCAGGCGAGTAGGAATATGAATGCCAGGTGGCGAGTCAGGAGGAGCACAAGTGTCAAGTACATAAGACAGGAGGGTTAGAACACAAATGAAGTATATAAGAAATGATATCAAGTAGGAAATACTCAGGAGGCAGATAGGTTAGAGCAGGCATGAACAGGTATGGCATAATAATCATAAAACAGGAAATCCGAATAAAACCAATACAACAAATATGGTAAGGCACATCACAGATTCATAGCCGTTTAAGTTGCAGGCTTTAGTATGCGTCCCATTCCACATACCTCTACTTACAACTTAAAGAGCCGATTATTATGACACTTTATTATTACTCGTCTTACCCTGATATCTAGCTATGTGAACTAGCGTCCCAACGCACATAGATCCATATCCGAGTAAAACAAGGTTGTTATTGGAAACTAGCGGGGGTATCAACGAACTATGTTTACAGTGGGTCCCGTGCATGCCCGGGACCACGGTCCAGGATTGTTCCGTTGCATGGAAACGGAAGCCAGCCGCAAGGCTAAACAGGAGGGACTTATGTATGCCCTTTCATAACAGGAATAAGGGAGCCAGCTCTCCCCTCGGTCCCCTGGAGGCCCTCAGGTCAGACCGGAAACATGATTGTACAATATACCTAAAAGCCACTGTAAACACGAACACATATTGATATCCGCATGTTTCCCCCGACCCAATACAAGTTGGTCCTTTTTAGGATTCATTAGGTTAATTATCACTTTACGGGAATAACTGGAACAGGACATGATCAGGAAATCGGGAGTACATAAGTACTATATAGTCAGGTCACTGCATATAAAGCAGGAAAACAGGTCACTGATCATGATACAGGATAATAAGTCAAGTTCCCGTAAAGATGATAATCACAAGTCAAATATATCATGCTGGGTGTAAAGTGATAGCATGACAGGATGATGATATTTAGTAAACAACCAAGCATATCAAAGGATTGATAATAGTCGGGTTAAGTCATGGCAAGAGGTTGATAATAGTCAGGGCAAGTCATAGCATAACTAAAGGGT
Organism: Agave tequilana; assembly: GCA_038442645.1. Classification (NCBI taxonomy): domain Eukaryota; kingdom Viridiplantae; phylum Streptophyta; class Magnoliopsida; order Asparagales; family Asparagaceae; genus Agave; species Agave tequilana. The sequence continues at coordinate 115,789 of JAVJIF010007679.1, forward strand.
CTTGCCAAATAGTAGCATGGCAGGTGGTCAGGTGATAACACACTAGATGGTCAGGTGATATACATGTGTTAAATAAAAGCATGCAACTGACTAGCCTGAGGTAATGGTATGGCAAGGTAACATAAAAGTAACTCAAAGTCCAACGACCACGAAGGGTCGGCCACGCATGGTATATGATGAAGAAACAAGCATATCATAAGCAAGGCACAAGCACAAGATGAAGCTACCATAATACAAGCAATTGTAATGCAATACATGAATATGGAAATAAGAAGCGAAATACTTATCGTCCCGGCGAAACGGGATATCAAATAGAGAAGAGCGAAGAGCGAGACTACTCGCCTAAACCACCAATATGCCCAAAGATCCAAAATCCACGGAAGCTCGGGATGCGCCACAAACCTGATATAAACATGTAGAGAGAAGGGGAGAGAGAAAGAGAGAAGGGAAGATGATGTTTGTCAAGTGACAAGTCAAGTAATACATATCAAGTAACGAGTCATGAAATACAAGATACAAATACATGAACCAAGTATAAGATCCAAAGTTAAGAAGATAAGCAACTATAACAGACAGCCAATAATTAGTCGACTGGGTGGACAGGGTAGTCGACTAATAGAGGGGTTAGTCGACTAGGAAGATGGGGTAGTCGACTAATACTGTGATCCAGAGAGTTGGATTTCTGTTTCAGGAAAAGGTTAGTCGACTAGGGTCATATGGGTAGTCGACTAACAGACATGACAAGTCGACTAACAGTTATGTTAAGTCGACTAAATCTGAGATACAGAGAGTTAAGGTTTCTGGTTCAGGAAAGGTTAGTCGACTAGGGTCAAGGGTGTAGTTGACTAAGGGTCTCTAGTCGACTGGTAATTTGGTCTAGTCGACTAAAACTGTGTTTCCAGAAAGGCTACGTTTCAACTAAGGGTTTCTAGTCGACTAATCTATAGGTCTAGTCGACTAATCGTCTGGAAATAGTAAACAGAACAGATTTTCTAGGGTTTGTGTGTTTGATAATCAAATGGCATGATTTGAAGACCTAAGTATACATGATATGAAAATACAAGTATCCTAAGAATTAATCAAGTCTAGGTAAGTAAAATTACTCACCAAAAGAGGGGTTGATGATGGTATTGATGGAAGTTGATGATGAAGAAAAAGATGAGGTCTTGTTGGAGTTGATGACCTTGTGGTGGCTTCCATGGAGATGAAGGAGGAAGAAGATGACCTTGGTGGTGTTTCCCATGGAGATGAAGGAGGAGGAAGATGAAGGGAAGAGGTTGGAGTAGTTGTGGTGGTGGAGATGAAGGAGATGGAGGTGGCTAGGGTTTGGCTCTTGGTGAAGAGAAAAATGAAAAAAAGGAAATGAAATGTAAAGGAAAGATATTTATAGGGTTTTGGATTTGTGAAGGAGGTGCAAATAATTAAAAGAGAGGGGGGTTTTTGCAAAGTGGAGGAGGGGATGAGTATCCTTCTTTTGGCCACTTGGCCGGCCAAGGAAGAGAGAGAAAAAGAGGGCATTTAATGAGGAAGTTGGTGGAAGAAAAATGGAATTTGGAATTTTGGAAAATTGGAAAAGTGTGTGGCTTGGGAAGGAAGGAAGAGAATTAAAGGAAAAGGAAAAAGGAAAAGAAATTAGAAAAGAGAAAATATTTTCTTGGAAGGGAAAATGAAAATAATGAAAGTGGCGGATTCCCGGGATCAAGTGGCGGATGCGGAAATCTTTCGGGAAAATACCGGAATCGTCCGAAATTCAAGTATCTCGGAACGACCCAAAATAATTATCAAAAATCAAGAATATAATACTAAGTATCATAGTGAAATCCGTTTTAAGAAATACTTTATAGTTTTAAAACTAAAAATCCCGGAATCAGTTATCTACCGACTCCGTTGGAATTTTCATAAATTCACAAAATTCTCAGAAAAAGTATTTAGATAGAAAATATGATTCTAAGAAATAAAGTCTAAAGGACCTTCTAGAAATTCCTAACTGTTTGTGAAATAAAAATCCTGGAATCGATCAGCGGCACTGGTCGACACCGGTTTTGAAGACTTTCATTTTATTCCAGAAAAATCTAGAAAATCATAGAAAATATATAATATTGGAAAATGATATTTAAAACTAAAATTGGTCAATTCTAATTATCAGAATGTCTAAATCGAGTAATACTCTAGGATCGGGCCTTCGGCTCAGACTAGGGCTGACTCCGAGTCCACGAATCCAAATCCAAGACAAAACAATCATATAAGGAATTCATAATACAGAATGAATACAGAAAACAAATCGAAAAATACGATCAAAAAATCTGAATACGCAACTAAGTACGTATTCTGGGAACGGGGTATTACAACCTCATAATAGATATCCTCAGAATATAGTCATATCTTAAAAGTAATTAGATATCGTTTCTTAACAGGTAATAAAGTCTTATATACCCAATCTATCTTAAATGGATGAGGATGTGACTCTATCTTAAAGGCAAACCTATCAACAATGGACTCAGAAACCATGTTCATGAAACTACCTCTATCAATGATTTGTTGGCCCAAAGGCCATTAGCCCTATATATTGTTGAATATTTTGATGATAACAAACATATTTAGTTATGTATTTAACAATTTTGTTTAAAAGTATTTCAGGTTAAACAGGTTGATTTGACGGCTCCACTATAAAAACTCACAAGTTTGGACGCCGCTAAAGATATGCATTCCCAAGCTAAGCACATTAGGAAGCTTCGGGATCAAGACATGAAGAAAAGACCTAGTCAAGATCAAGACAATGAAAAAAAGTCCAAGATTTGTAATTTTGCTTTTCTTTTAGACTTTTTGTCAAAACTAGATGTTAGAAGTAGATTTATGGGATTGTCACTTACACACACTTTAGTTTGATATATGGCTTCAAAAATAATTTCAAATTCTATTTCCAACTTAGTTTTATAGCAAACATGTTTTTTTCGGAAATTTGTTTTAAACTCTAAGTTTTTGGAAAAATCGATTTTTGGGAAAAACAAGTGTTTATCAAAGAAAAACTTTATCAAAATGTTTTAACATGTTAGGGTAGTGACATATGGTCATACTCCTATTTTTACAAAGTCCAAAACCCCAAACCACAAGACCAAATCCAAAGACCCAAGTTCTGGCTTTCTACAGTTCTGTTTTTTTTTTCAGAACAGACAGGAGCCGGTCGACCGCCCGGGTCGACCGACGTACACGCTGTGCATGTGTGTACGTCGGCCGACCGCTCCGGTCGACCGGAGCACTTACAGTGCTCTCTGTTTGTTCGGGTCGACCGGGGCGTTCGACCGTAGTCCCCCAACGGTCAAAAATATGACCGTTGGCGGTCGACCGGCCCGGTCGACCGGCAGCTGTCAGAAGTTCTGACAGACTCCAACAGCTCTATTTTTCTGACAGATTTTGTTGGGATCTCACCCCAACGAATCTCTCTTGCTGTTTACCCAGTTTTTCAATCCCTATAAATAGAGGGTCACTTCAACATGATAAGACAACAATTCCTAAACATTTTACAAGAGATTTTCATAAGAATTTCAAGTCTTCATTTTAGAAAAGATTTTCAAAGCCAAAATTTCCATACACCCATTTGAAACCTATTCCTCTACTTCTCTCTAGATTTTGCACTACACAATCCCAAATTTCTACATCTACATATTGGTTATAGGATTGTGCAAGTGAGCTATTTTGTGATCAAGTGTGATCATTTTCTTCTTGAGCGAAGTTGTAGAGGCATCGGCCTCAAGGCGAGCTAGTGTGCTCCGGGTGGTGTTGCGGCATCATAAGTGATCGGACAAGTGTGTCCTTGTATTAAAGATCCGGTGGGATCGACAATAGTGGAAATCCTTCAAGTGTGAAGGCGGGGACGTAGAGCGTGGCTCGAACCTCGGAAACTTATACTTGTGTTTGCGTTTGCTCGAATTTTCTCTAAACTCAACTCCTTTAATTCTTGCACTACTTATTGTGTTTATTGCTAGTCTTTTAATTTGTGCAATTTGTTAGTAGAATTTTTAATTCCGCATTGTTGCCATATTTCATATAGCCATCACCTATTCACCTCCCTCTAGGTGATTTCAATTGGTATCAGAGCCTAACCCTACAATTTGGTTTAACCACCATAGGGAGATCCTTGTTATTTGGCTATATTATTTGTTGCATTTTTGATATATTGTGCTTTATATTATTCATCCATGGCATCACTTGACTTTTCTAGCATCAAGTCCCCACCAAAGTTTGATGGCTTGAACTTCCCTATTTGGAAGGTCAAGATGAACCTATTTCTAAAGTCCCTAGGTGTTAGAGTAGCTAGGGCCATCACTAGAGAATTTGTTGAACCCCTCACCGATGAGAGTTCATGGTCCGAGGACACCACCAAGGACTATGAGGCAAATGCTAGAGCCCAATATGCCTTGACCCAAGCTCTAAATGAGGATGACCTAGCACGCATCATTAATTGCAAATCCGCATTTGAAGTTTGGAATATTTAATTGTGACTCATGAAGGAACGTCACAAGTCAAAAGATCCAAGATTGACTTGCTACGTTCTCAATATGAAAATTTTTACATGTTTGATAATGAGAGCATTGATGACATACTCACGCGTTTCACCAAGATTACTAATACTTTATCTTCTCTAGGTGACGCAATCGATAATGACCAAAAGATCCGGAAGGTCATTCGGGCTCTTCCCAAATCTTGGGAAGTGAAGGCAACTACCCTCAAGGAGCTCAACGATCGGGAGGAGATGGACTTCTCCGGCTTCATTGGAAATCTCAAAACACATGAGATGGAAATGAAGGTTAGAGAAGAGAGGGAGGCGCCCAAGAAGAAAGCGATCGCCTTCAAAGTCACTCCAACCATTCTTGAAGAGGATGACTCATCGGAGGATTGCGATGAAGACTTCGCCATGCTCATCCGGAAGGTGGGCAAGATGTTCTATAAGAAGGGACGGCAAAGCAACTTCCGAAGAGGGAGACCTCAAGGAAGATTTGAGAAGAAAAGAGAAGAACCCGGTCCTTACTTCCATTGCAAGAAGATCGGACACCTCATTGCCGATTGCCCCGCTTTTCAAGCAACCACCTCCAAGAATGCCCCAAAGAAGAAAAAGGCTATGGTAACAACGTGGGATGACACGGAGTCGGAATCCGAAGAGGAGAACGACGCCGCACACATGTGCTTCATGGCACATGGAGACGATACTTCGAAGGTAACTATTGACAACTCTATAGATGATGATGAGCTAACTATGGATGAATTAGCCCAATTTTTTGAAGAACTTCAACATAGGTATGAGATTTCTCAATCTCATAATAAGAAATTAAAAAGGAAAAATGAATCTTTAAAGGATAAAATTAATATTATTGAAAAGGAGAAAAATGATTTATCTTGTGCATTTAAGAAATTAAAAATTGATTTTGAAAAATACAAGTTAGCTTGTAAAGGGAAAACCCCCATTGCATCATGTAATAAGAATGATTTTTTGGAAATTCAAAAACGAGTTGATGTTTTAGATTCAACTCTTAAAAAGTCTGCTTTTGATTTAAATAAGTTTGCATCTAGATTTCCTAAGGGAGTAACCCAAGGGAAACACACTCACCATGCACATGCACGGAAACATGCACACACACATAAACATGCATACATGTATGGTAGTGGTAGAATTTACATTTGCACGCATTGTGGCCGCAAAGGCCATTTAGAAAAGTTTTGTTTTGCTAAAAATAATGTGCATAATAAATATATTTGGGTTCGTCCCGGTACTAATCTTATAGGACCCAAAAAGATATGGGTACCAAAAGACCCACCAAATTTAGATGATGCAGGTGGATCTTCTTCCTCCAAGACTTAGGGGGAAACGGTGCCCGGGTGGTGGATGCAACTAAGCTCAAGAACACATCGCATTTGCATCGCTATCATGGAGGCATCTATTTTGGAGATTGCCCATGCTTGGTAACTTCTCCATTTAAAAGTTTTTGTTTGGTTATTTATATACACATGTATAGGATTGTTAGTTTACTTTTATGATACATTGATATATGCTAGTGTAAACTTACATCCCTATCATGATTATGTATATGCCATGTTTTTAATATCTTGTTTTTATACCATGTCCATTGTATGTCTACATGTCATGCCTAGACTAGCTTATTATATATACACATTGTATTTTCAAAACTAGAAATAAAATTTGTAAAAATTTCATATTCAAGCAAATACCTTAGAGATGGCAATTGCGCACCTCAAACCCATTCAAGAGGAATCAAGAGGATGAAGTTCAGAACCCGTCACCGGGTATTCGGCTTCAACATCTCTAAAACTTTGTTTTTGTATGAAAATTAAATAAAAAAATCTTGTGTGAATATTTTGGTTGACATGATAGCCTAATGAAGATTTAAAAACATTATTGTATTTTTGTATGTTATATGTATCCTATTTAATTGTTAAATATTTTTATTTAAATTTTTTTTTGGAGCTCTGTCTGTCCACTGTTTTTTGGGCAAAGCCGGTCGACCGGCCCTAACCCCGGTCGACCGCCAGTGCCTGAAAGAGAACAATTTTTGCTCTCTGTTGCCGGTCGACCGGACGGCCAACCGCTCTGGATTACAGTGCTCTCGGGTTTTTCCGGTCGACCGGCGCGGTCGACCGTTCATCGATTTCCGCCCCAAATCTGCTATTTATTTCTCTCTCTCTCTCTCTCTCATTTCTCTCACACTCAACCGACGATCCCCTTTTCTCCCCTCTTCTCCAAAAATTCTCCCCACTCAAAATCTTTCAAATTCTTTCAAAACCCAAGTCGGATTCACTCTTTGTGGGATAAATCTTCAGTCTCAGGGCTTCCTCACCATCAGAATTTCAGAGATTCATGATCTAGGGTTAGGGTTTCTCCATTTTCAGGTAAAAATCATCTTTTTACTCTAAATCTTGATATCTAGTTCTTAGTTTTCCTTTCACTTGTCAAAAATTTCTAGGTTTCCTTTGTTAGATCAAGCCAATACCATCTACCCTAAAAATCAACTAAAAATCACTCTTTTCTCCTAAAATGTCAAAGAGATCTAGGTCTGAGAAGGGAAAAAGCATAGTTCCCTCATCTTCCACCACTCCTACACCTAAAAGACCTTTTGTGAACGATCTTGCAGAAAATCGTTTCATACAACTTTCCAAAAAATCTGTAATTTCAGGGAGATGCGTCATTCTAAAGGATTTTGAACACCTAGGCATCCCTCGTATCCTCAAAGAAACTCTTTGCATCATTTTATGACTATTAAGGAACCTGTCTACACAACCCTTGTTCACTATTTCTATGCCAACTATGCATATGAGGGAGGTCGTGTTAGATCACGTGTTTTAGGGAGAGATATAGACATCCCTATATCACAATTTGCTGACTTGCTACATCTCTCCTCTGGAGGAGTGGATGTTTATACTTTTGATTTACACGACTTTGAGTATCCGGACGGTGAGTCTGCGCTCACCGCCTCCACTTTGATTCACGGGGATGACAACCCCGGTCTAGTGAGGAATGAGGAGGTCAACAAATTTACCCTCACCTCCCAAGTCCTTGCAAAATTCATTTTCTACAACATTTTACCTAAGTCGGGTGAGTATAGCAATGCTAGGGGTTCAGTTCCTCTCATAATCTATTGCCTTCTGAAAGGCATCAAGATTGATTTTTCTCACCTCATTGCTACTCACATGGCCTCTGACCATATCCGCATGTCCGGTAGGCACTTGCCTTATGGAATGCTTATTACTCATTTGCTTCAGAGATTAGGATTTGATCTGTCCTCAGAGACTCCCTGTCAGCCCACTGTAAAGCTTGACAGCGTCCTTTTGAAGAGGATGCAGGCTCAAATGCGTCGTCACACACAAGAGCACCCTCCTGCACCTCCTGCTGATATCCCAGGGTCATCTTCGGCCCCTGGATCCTCTTCCGTCCCAGGGATTTCATCTGCATCTGTGCCATCTTTATCACCTGAGTTCCAGTCCTTCATATCTTCTGAGATTCGCTCTCAGATCTAGGAGCATCAGTCTTGGATCGAGCAGCGAGACGCAGCCTTTCGGGCGGATTTGGAGCAGCGTGATGCAGCCCTTCGCGCGGAGACGGACTCGCGCTTCCAGGGATTTCGCAATGACATGACTTATTTTGCGAACGCCATGAGATTCGTGGATTCGCAATTTGAGACATTATTTGCGAAATTCGATATGATGGTCCAGATCCCACGACCATTTCTCGTCCTCTTCCATCCTCCGGTCCTCCATTTCCTATCAGAGACCCTACTGCGGCTCCACCTCCATAGCCTGGCGTTGCCGGTATCGATCCAGAGGAGGTCGGTCATGAGGATGATGATCATGATGGTGATGAGACCATGGCAGAGGGTGACGCTGAGGAGAGTTCGTCTGGGGAAGACGACGCTGAGGAAGGTTCTTCAGACGACGATGCTGCTGGTGGTGCTGAGTGACCTGCCCCTTTTGATGATGTCAAAAAGGGGGAGAGTTATTTGTTGAGAGGGACTCCATATTTTGTCACTTATATTTGTGTAGTACTTGGTATTGTATTGTGGACATATGTTTGTGTTTTTATTTTGGTGGACATGTACTTGTTTATGTTGGTTATGCTTTGTGGACATGTGTTTCATTTCTATTTTATGACATATGACATGAGTATTTTTATCTAGCATGGATATATGTGTTATGGATGTGTTGTGGATTATGTTGTGGATTATCACCCACATTTTTTTAGATTTGTCTATGCTTGAGCATATTTTTGTATATGCATGTGTTGAGGGGGAGCTTCATTGAAGTCTCTACCCAAAATATTTGTAATAATTATATATGTTTTGTCATCATCAAAAAGGGGAAGATTGTTGGCCCAAAGGCCATTAGCCCTATATATTGTTGAATATTTTGATGATAACAAAACATATTTAGTTATGTATTTAACAATTTTGTTTAAAAGTATTTCAGGTTAAACAGGTTGATTTGACGGCTCCACTATCAAGACTCACAAGTTTGGACGCCGCTAAAGATATGCATTCCCAAGCTAAGCACATTAGGAAGCTTGGGATCAAGACATGAAGAAAAGACCTAGTCAAGATCAAGACAATGAAAAAAAGTTCAAGATTTGTAATTTTGCTTTTCTTTTAGACTTTTGTCAAAACTAGATGTTAGAAGTAGATTTATGGGATTGTCACTTACACACACTTTAGTTTGATATATGGCTTCAAAATAATTTCAAATTCTATTTCCAACTTAGTTTTATAGCAAACATGTTTTTTTCGGAAATTTGTTTTAAACTCTAAGTTTTTGGAAAAACCGATTTTTGGGAAAACAAGTGTTTATCAAAGAAAAACTTTATCAAAATGTTTTAACATGTTAGGGTAGTGACATATGGTCATACTCCTATTTTTACAAAGTCCAAAACCCAAACCATAAGACCAAATCCAAAGACCCAAGTTCTGGCTTTCTGCAGTTCTGTTTTTTTTCAGAACAGACAGGAGCCGGTCGACCGCCCGGGTCGACCGATGTACACGCTGTGCATGTGTGTACGTCGGCCGACCGCTCCGGTCGACCGGAGCACTTACAGTGCTCTCTGTTTGTTCGGGTCGACCGGGCGGTCGACCGTAGTCCCCAACGGTCAAAAATATGACCGTTGGCGGTCGACCGGCCGGTCGACCGGCAGCTGTCAGAAGTTCTGACAGACTCCAACAGCTCTATTTTTCTGACAGATTTTGTTGGGATCTCACCCCAACGAATCTCTCTTACTGTTTTACCCAGTTTTTCAACCCCTATAAATAGAGGGTCACTTCAACATGATAAGACAACAATTCCTAAACATTTTACAAGAGATTTTCATAAGAATTTCAAGTCTTCATTTTAGAAAAGATTTTCAAAGCCAAAATTTCCATACACCCATTTGAAGCCTATTCCTCTACTTCTCTCTAGATTTTGCACTACACAATCCCAAATTTCTACATCTACATATTGGTTATAGGATTGTGCAAGTGAGCTATTTTGTGATCAAGTGTGATCATTTTCTTCTTGAGCGAAGTTGTAGAGGCATCGGCCTCAAGGCGAGCTAGTGTGCTCCGGGTGGTGTTGCGGCATCACAAGTGATCGGACAAGTGTGTCCTTGTATTGAAGATCCGGTGGGATCGACAATAGTGGAAATCCTTCAAGTGTGAAGGCGGGGACGTAGAGCGTGGCTCGAACCTCGAAACATATACTTGTGTTTGCGTTTGCTCGAATTTTCTCTAAACTCAACTCCATTAATTCTTGCACTACTTATTGTGTTTATTGCTAGTCTTTTAATTTGTGCAATTTGTTAGTAGAATTTTAATTCCGCATTGTTGCCATATTTCATATAGCCATCACCTATTCACCCCCCCTCTAGGTGATTTCATGATTAACTTACATGATTTTCTGTTCATAAGAATGAGTGTGAAAAATACTAGTGTGTTTTCATGAATCACTATTACAGGGGTTGACAAAATGCATCTCATCACTAAAAGATAATCCTCATTAAGTGAAAATCATCCTCATACATCACAGAAGGGTCATATCATAGTGGGGCTTTAAGGGGTCCATCACTAAAAGTTTATCAGTATCCTCAAGTAAGTTATTATCCTCACAATCAATAACTAAAGCACATTATGGACAACGGAAGCTATATGGCGTTTGGCATGACAATATTGGCACTGGATTTGGGATGTAAAAGTGCGAGCACTAAACGAATTAGGTGTTATAGTTTTAGCCAAGCTAGTGGAAGAAACACTAGGATTGACCCTGATGGTGATGCAGTGTTGACAAGTTGGGTACAAAGGTGAGACCTAAGAAAGGTGTTAAGGCCATTTGGACGAGTATCAGGATTGAAAGAACACATATAGGAATGAAATGATGTACTTCTCATAGTCTAATACATTTGATATGTGAGATCTAAGAAATAAAGTGGGGGGATCTTAATTTCGCGCTTGATATATGCTCTTAAACCATCAATAAACCTAGACACAAGAAATCTTTGCTCTTTATTAACCTCACATCACAGCATCAACTCCTCAAATTAGGACATGCCTAGTAACAATGGAGGTGTTTTGCCTAAGGTTAAGAAATTAATCTAACAAATCATCCATGTAGTATGCTAGAACATAATTTCCTTTAGTTTTTCTCTCATTTGATCTCATGATAAAATTAGCGGATGACACCTAAGGTCAACATCACGCACAATTATTTTTCAGAAATATTTTGCATTACGCACTAATTGATCCTAACTACACTAATATGCTGAGCATCAGACATATTGTATCACTCAAAATACTCATCTATTTTTTTAATCAATCTAGAAAGACAGTAAAATCTAACCTACCATCAAACTCGAAAGCATCCAACTAACTTTCCTAACTCGATCATCTGGGTGATTATTTTGGATGCGTCATAGTGAGACAAAAAATTAAGTTTTCTATATTGAGGCGCTATAGGCATGCGTGCTGTGTTGGACAAGGTAGAAAAATATGACCAGTAGCAGCGTATGTATTAGCATAGGCATCGATTACTGGGTGAGAAGTGCTGGATGTGCCTATATGTACTAGAACAGGTGGGGTGGGTAATAATTTAGAAGTGGTGACCTGGACAATACTAGAAAATGTGGGTTGACCATTATTTTGTGAGACAGCAGGTGTATGATTGAATTTATCTTTTTCTGAGTTTCAACACTTTTGTATAATGAGTGAGATTATCTAATTTTATGGTAAGGAATTCAAGAGAGGCAGTAATTTGGTTAAGTTTAGTGTCATTTTCTTTTGATGTTCCTCAGATTTGGTTTAATGTGTTGGCCCAAAGGCCCATCACTTTAATTTTGATGATGATTAACTCATGTAGTTATAGTACTAATGATCTTGTTCTCATTTAGTTTCAGATATTCAATCATGATCTTAGTCGGTGTTTAGCTTCAACAAAAGATTCAAAATCAAGTATTGAAGCTAACACGTGATGATTCAAGAGCTCGCACATCAAGATCGCATCATGTAATCAAGATGAGAGTTTATCTTTTTGGATCAAAGTTTGGATCAAGTCTACTTGGAGGAGAAGATTTTCAAGTGAAGACTTGAGTCAAGAGTTTGTAAGTGTTAAGATTTTTATTTTAGGATAAAATATAAAAATAGATTTGTTGGAACTTGATTTTGATGATATAATTGTGAAGCGATTTCATTAGAGCTCTATATCACAAGCTTATATAAGAGTTCTACATGCTTCTACATGCTCAAGACATCTCAAGGACAATGGCTATGGATGCATATTGTAATGTTTATTAGAATGTTAAGGCCTTGAACACACACACACACATCATAAGCCCTATTAGTCGACTTATATTCTTGATTAGTCGACTTATACATCATATAGTCGACTAACCTTTGTCCTGAAAAGATACCAACTCTCTGTTTCTGTTCTGCATTCAAACTATAGTCGACTTAAACTTTTTCTAGTCGACTAAGTTCAGTTGTAGTCGACTAATATCTTCAAATGGTCGACTAATTTCAGTTTTCAGAAATATGTTTTTTGTATCAACCATTTATAGTCGACTTGGCCCCTTTATAAGTCGATAGTATAGGCAAAAATCAATAGTTTAGTCGACTAACCCCCAACCCCTAGTCAACTAATGACAGTTTCTGACTGTTGACATTTTCTGATTTCTGGTGTTTTATCGAACGTTTCAATATTCAAATTTGTCCTGATAACTACCATAACTGACCATAGATTTCAGTTATAAATAGGGATGTTGTCCTAGGCTAAACACACCAATTCAAAATACAAGTTTTCTGCCCAAAACTCTGTTCAAAGATCTGTTTTTCAGAAAACTATTTCCTCTTTCACTTCTTCACTCAAATTCCTACTTCATAGTGAAGATTTCTGAGAGTTCACCTATAAGAGCCCTTGTTCACGATCACATACAGATTCAAGGTTTATAGGATTGATTGTATTCACTCAAAGAGAAAGATTATACAAGAGCATCTTCGGATTGAAGAGAGGTTGTACAAGGTGTTGTCATCTTCTTGGTTTGTAAGAAGAGTTGTATACATTTGACAAAGAGGATTTGTCAAGTGGTATACAAGGTGTTGATTTAGGTGATAAAATCAAAGGTTAAAGAAAAATCTCAAGTAGGTGGTTTGGGGACTGGATGTAGGTCTAGAAGAACGAAAGCAGGATAAATCACTTGTGTTTGCATTTGATTTACTTTCTGTGATTTATTTCCTTTTATGCAAGTATTTATATTTTAACGCTAATCATCCTTTGTTTTAGTATTTGTGTTGACTTATTTTAGATCGTACAAGGTATCAAATCGGAACCAATAATTGGTATCAGAGCCCTGCCCGGCATACTCTATCAGAGCCCTGCATGCCCAGTCAATAACCTACAAGGATAGCTATGGAGTTTCCTTCATTACAATTTAAAGGACATTCTACATAACGTCCACCGTTATTTGATAGATCGAACTACAACTACTAAAAATATAGAATGAAGATTTACTTGCAATCGCTCAACTACGAACTATGGAATATAGTAGATGCAGCGTACACCAAACCGACTGCCACTTACAGCACTTGGAGTAATGATCAAAAGAAGAATGCGAATCTTGATGTCAAAGCGATGAATACATTATTCTGTGCCTTAACGAAAGAAGAATTCAATCGCGTGTCAACAGTCACAACTGCAAATCAAATATGGCACACTCTACAGGTAACACATGAAGGCACAAATAAGGTTAAAGAATCTAAAATTTCTATTCTTATCCACAGGTTTGAACTATTCAAAATGAAAGAGAATGAAACTATCTCAGAAATAGTTACAAGGTTCACCGATATAACAAATTTCTTAGCATCCCTTGGAAAGGAATACACCCAAGTCGAAAAAGTTCGCAAGATCCTTCGTGCACTCACATCAGATTGGGAGAAGAAGATAACTGCAATCGAAGAAGTAAATAATCTCTCCACTATGTCATTAGAAAACCTCATTGATAATTTAATGGCATATGAAGTACAACTGGAAGACAGAAAGAAGGATGAATAACAATCTTTCTCAAAGAAGAAAGAACTTGCCTTCCATGCATCCTCAGATATGGACAATTCAAATGATGATGAAGTGGAGATGCATGTGTAAATCACCTAGAGGGGGGTGAATAGGTGATAATGCTAATCTATAAACTAAATGCGCTAAATGCGGAAGCTTAAAAACTATTTTGCAACACACTTAATACAACCAACAAGTGTAGCCGAATTCCCCGTGAAGGGCTCTGGACTAACTCCTCTTGATTCCCCTAGATATGGGTTGAGGTGCTATATGAAGCTCTTGTGGTTAAGTACAAGTGAGGCACACACAAACAACAAGCCAAGCATATAAGGATGATAAGCAATATGAAATATGCAAGGCACAAATGCAAGCAAGTATGAATGATATGGCAATATGAATAATGCTATGCACAACACAAACAGAGAGAGTTAGAGAGACAATGGATCAAACGCAAACACAAAGATATGTTTCGAGGTTCGAGCCCCTAGCTCTACGTCCCCGCCTTCACCGAGAAGGATTTCTAATCCGCTATCTTGTCCACCGAGGACTCCCACCGAGGGAACCTTCACCGAGAAGGATTTTTACAATAAGGGAGTACCGAACTCCTCTCTCAAACACCGCCTCACAACCGAGGGGTAGGCCCGTATCCAAACAACAACCAATCACCTCTACCGAAAAGGGATATACAAACCAAACTCCACCTCTCACTAGAGGGAGCAAACCACAAGCCTCAACCTCTACCAAAGAGGGAGCAAACCAATCAATGAGGGTTTTTACAATAAGTGATATATCTCAACCACAAACCTCTCCTTTTCCCACAAACAAAAGATCCTATAGAATAGGATAGAAGATATAGCTCAAGTGTGAAAAACTAGGTGTTTGGAAAACAGAAACTCAAAGAAAAAATACTTGGGAAAACTCTTGTAAAAGTTAGAAAATGAAAACCAAGACAAATCTCCCAAATACTCTTTTCTTTGATTTTTCCAAAAACCTAAAACAAAATAAAGATAGATCTTTTTGGCACTTAAACTCTTTTGAAAACTTGTTTAAAACAGTAGAGAATGTCTGGAAATTTTGGCTCTGAAAATCTTAGTTAAAACCATGAAGAGATGGGGTATTTATAGCCCAACAGAAAACTAGCCGTTAGGCTGATCTGGCAGCCTGACAGGCTTGCGATCGACCGGCCGGTCGACCGCCAACGGTCAAAAATATGACCGTTGGAGCAATCCGGTCGACCGCACAGTCGACCGCCCAGATACAGAGAGTAGAGCTCTCTGGTCCGGTCGACCGGTCGGTCGGTCGGCCCACTGTGCTGCCAGACGTGTACAAGGCTGTGCACGTCGGTCGACCTCCGGGTCGACCGGCCCTTGGTTTGGTCGACAGTGCGGTCGGCCGACCTGGCCTGTCAGCCACTGTCCTGGGTCAGAAAATTAAGTTAAAATACTTTTAAAAAATTCTTTTATCTCTTCTAAAAATCTCCAAAAATAGTTTTCTCATTTTGTATTGATATATAAACATGTGATAAAATTTCAACTCAAATATCAAGCAATTTGAACTATTTTGTGTCTTATCATTTTTACCAAAAATCAAAACTTGTATTTTATCAAACTTGGATTTTTCAATACATGAATAGGAAAGTCAAAATAAGTTTGTTTAAAAGTTAAGCATGCATGTATAGAATGAAACTACTATACATAAACCAATTAAATTTGTTTTGATCAACTTATTCATGAAAACAAATATTGGTTAAACCAAAAATCAAAAAACCAATATCCAAACATAAAACTTGTGTGTGTTGTGCACTTGAGCATATCAACTATTCTTATCTTTACACATGGATTTAAAACACAAACTAAACTAGGATACCTAAGTCTTCTTGACGATCTTCATCTTCAAGTCGACTCGGTCCAAACTCCATAACTCCGAGCTCGACTCCAACGAGTGCTATATATGATATTGATGCTCGGGCTCTGAAAATAACATGTGAAAGCTTCCGGATCACGGAGTTTGAAGCAATCACCAACTAATATCTTGCTAAATGATTTGAAACTAAAATCACAAGATAATTAGTAAACATAACTACATGAGTTAATCATCATCAAAACTAGAGAGGAAGGCCTCCGGGCCAATACAATGCTCTCAAGAAAATTCAGAAAGTTCTTGAAGGAAGGTAAGTTTAAATGTTTTAATTGTAATAAAACAGGCCATATGAAGAAGGATTACCCATTGTTCAAAAATAAAGGTAAATTCAAGAACAAAAAGTTTAAAAAAAAAAAGACTATCAAGCACCATGAGAAAATAGTGATTACTCTTCCTCTGACGAAGAAGAAACTACTGAACATGCCAACATATGCTTTATGGCCCAAGAAGAAGATGAGGTACAATATATTGAGCCTTTAGATGCATTTCATGAATTATATAATGATCTTAAGAATGAAAAGATAAAGAATAAAGTTTTGTCAAAGGAAAATGAAAAACTTATTAAAGAAAATTCATATTATGTTTCTCAAATTTCTTCTATAAATTCTCAAAAAGATGATTTTAAAAAAATTATATCATCATTGAAAAAGGATAGCGAGAATTTTATAAAAGAAAATATTATGCTTAAAAAGGAAACTTTGTCTTTAAATGAAAGAATTATTGTTTTAAATAAAGACATATCAAGTTTCAAAATGAAATATGAAGAAATTTTGAAAATGTGACTAAATTTAATCAAGGAAAGAAAAGTTAAATGATTTGTTATCATATCAAAAGATATCACATAATCATTATGGTTTTGAATTTTTTAAAAAATCTATACATATTAGTAAAAAGAATCATAATCCATATAATTCTTTTGTGAAAAGAAATACTGATATTTTTTCAAAAAGAATTAAGAACAGTACATATGAATTCCTAAAAACTTAAGCATTTTTGATAAAAATACTTATATTGCATCATACATAGATTCTATATGCAATTCTTGCAATTATGTGTATACAACAGATGAAAACTAAATTCAAATTGAGTTTGGATTCTTAAAGGTTAATGCTTTGATCTTATAAATGACTGGTACCATGTTAATGTTTATCTTTCAGGTACCAAATAAAAAGTTTAATAAGAAAAATATTTCAAATACTTATCATATGTATATATATGTTATGATATATTTTTTGCTGGGGGAGAACACATATTTTTCTATATTTGTTATAACCTGTTCTACGCAGGGGGAGAATATATAACACATTCTCTGCAGGGGGAGTTTTTTCATGCACACAAAGTGTCATCATCAAAAGGGGAAGAATGTTGGAACTTAATTTTGATGATACATTTGTGAAGCCATTTCATTGGAGCTCTATCTCACAAGTTTATACAAGAGTTCTACATGCTTCTATATGCTCAAGACATCTCAAGGACAATGGTTATGGATGTGTATTGTAATGTTTATTAGAATGTTAAAAATCTTGAACACACACATCATAAGCCCTATTAGTCGATTGATTAGTCAACTTGTACATCTTATAGTCGACTTGCTATTTTATGTAGTCGACTAATATTTGTCCTGAAAAGATACCAACTCTCCGTTTCTTTTCTGCATTCAAACTATAGTCGACTTATACTTTTTTTAGTCGACTAAGTTCAGTTGTAGTCGACAAATATCTTCGGATGGTCGACTAATTTCAGTTTTCAGAAACATGTCTTTTGTATCAGCCATTCTATAGTCGACTTGCCCCGTTTATAAGTCGACTAGTATAGGCAAAAATCAATAATTTAGTCAACTAACCCCCAACCCCTAGTCGATTAATAGCACTTTCTGATTGTTAAATAGTTTTTGATTTCTGGTGTTTTATCCAACGTTTCAATATTCAAATTTGTCTTGATAACTACCCTAACTAACCATAGATTTCAGCTATGAATAGGGATATTGTCCTAGGCTAAACACATCAATTCAAATACAAGTTTTCTGCCCAAAAACTCTGTTCAAAATCTATTTTTCAGAAAATTGTTTCCTCTTTCATTTCTTCACTCAAATTTCTACTTCATAGTGAAGATTTCTGAGAGTCCACCTATAAGAGCTCTTGTTCACGATCACATATAGATTCAAGGCTTATAGAATTGATTGTATTCACTCAAAGAGAAAAATTGTACAAGAGCGTCTTCGGGTGAAGAGAGGTTATATAAGGTGTTGTCGTCTTCTTGGTTTATAAGAAGAGTTGTATACATTTGACAAAGGGAATTTGTCAAGTGGTATACAAGGTGTTGATTTTGGGTGTACAAAATCAAAAGTTAAAGGAAAACCTCAAGCGGATGGCTTGAGGACTGGATGTAGGTTAAGAGGACCGAATCAGGATAAATCACTTGTGATTGCGTTTGATTTACTTTCTGTGATTTATTTCCTTTTATGCAAGTATTTATATTTTAACGCTAATCATCCTTTGTTTTAGTATTTGTGTTGACTTATTTTAGATCCTACAATTGGTATCAAATCGGGACCAATAAGATTAGTTGCGGATTGCTCAAGATTTTATACACATACACAAAACTTTAGTTTTCGAAAAATATGGTTTTGGTTTCATGATTAAATTTCTATATCTCAAAAATAACTCACATGATTGTAATATGTGTTGATTTTTGATCACACATATTTGTACTTCAAAGTATTTCAATGAACTTATTTTTGTGAATTACATAGAGATTTTATAGAATTTAAGATGTATTTTTAAAAGTAGCTAAACTGTTTTTTGGGCTGCTGGTGGTTGACCGAAGTAAGGCTCAGTCGACCGAGTGGTCGACCGACGTGCACAAGACGTGCACAAGCCCATGTGACTTGAGCTCGGTCGATCGACCAGTCGACCGCAGTAGAGATTGGCCGATCGACCGTCCAACCAACTGAGTTTGCAAAGCTCTCAGGTTTTCTCGGCCGACCGTTTTGCTGATTTGCTCTAACACCCTTTCCGTAATTAGGCCATAACTTTTTATTTTTATATTAAATCAAAATGATTTAAATTTATTTCAAATTTAACTCTCAGGACTACATTTTTTATTCAATAGTCATTTTCTGATTCAAAAGTTAAAGATGTCAAATATTGGATTGAAATCTGTTCTTGTTCTGAAAATAGTTTACAGTTTCTAGTTTGACATCTTTCAGTATTTTGTTGATAACTTTCTACTCCAATATGATATTTATTTGATTTAAATTGCATTGTAAAGAAGATTTAAAGATATACAAATTCTTTTTATATACCTATTTCCAAATTCTAACATTTTAGGTCTCAAAATTGTGCTCAAATTGACCTATTGCACAGTCTGGATCTGTGATCGGTCGACCGCCCGGTCGACTGCCAGACTCCAATGGTCAAAATTTTGACCATTAATCGGTCCACTGGGCAGTCAACCGACAGGCCACTTCTGGCAATTTTTGAACCATAACTAGTTTTTTTTAACCTATAAATATGAGGTTTTTGGGTGAGTTTTATAGAAGTTTTTTAAGAGCTTATTTTCCCATCTTCAATA
Organism: Agave tequilana; assembly: GCA_038442645.1. Classification (NCBI taxonomy): domain Eukaryota; kingdom Viridiplantae; phylum Streptophyta; class Magnoliopsida; order Asparagales; family Asparagaceae; genus Agave; species Agave tequilana. The sequence goes on from JAVJIF010007679.1 coordinate 135,346, forward strand.
GAGTTTTCTCAACAAGTTTTTAGAGTTTTATTGTCATATCAAGTGAGTTTATCAAGAGTGATTCTTTTAAGTTTTCAAAAGCTTTCTTTAAGTTTTTCACTTTCAAATTTATCTTGTTTTTCCTCGCACAAGCTTGAGTTTTTCATAGCCATATTTCTCTTATAGGAGCTTTGTTTGTGAAGGTGTTTGAGAGCGATCAATTGTTAAGATCACCAAGTGTTCCACCTTTTATTTTGAGGAGTTGTAGAGATGCAACCTCGGCAAACTAGTGGGTTCGTATTGTATTGTTCTTGCGGGAACAAGTGAAGGTCTTCTCAGTCCAAGAGTTCTAGTGTGAACTCATTGTAGGTGTTGCGGCACCGAGTGATCTTGCGGGATCAATTTTAGTGAAAATCCTTCATGGTGTTGAAGGCGGGACGTAGAGCATGTGTGCTCGAACCTCGAAATAATTCTCCCATGTTTGCGATTGCTCATCTCTCTCTCTCAACTCGCTTGTGTTTTATATCTTGCATGTTATTATTGTTTATATTTTTTACATGCTTGATATTCCCTTGTGCTTCAATTGATGTATATATATGCTTGGGTTGTGTGTTTGCTCACACTTGTATTCAATCAAGAGAGCCATAGAGGCACCTCAACTCTTAATTTAGAGGATCTTGAGGATATAGGCCATAGACTTTCACCGGAAATTCAGCTATACTCTTTGGTTACGTTGTCCGTTAGCTTAATAGCTTTTACTTTGCATAATTAGCTTTAATTTCTCATTGTTGTGCATTTGATTAGCTTGTCACCTATTTGCCCCCCTCTAGGTGACTTACATGATGGTCATCTAAGATACCAAAAAGTTCTTCAAGTTGTTTAACAGTCATGGTGAAAAAAAAAGACAAAATAATGCTGAAATAGCTCAAAATATATTAAATAATAAGATAAATAAACTAAATTAGAATGCACACAATAAGAGTAAAAATTAAATGAAAAAGATTATGCAAAGGTGCAATAAAAAATATAAGATGGAAAGAAAAGAAATTAGTATAGCTAAAATATTTTTTTTTGGATTTTATGGATTTTTTATTGATGAAATATGCAAGAAAAAACATTAAAAAAACTAAGATCATTTACTAATTTAATTAAGAGCCAAATAAATAATTTTTAAAGCACAACAACCAATTTAGACAAATTTATTACCAAATTTTAAGTAACGATGAGTCGGTGACGACGATTCGACAACGACGGCTCGATGAGGAAGGACTGAACAGTGACGGAGAGAGTCGGCTTCGATGGAAAACATGTGAAAATTGGTCTGATTTTCTCTTCGAACAGCGTGTGCTTATGGAGTCCTTTGTTCGCCGGCGTCGAAAATAAGCAGGTCTGCGATGATACCTCACGACAACGATGGACGGAAGTGGAGGGCAGCGATCATGAAGTGCAGTGGCTATTTTTTTTAGGGGATATAGGTGATGAAAAAATCATATTGAAGGCAGAGGAAATGAAAGAGGCTCTGATACCACTTGATGTAAAACTAGAGAGAGATAAAAGAGAAAAGAGACAAGAGAAGAAGAGAGAGTTTAGAGAGAAATAAAGAAGAATTTAGAGAGAGAAAAGCAATTAGAGCGAGAATGTCTGATAATCTATATTTTTATAAAACAAGTCCCCTTCACAATGAAAATAAAGAGACTTATTTATAAATAGACATTTAACACAAATTAAGAAACTAAATAACATCTACATGAATTTCATCAATGCGAAATTCTTTTTTCATAAATGCGAAAAAATTTAAGGCCAAAATACTATATTGATCACTGTAAGGGTAATATCTAGATTTGTCATGCACATTTGTTGTTCTCTTTCCTATTCTTTTAATACCTCATTAAATGGTTTAGTTTAATACAAAGACTTGACGCATAAAACATGAAATCGTTGATTGCTCGTGAGAAAGAAACCAATGGTAAAGATAAAAGCAAAAATTGTGTATAACAGTTCACCGTTTCATTAAATGATAACCTTTATCAATTTCTATTTTAAGTAACATGTGCATTTATATGCACCAGAAGAGTAGTTAATTTAAATTTAAAAATTGGATAAGATGCAATTGACACGTTAAGATTTAAAAATTATCCCAAGATACACTTCAACTTCAATTTTTTTTTTTTTGGAACCTAACGAGACACTCAATTGGACATGAACTGAATCTAGATCGTACCTTTGAAGACATTGATTATTGGTCTAGGTTAAGCTAGACATGCTTGAGTCTGTCCAATTAATATCGTCTCTCTTGTTTATGTTAGCGTTTAATAATTATTAAAGTCTCTATCACTATATCGAAACTTCAAAGAAGTAAATGCAATTCTTCTCAGACTGAAACTAGTTGCTGATATGAGGAACACATCTCATATAATTGTAAGTGATGTAAAGAGCTTGGTTCATTGAATTTGTAATAAAGACTCGGTGTTTTCATGAAGAATTGCCCATCTCGTCTGCAAGTATCGTAATCTACTTCACGCCAACACAAAGAGCAAGGTTGGAGTTCAGTAGAAGACGTTTACTGAAGCTGCTCATTGCGTTGGTCGTCTATGCCTCAACCTTCAATTATTTGATCAGTGGTTGTACGAGTCTCTTCCTACTCCCGTGCTAAGAGAGTTAGACATCAATTCTTGTGACCAGTGCAATATCTAATATTTTGCAAGGCTTCACTTTCAAAAAGAAAAAGAAAAAATCCAAATTTGTAGCTTTATCAAAACCGACCGAAGCTATGTTTTCTCTCGTATCTCATATAGAAACTTTGTCCGTCCGTCCGTCCGTCCGTCTTTATCCGCTGAGAGAGCAGCGTCGACCCCCTCCTCCTTCTTTCGCTCTGTCAGCCACCCCTCATTCTTTCTACTCCTCTTTCCTTTCCCACTTCTCTTCTTCCTCCTAACTGATCAGTTGGTTTTCCACCGGTAGCGGTGATATACTAATATTCTAACACACCCTAACAGATCGAGTCTCTGATACCACATCAAACTCCTACCACTTCATCAAAACTCTGAAATTATAATGAAGATTAAGGATTATATATAATATTCTAATAATGATAATATCCTTCTATTCTCATCACAATGTCAAAGTTTTACCGTAGTGACAAACATACAAAGAAATGTTAAAGAGGAAAGGGGACTAATGGCTTGTTTTGCATTAGAGTCGTCCCAGTCGAGCTCGATAAACAACCATACACAACAGAACAGCAACAGAGACGTGATCACCATAATCTCAATAATGTGAACACTGCATTTCGCAATTGGATAGAGTTTCAACGGTTCAAGTCATCAAATTAATGATTAATTATCTTCAAAAAAAATTGGAAGATGTTTTTGTCAATTCTACGAGACAAGCAAGTGATCTCTCTCGAACTCCTGCGAAGCACTTTGATCATGGTACAAACGCAGGTGAGAAACACTAATTTTAGTAACATTAAGGTGTGAAAAGGCAAGAATCCAGTTTCCTAAAAAGGAAAAAAAAATGGTATATTTTATTTGATTCATAGATATGCACACTATTAAGTCTTAATCACTGCATCAAAACTTCAAAATCAGCAACAGAGTCAGGATTTTTTTTTTTTTGAAATGACTCAAAATTTACTATTGAAAACATTTAAGAAAATTTAAAACCATACTATATAATTGAAAAAAGAACAAAAAATTTGCTTCATTTATTTTTCTATTGTTCAACAATCACACATGTTTTCTTCTTCTTCTAATTAAATTATATCTTGACAACTTCTATCTCATAAGAAAAATATTGAAAATAAATAAAATATCATTATCTGTGTTCAATAAAATAATCTTAAAAATATCATCCTCCTATTATTAGCATTCAGTAATTTTCACAAATATTTTTTCAAATATGGACTAGATTTGAAAATTTCTTAATTGCCCCTCAAACTTCGTTCTTTTCAATATGTTCCCTTCGAGGTATCAACAGATTATCTTCACATTCTTATTACTAAATCCTTCTTAGAATGACTCTAGCTTCATTAAAAAAGTTGTATTGGTTAATTAAGATAACAAATATGTCATTAAAGATAACACATATATTAACTAAGATATTATGTAAGCAAATCGTGGATATCTTGCATGCGAAAACTCCAAGCTAACAATAGAACAGTGAAGTATCAGCTTTCTTAATTTAAGGGGCCTTCGAGTGATGTAAATTTGTCTCTGTCCACATGACTGACATGTTAAAAAAAAAAAAAAGTAAAATGTTCAGGATCCCGTTCATGTGTATGTGCCACACACACATGCTATAGGAAAACTACTCCCGCGTTGACACGTGGAAAAGATACCGGATATTAAGGGGACAAAATTTTAAATTCTTTGAACCTCTTATAATATTATAAGAGGGTCAATCTCATGTGTTAATACGTGATTGGTCCTCTTATGTGTGTGTGGCTAACACATGAACTGAACCCAAATGTTAAGGGGATGATAACCCCAATTTGAATGCACCGGAAAAAAAATCTCCCATATTCAAACTGGGTCAGACGGGCTCCGGGTTTGACCCGACCCGGTTGGCACCCCGATCGCTGACACAGGAGTCGCCCGTTGTAGGCAAAGATCCAATAAGATTCTCTCGTCTTCTTGAGCCCGGTGGAATCTAGGCTCAAAGTAACTCAATGTGGGACCCACTGAGTTATAGACTGGCCCGTTTGTGAAATTCTTTGATGGGGCCCGCGTGCGGAGAGATTTTCATTGTAAAAAAAAAAAAAAAGAGAACGCAGATGCCAGCTATGAATTTTTCGACAGTTTTTAAAAAAACCAAGATCCAGACAGAGAAACAAACCCACCCTGGGTGTGAGCTACTGGGGTTCACGGGCACCGTTGTGGGACCCGTGGGACCCAGACTGGGGTTCTTTCACGTAGATTGCGACGAGTACCAATCAAGGACCGGGCCGACCGACGGGGCCCCACCGCGTGCCGCAGGCTTCCAATGTGGGCCGGCTACGCGGGGAGAGCCGTCGGATCTCAATCAAAGGACGCACGTGATTGGTGTCCTGTGGAAACACGGGGGAGGAGAGATGATGGATCAAACAATGGGCAGGAAAAACAGAGCAGGGAAGGGGTCTCCCATTCTGGGGAAGCGAGAACCATGGGCTTGCTTTGGTTTTTAGGCATGATTGTTTTTTTTTTCTCACGTGCTTGTTGCTCATTTCTGTTTTTTTTTTCTCTTCCTGCTCCTCCTCTTTGATGAGAATTAAATTCAAAGCAGGCTGCTTAAGAAAGTAATGTCTTTGATATCACGAGACCTACATTTTGGATTGCTTGTTTGGATTGTAGACTGTTGAATTGCTCGCCTGCTTCCTCCCTCTCATTCCAACAATTCGGCAAAAACACTCGTGCCGAGTAACTGAGTGAATACTGCTACAAGTATTCAAATGGATATTTATTGAGTTTTTTTCAATGCCTTTTCTGTTTTTTTTTTTTTTTTTGCCTTAATTTAATAATTGGGTTGGAATAGAGGCAGAGGAATAATTGTTCTACATATAGTAATTTTTGGGGATGCAGGCGGTAACGTGAGTCGGCTCCACGGCCAGCGGACCGGGCTTAAAGGAACTTGTCTTGGGCCCATTTCAGTTTTAAAATGTCAGTGTCCTTTTGCAGTTTATATGGGCCTTGTTGATTTTTCCTCCTGTTTGATTTAAATGGGCCTGATGTAATCCAACAAATATCATGATCTTTTGGTCTGTTAATATTTTATCATTATTAATTAAAAAGAACGGCCTTGTATTGTTGTATCCTAAATCCTTATGCATTGTATTGAGTTATTTTGGGCGTAGTCCACTTGGATCCAATATGCTTGTTTGGTTCTTTGTGGCGCTGCATGAGTCCAATGACTTCCTTTTTCTCTGGGACTGTCTTGGGTGGGGCTCACAGGCTTCGGCACAAGTCAGGCATCAGCACCTTGTTTCTTTCTCTACTGTGCTTTACATAGAGTTTGAGCGTATGCTAAGATTGTTCATCTTGAAAACAGGCAAAATTTACACAAAACTACTAAAAACTTTTATAGGTACTTACGTAGTAAAAATGTCGTCTGATTATTTGCCAGATTGTTTTCTTAATGTTGGGACTTGAAGCGTAACATGATAGTTTCATGAAAATTATAGGAAAACTTTATGATAGTTTCTGCATTTTTTTAAAGTATGTGGTAATTTTTTGAAAATAGGTAAAAATTCATGATAACTTTGTATAATTTAACCCTTGATGAAAGATTATGTGGTTTTAGGACGTTCATTTTTCTCATAAACTTTTGTTTGGCTCTTGAATTCTTTTGTTTGTATAATATTGCTTCATATGTCTGGAGCTTATGTTACTCATTTTTTGCTAAAATTAGTGAAATGCAAACAGTAAATCCTCACTTTTTGGTAAATCAAAGATAAACTTAAGAAAGATATTTATTGGCACAACAAATATATTGTTCTCTTCTATCAATCAATGGTTCCAAGCATTTGAGGAAGAAACCACATCCAATCCAATCTACTAAAACACCAAGAAATTAAAAAGAAAAAGCACAAAACTCTTTGATCCAACCTTAATTTCATGCACTTAAGGGTATTATTTACATCAAATCTTTTGTCTATACTTCTATATGATATATGCTCTCTAGCTTCTGTTTGACACAAATTTAAGAAGAGTTCAACGACCAATCAAAACTCTGATATGCAATGTGAACAGGACCCCCATCATTGAGCAAGTGTGTCAGCAGCCCAGCCTTGCTTGCATCCAAGTAGGTCAGAATCCACTTCAGGATCTCCTTCTCTTGTCCAAAATCTGCATCATACCATCTGATGATCCTGCTGAGATGCACGGTCCTCTTGCTCAGATCAACCTCGAGCCCACCGTTGCGGAAGAACTCCCTTGCTGCATTCCTGAGCTCCAGTTCGACCCCCTGAGCTGAAAAGAACCTCACCGTGGGGCTCGACCGGGCTCCGTTGCACAACCCAAAGTGTACCAAAGGGTTCATCTTCGGAAGAGCCACCTGCGTTTATACGTGCATACACTACGTTCAGACTTTCATCAACATAATATCTTACAATGTTGAATGCCAGAGGAGAATGTTGAATGAGCAAGCATGTGTACCTCTAATCGCTTGTCGCCAGCGCTGAATGGCTTGATGAACGAGTACGGCTGCCTCCTGTTGGACCTCAGGATGCCGTTCTTGATGGTGGACAAGGAGTAGGGATATCCTCCGACAATATACTGGAAGTCGTTGAAAAGGCCGTGCGATCCATGACTCCAGGCTTCCCGACCCTGATGATCGCGTGGATGACCATCGCGTTGTACAGGTTCAAGAAGAAAGCCATTGTCTCATCCACAGAGAGACTGAAGATGTCCACCCTCTGAAGGTCTTGCGCAACGTTTACATATCTGATACAGAAACAAGTATGTTTTGTTATATGCAAACTACTATTTGGATACATGTTTGTTGAAATCGCGCAAATTTTTAACCCTTTGTTTTCCTCCGAAAATTGGTACCTTCTGAATTCTTCACTTGCAGCGATACGGACATAATCCAAATGGTGCCTGTCAGTAGAAGCATACGCCTCCAGTATCGCCGACATAAGCTTCGTGAGCCTCTGCCCGACAAAAGACGCGCTCTTGGCTCATCGTCGTTGGTTGCTTCTCTGAAATTGAAGCATTTGGGAATGGCCGGGTCATGCTCCAGGAAGCGATAGATTTGGTTGTGCCCATCCTCAAAATCATTCTCCCTGTATAATTTACACATTTTCTGTGTATAATTAGTACAAGTGATGCAAACATAAGCATTTCCCCTCTTTTTGGGACATTGGTCACTAGATCGTATGTGTCTGTGCTTTTTTGAGGGCAATGTGTGCTCTCTCTTTTCTGTATTTAGTTTCATTATACTCACTCACCTGAACACATGATGTATGAAGTGCCTCCTTGCTAGCTCTCTTCCAATCTCAACAGCCTGCAGCAAACAAGTAACATGGTGGCATTCAATTTGGTGACAGTGACAAGACTGAGAGAGAGACTTTCATCTTGATTGCACATGTGTGAATTGAGTTGATTTATTTTATCAGTGAGATAGTGAATACAAGGCACAGATAACTGAAGAAATTGTAATTATTTTATCACTGTTCAGATTCAGCTCTTTAAACTAAGTTAAACACCAATAAAATCACCTAGAGAATTGCATGGAGACTAATTAGAGACTCTGAATTTAATGTTTGTTGTAGATCTAGTGCCAACTTGCCAACCTGGGATATATCACTCTATTGATTAAAGTTGATAGTCCACATGGTTTTTCTTAATCATACAGCCAACACTTTTTAAGGGACTAATTTCAATAACTTTTTGCTCAAAAGTCTACACTTGTTAGGGATGAGCCAACGACATCAAGCAGGCCTGAGAAAGGGCCGAGAATTGACAGAACTGGTGGGCCCCATTTTGCACTGGATAATGTGTCTTCATGAGGTCCAATGGGGTGGGAGGTGTCACTGTTTATAGTTCTTTTAAGTTTCTTTGAAGGATTTTAGCATATACACCCTTATGTTATTCAAAACTACATATGTTGCCTCTCTTTTTTGACCTTTTCTATTTTAGATTATCTTTTGGTTCCTTTCAAGGATTCAATAACAATCTAATAACGAAACTATAATTTACTTAATTTTGCAATGTAAAAAGGATAGGTCTGCCTATTCACGTAAAAATTGAATTTGTTAAATTCCTAAGGACTATTTTCCATTTTGGTTTTTATCAAATTAAAATTGCATAAATGTAAATTGTTTGGGTGCATGTGGACGGATTGGGGGTGAAGATAACAATGATCTTCACTGATCTTTAGCCCAAGAGACACCTTCCTAGTTCCAATCTCTTTTTGTATTTGGGTGTGACATTGTCCATGTAAATTAAGAGTCAGCTAGGTGACAACATTTTGACGATGACTAGGATAAAAAAAAAGAAAAAGAAAAAGAAAATGATCAGATGAAAGCTTTGTGATTACAGCCTCCCTTTGTATATTTTAAACCTACATCACATAAGCAAACTTGTACATTAGTGACAATTTTCTTGCTTCCAAGGCATGACAACTTGAGTTATGCAGGCCACACTCATGCCAATTGCCAATCCATGATGTAATTATTAATCTAAAACAAATGAAAATATGTAATTAAGAATTTTTTCCCCCCCCGAAGAGGCATGTTTCTTATGTTCAGGGGAAAAAAATATATCAAACTTAAACAACTAGATTAACCAAAATTTGTGAGTAATGGACTCCTGAAGTGGGACCCACGCGCTAAGCAACACGAAGTCACGCCTCTTCAGACAACTTTCTAAAGATCTCCTCTCCACTAAAATAATAATAATTCAAAACCGAGCCCAAAAAAATTATAATGTAAAAACCCCTGCCAAAGAAAAAAATTGCAAAAAATACCTTTCTCCGTCCACAATCGAGCTGCTGAATGATGGCCTCCACCATCTCGCTCCCGGCAAAGCAATTCTTGACGATCTTCATTTTCATCAAGCGATCCTGAATCGGCAGCCTCTGCCTCAAAACCCTAACTATCGCCACCATCGCGTCGATCCTCCGGCTCCTCACCTCCTCCTCATCATCGAATCCGTACACCGGCACTCTGGGGCCACTCTCGGGGCACCGCCGCCCCGCCATCTCCTTCACTCTGGCGTCGAATTCTCCGCTGTTTCTCAACGAGTTGAGCACCACCAGCCCGCCCACAAACTTCTCGTTGAAAAAAATCATCGGCACCGCCGAGCTCCCCGTTCTCTCCACCAGCTCCTTCTCCCTCTCCGGGAACACGTCGACGTTGATCTCGACGCAGGGGAGGCCCTTTTCGCGGAAGAAGGTGCGGACGGCGGTGGAGTCGCGGCAGTTTGAGCGGGAGAAGAAGCTGATTCGGCCCTTGATGTCAATGTTCTGACTACGGTGGCCGATTTCGTCACCGTCGTCTTCGTTGTCTTTGAGCTTGACGGTGACCTTGAGTCCGGAGAGGTGGAACTCGGTGACGGAGTCGGTTGCTGGGTCGGTGAAGGGGATGTGCTTGGTGATGGCTGAGGAGAGGCTGCTGCTGCGGTCGCGGAAGAATTTGCCGATGGTGGAGAGAGGGGAGGACGACGATGACGATGAGTCGGAGACGGAGACGGAGCGGTTGATCGTAGGGGGCGGGCCGGATTGTTCGGGCCCGGCGGATCGGGCCCGGTCAGGAAGGCGTCAGGGGATTCGGGCTGCGGGAAGTGGGCCGGAGGATGAATGACGGTTTGATGGTTGTTTTTCTTGTCATCGTCGGACGCCCTGTCGAATTCATCGGAGGAGGAGGTGGTGGAGGAAGAATCTGATGATGGCGGCGATGAGTCAGACGAGGATTGGTCGGCGGCGGCGGCGGCGATCTCTTTGAGTTCTTGATTGGGATCGGATTCAGCTGAGAGAGGGATGTTTCTCAGTGCCTCTTCCATCCCCATTGAATTGATCTGATTTCGGTGATAGAATCTTAGAGACAGAAATGGGTTTGAGAGAGGGGAGAGAGGAGAATGGGGTTTTTAAACTGAGTAATTAGGTTAATCTCATTTTCCAACAGAAAGAGTCAAATATTAGATTACTCTCCTCTTTCTCTCGTTCGGGAAAAGATCTGCTTGGGCTCGGTCGCCGGCTGAGCACGACTCAGTGGGTGCTAAGTGATTGACGATAATGCCCTTGTGTTGGGAGATAGGGAAAGTGGGGTTGGTATGGAATTTGAGGGAAAGGTCGGGGGTTGGAATGGAAATGAAGAGAGCACCGTTTGGACTTTTGGGCACTGGGGGTTGGTTTCGGCAACGGCACTTTCTAGGGTTTATTTGGAGTGGGGGGTGGGGAGGTGCAATGGGTGAGCGCCACGTGGAGGAAGTTACGTGGGTAACGAGGGAGGAAACGGGCGGGGCGTTAATTACTCCTTTTAATTCGTAATTATAATAATTTATTCTAATAAACGATTAACGCAAATTTCGTATCAATTTCTATTTTCTGAGATTATTCATAAATAAATATTGATAAGACGACTGGAGTTGTTCGTTTAATATAATTCTAATTTCCCCAAGTAATGCTATCACGCTAGCATGGGTCATTTTGTTGGTAATATTTAAAACCGTCTATTTTTAGACTTTTTTTATTTATATTTCAAGATTTTAAGTGGATATCTCTAAAGTTTTTTTTTTTTAATCATTTTACAAAGAGCCCCTCATTTTTATCTCAAAAACAATATGAGTATTCAAACAAGTACTCAAAAAAATACATATAACATTACTCATAAAAAATAGTAGTTTTTTTTTTTTTCAATATACACGGCCCAAATGATCCCATTATTAATTAACAAAAAAAAAAAAAATAGATTCGGTCATTTTAGCCATTTTAGTTTTGACTTGAGACTTACAGCGACTGCAGCAAACAGGAACAGATATGTGCCAAAGACCGCGTCATCGTGCCACGTGGCGGGTCACAGTTCCCGTGTCGGTCGCCGAGATTTAAGAGAAGTTTTCCATGTCGTGAGACGTGAGAAGAGCCGGTACTCGCCAACTCCGTCCTTTGTCTGAAGGAGTCTCCGATGTTACGTTGTGCCCTCGCCCTTATCCTGTTCCCCGCACACACTTTTTATTTATTTATTTCATTTTTATTTATTTTTGTGGTCTTTTTGCGTCTCTGACGGTTGCCTAGATTTTGTCAATAAGACTCGCTCAAATACAAAATTAATTAGTCAAACGGTGTGTTTAAGACTCAAAGACTAGGGTTTATCTCTGCTCTATATAACTTTTTTGGACGCACGAGGATTATTAGAGGAAAATGCTATATATATTCTATGCTTCAAACAATTCATGCAACAAGGAAAATTAAAAATATATGGAGAATAGGGGGGGCCAAAAATGATGAGACACTCGTGTCAGGGTCCAATTTCAAGGGACTGGGTCTGGTTGGATTGGGTCAAGAGGGGTTGGATTTGTTCAAGCATGAATGCTTATGCAAATAACTTTTTCAAATCAAAGATTAAGATACAACCCTTGAGTAAGCCCACAGCTTAAGAATGAGTCATGAAGAACGGATAAACTTTCAAATTACACATTTGTAAGCAACGGCGGACGCAAGATGTTTTATCAGTGCGACCGTAAATATATAAGGATTTCAGTGTAGGTATAATATGACACAAGAGAGAGAGAGAGAGAGAGAGAATTAAAAAAATAATATTACACCCACGAAGATTTGACTTGACCTCGTGACTTTCAATGCCTTATGTTTATAAGTTACGCTTGAGTTAGAGCTTAAAAGTAATTTTATACTAGTAAAAATAATCTAAATCTCGATTTGTATGCAGATATTAGTTTCATAAGGTTTAGATTGGGTCTGGTCCAAATAATTAACATAATTAACGTTATAGCATAAATTCACAAGTTACGAATTATTTCACGATGAGTCTCTCTGCTGGTGTTCGTCGACACTTTTTTCATGTGTCATTGTTACATCATTAATAAAACAGGTGACATTATAGTATTTTAAAAAAATACAATTTACAAAATTAAGAATTAGCCTGCCGACATTTTCTGTCTCCAAGATGAACTTGGACCGAAATTTATTTCCTGGTGCTTCATTTGGTTTTGAAAAAAAAAAAAAAAAACAAGGAGATAATATTTATTATTTTTCTCATACATCAAGATTAATGCATACAAGATTGGAACCGCAAGCCACTTGCATATGGACCAAATTAACTTCACCACAAATATTTATTTCAATTTGACTCTCAATCAATGACACAATAAATAACGAACAAGCACATTTGTAGCACAAGTGGAAGAGAAAAGAGCAGAGCATATAGATTTGTTTGCCGTAGAACTCCAAGTTGAAGCATCCACGATTATATGTATGAATGTACGTACGTACATACATACGTATATACATACATACATAAATGAACGGTCTAAATAGTGAGTTGGTTAGTTTAACGGTGTAGAATATTTGAAACCTAACAAAAATTTATTTGTAGAGATTTTTAAATGTTTAAATCATAATCAAATGGCTGGATCGAGAATTTGTATGTCTAAAAACATAGAGCTAACTAACTCACTACTTTCAACTGTCCATTTTGCACCGCTTGAGGGATTGGCAAAAAGTATTCAAAACACTTAATTTTTCATTTATAGATACTTGAAATAATATAAATCAACATCAACGGAATGAATCTTGCATTCGAATGTCGGATGGTTGTACTTTAGTTGGAAGGATTCAGGCTCAAATCTTTTTGGAAGGACACTACGTGTGTGTATCGCCCATTTTCATTTTTTATTTTCTATTAATTAAATCTTACAAAGTGATATTATTAGCATTATGTAAATTTTATTAATAAATTAATGTTTTTATTTTTACAAACTAATATATTAATGCTTTTTTTATATTTAATTACTTGAAATGTTTAGCTATGTCATGTTTAACAAATCTTACAAGTAAACAAATAAACAACAGAAGGTTGACTTCTCATTTTAGTTCACAGTTATATCAAAATTACAATTGACAACATAATTTTCTATTACACTTGCACATTGAATAAATACTAAAAACTTAGTTGCCAACTTCCCATTTTAAATAAAATATTTTCTCACTCACACCTTACGACTCGCCGACAACTAAACGGAAGCAGCGCAAATTTAACACACTAAAAGGGCAGACACTAGGAAGAGGTTCAAGAGTGAGAACAATTGGTTGATAGTTTTTAATGTCAAAATTATCGTATCACAAGATTCAGTACACATCAGCATTGTTATCTCCGCTGAAAAGACACTAGAAAGCTCCACAAAGAATATACTTGCTCAAATCAACTGACGAGGAAAATTACAATGAGGTGAGGTTAAAAATGTGCTCAAGAGCTACAAATAAAGGCAAGGAGCAAGTGCAATCCACGCGTTTCAATGGGCACAGAAAAATAATAAGAAAACTTATTTCTCATTTTTCTTATTCCTTATTTGTTTTGAATTGAAAATGAGAAATAAAAAAGATTTTTTTTATCTTTTCACACATCTCTTTTATGCTGTAATTTTCTCACTTTCAGGTTTTTACAGTTAATTTTGTGATCATATAAATCTCACTTTTAATAATTTGAAATTTAATGCATTAAATTTTATTGTCATATAAATCTCACTTGTAATCCAATTGTAGTTCAACAACATTAATTCAGAATTAATATTTAATTTAATATTATTTTGTGATCAACTTTCTCACTTCCACTTCTACATTGCATCAAACACCGAAAATACAATATACTTTTCTATACACTTTCATATTATAACTAAACATCTAAAATGAGAAATGCATAAATCACAATTTTTCACATTTCTCATCTTTATTTTCACTAACATCTTTCCCTCTCACTTCTATCAAATCAAGCAGGCCCCCGAGTTGCTCATCAAGAACAAAATCGCCATCTCTTCCATTGGCAACGTGACTATTATAACAAAATCGCCATCTCTTTCAATTTTTTTCCAAAAAAAAATGAAGATTGAGTGAAGATTGAGCCTCTCCGGTTGCTCATCATCCTATTACATTTATCTTCCATTCTTGTGTACTGTTCTTGACCATTTTCTACTCATCTTTTACTATCATTCCAAGCTCTAACGCACAATACGCAAGGAAAAAAGAATACTTGAAAAGCCAGTAGACATTTAGAATTGGTTTCGTTTGGCAGGCCAATTTTTTTTTTTTTTTTTTTTAAATTTTCATTGTGCATGCCAAAATTAATGTCTCCCCAAGTCAACGAGAAAACAAATTTTGTGTTCATTATTTTGATCAGAGAAACGAATGATGGGCTTTGCCCATCTTTTGCCTAACTTTTTCCCCCTTTTCTCGCTGACCCACTGTTCTGTATCATTCCAACTCCCAAAAATGATATTGTTTGGGCAGTTCACACCTTTTCACTCTCTTTTCACTGGGGAGAGGAAAGGGGAGAGACAAAATGATGGATGAATCTTTCAAATTTTTTTTTAAAAAGTCTGCTAGTTTCATATACATCAATGTTTTGAAATACCGGTATTTACCAATATATCAGTCATAGACCTGTACCTGTACACACTGGTATATGGCCGATATGGCTGGTATACCACTTGTTAAAAAATTATTATTCTTAAAATTCATATTTAGAAAAATAATAATAATAGAAATTATTGGTTATAAACTACTTAAAATTCATATTTAGAAAAATAATAATAATAGAAATTATTGGTTATAAACTACTTAAAATTCATATTTAGAAAAATAATAATAATAGAAATTATATATATATATATATATATATATATATATATATATATATATATATATATATATGATATATTGGTAAATATTACCTATAAATACTGGTATTAGTTGGTATACTGGTGGTATATCAAATTGAAAGACCAGTATAAATCAAGCCAATATAATGTCATATATCAATATCACAACTCTAGGCTAATGTCAAATTTAAAGCCTTGTAGCACAACTCTAGGCTAATTTTATGTTCAGCGGACATGTGCAATCATATGGACAATTTCAAATACAAGTGGACCACTTAATTGAGATGGATAATTTCAGTAAAAAGTGGACAACTTGGCATATAAATAAACAAATTAAAAAGAATGTGGACAATTTCAGATAAAAGGGACAACTAAATTTTTGTGGACAATTTGGATAGACCGACAAGAATATGGACAAGTTGAGCTATAGATGGATAGACCGACAATAATATGGACAAGTTGATCTATAGGTATACAAAAAATTAACTATAAAAAGTGGACATTTGATATAAAATTATTTTAGTCCTATTTTTCATATAAAACTGTCTATTTTTTATTTATGTCTACATTTCATATAAAATTATTCACCTTTTAATTTAATATATCTATTATTCTCAAATTAATGAGACCACTTATAGGGAATATTGTTGAAATAAAAAAGCAATAACCTAAGAGAAAAAAAAAAGCAGCCTAATGTTTTTACAAGAAAAAAAACTAAATAGAAAGTTTCTTATTTTTATTTTGCTAATTACATATTTAAAAAAAAAAGTAGACACTTCTCGTAAAACAATCATATTAAATCTCTAAAACCAGTAATACAAGCATTGAATGCTATTAAAATCTTAAATCTCACAAATCTCACATATTAAAGGCTTTATTTAAAGAAAATCCTATAAGACAACTAAAGGTGGACAATTTCTGAGTTTACACCTTACAACATGTGGACGAATACGGTGCTGCAGGTGGATAGTTTCCAAGGTTATCTCCTTTCCACTCCAGATGGATAAATTTGATGTGAACACTTTCTGAGCTTGCGTCTTTTTCTGCATGTCAGACGCATTAAATGCGTCTCAAATATTCCAGCTCATCATAATGTAGCTAGGGGTATTATGGACATTTAACCTCAATATACTGCACACGAGAGTCTCAAGTAAAGAAACAGGGAGGTGGTTGAACAAAAAAATGGTATAAACCCACAAGGGCTCTTTGGGACGGAGATATTTTGTCAGGGGGATAAAGACAATTTTCCCAAAGAATGAACAATAAACATCTCTGTATTCGCATTTTTTACACGATAAGTATCCCTACTCATAAGATAAAAATACATGCAATTCTTAATGAACGAAGATGTGCTGTATGGATTTTTCTACTCTTTTTTCCTCTTAGGGTTTAAAATAGGAAGGAAACATAATTTGAACTGGCGATATCAACAAGCTTGGGGAAGGGACATCTCCATGTTAAATTTCACACATAAATGGTGTGTTTACCTAAATTCAGCCTCAAAATGAGAGAACACACTGCGGCAAGAGCGATTCCTTGAATTGAGAAGTCGAGATGAGTTCGGTTTCAACTAATTCGTGTGTTTGGTGCGGAATCAACCAATTTAGTCCCAATTCTCGCTAACTCCGTCCAACTGCAAAAGTGTAAGTGGGAAAATCAGATTAAAGTTGTCCACGTGGAAGGCTAAATCGCTATCCTTTGCAGAATGTGTAACATTGCTCAAGACAGTATGAACTTCAGTCTATCCCAACCTATTTGATGCCTTGTGTGCGGTTGCCAAGGTCTGTGCTCCAGAAGCTCGAAAGATATTTTAGATTTTTCCTCTGGTGTCATGGTGGTATGAGAACTGTGGCGTGGGAAACCATCAGTGTTAGAAAGAGAGAGTTTACTGATAGAGAAGTTGATAAGGTTCGTCGAGGGGTCGTCGAGTGATCGCCGAGGAAGTTGACGACGAAGACGAAGGGAACAACAGCTGGAAATAGCAGCAGCAGCAGAAAAACAGGCAGGTCGGTCGACCGGCCGGGTCGACCGACATGCACAGCATGCACGGGGTCTTAGGCAGTCGACCCGGCCGGTCGACCGAAATGCTCTGACTGCAGGAACCGAACTCTCTGTTGTTTTGGGTCGACCGGACGGGTCGACCGACAGTCGGGTTTGGGCGAAAATCTGCTGCTCCGCAAATTTGGGTATTTAAGCCTAATGTTGATTTCTAAGGTTGTATCTTGTAGAAGATCTGCGAAAAGAAAAAGGCTGGAGCTCTCTTTCATTCAAAGAGGCTGCTAGCCATTGTAATCTTCTTCCATAGCAATTAAATCTCTCTCTGATTGCTCCGAGGACGTAGGCGTTGAGGCCGAACCTCGTTAGATCGTGTGTTTGAGTTTGTTCTTTTCTTCTGGTGATTATTTGTGCTGTTTGGGTTTATTCTCTGTGCTTGGAGATTTGTGAGATCGTCTTGGGGTTGTTGTCATCGGCACACAACAAGTGGTATCAGAGCATCTAGGTTGCTCTTGGGAATTTTTTGAGGATTCGGAGGGCTCGAGATCGGATTCGGTGGAGATCGTGTGTCGATCTCAGATCTGAGGTATTGGGTGTTCGAGGAGATCGTGTGTCGATCTCAGAAGGACTCAAGGAGGGCTCGTTGAATCCGTGGTGGAGTAGATCTGGTGAGAAACTCGATCTAGGGTTTCAAGGGACAGGTAAAAATCATATTTTTATCTGTGTAGAGATCTATTTCCAGTTGGTTATTCTTCCGCATAGATACAGGATCAGAAACCTCAATGGCAGAGGAAAGTACTTCTGTTAAGACCATGCATCCTCATCCGAGGATCGACGTGGTGAAGTTCAATGGTACAAATAACTTCGGGATGTGGAGATGCGAAGTTATGGATGCACTGAATGCATCAAACCTCGAGGACACTCTCCTACTGGAGAAGAAGAGGAACACGACCACTGAAGAAGAGTGGGCAAAGATGAATAGGTCGGCATGTGACTTGATACGTTCATGCTTGTCGCAAGACATCAAATATCTTGCACAACATGAGACGTCGGCGAAGAAACTGTGGGAAACCCTTGCGAAGAAATACCTGACGAAGAGTGTTGAGTCCAGGTTACAGCTTAAGAATAAGCTGTATCAGTTTCGGATGAAGAAGGGGAGCACAGTGAATGAGCACATCAACCGATACACGAAGCTTCTTACAGACTTGGTAAACGTGGATGTCACGATAGATGAGGAAGATAAGGCGATCATCTTTCTGAACTCACTCCCGGCAGAGGAGTATGAGACATTCACTCTGACCTTCATCAATGGAAGGCAGACCTTGGATTATGATGAGGTGTCGTCTGCACTGTCGAGTTATGAGACGAGGAAGAAGGAGAGACATCCTTCTAGGTCAAACTCATCGGTGGAGGCACTGGAAGTAAGAGGCAGGAGTTCATCGAGAAAGGGCAAGGAGGTTAGAGGAAGATCTAAATCCAGGCCGGGTTTCAGAAATCTGAAGAGGAATCAGTGTGCCTTGTGCAAGGAACTAGGACACTGGAAAGCAGAATGCCCGAAGGCCAAAGGTAAGAAGGTGGAGTCAAAGACCGAGGCGAATCTCGCACAGGCGGATGGATCAGATGATGACTCTTCAGTGTTCTCTCTCTCGGTTACTATCCCTACTATTTGTAACTCAGATAGTGCTGAGTGGATCTTGGATAGCGGAGCCACCTATCATGTGTGCCCGAACAGGGCCTGGTTTTCTAGCTTTGAGAAACTGGATGGATGTAACACGGTCATGGGGAATGACCATCCGTGTAATATAGAAGGGATGGGTACAGTTCGCATCAAGATGGATGATGGGATAGTTCGAGAGTTGAAGGAGGTGAGGTGTGTACCTCAGCTCAAAAGGAATCTTATCTCAGTTGGCACTTTGGAAGCATCGGGCATGGTGATATCTGTTCGAGATGGCGATCTCAGGATGATCAAGGGCTCGATGGTGGTGATGAAGGGCATCCGCCGAGGAAACCTCTACTACTTGAAGGGTAGTACGATTACAGATCAGGTGGAGACTTCGAGTTCTTCCGAAGATGTTGGCCCGGGGATCTGGCAGGGAAGGTCGGACAGGAAGAAGAAAAGTCTTTGCGAGCTCCTGCAAAGAAGGAAATGGAAGGTGCTGCTACCTGCAAGTTGGAAGGTGGACACAGCGTTCTGGACAAGAAGAAGGTGAGATTCAGCACCAGTACTCATCGACATGAAGGTCTTCTTGATTGTGTTCACATGAGCGTGTGGGGACCTACTAAGACGGCATCGCTTGGAGGTCACAGGTACTTTGTCTCATTTATTGATGGTTCATCTAGGCAGTTTTGGATATATCCCATGAGACAAAGGGGTGAAGCCCTAGATGTGTTGGGGAAGTGGAGAGGAAAAATGGAGAGGCAGATAGGTAGGAAGATAAAGGAGCTTCATATTGGTAATGTTGGAAAGGACATGTACCAGTTCCTACAATTTGGCCAGAACACAGGTATTGTTACTCACTTCACAACAGGTACAGATGGGTTGGCTAAAGATGTAGTCCGTTCCTTGCTGGAGGAGATTCGGCGGTTGTTGTCTAATGCAGGATTAGACAGATCGTTTTGGGCTGAGGCGACTGAGTATGCTAGCCATCTCATGAACAGGTCGACTGCGATAGGAGGTAAAGCTCCATTGGATATTTGGTCTGGGAAAGCTGCTCAAGATCATGGTTGTGCTGCGGGAGTTTGGAAGTCCGGCCTACTTCAGTGCCAAGAATGGCAAGGTGAATCCGCGAGCAAAGAGGTTTGTCTATTTGGGCGTCAAGGGAAACAGCTACAGGTTGTGGGACCCCGAAAATAAGAAGATCGTGATGAGCAGGCATGTCACTTTTGGAGAGACTTCAGGGTTGAACTCCATCGTCTCTCAGCAGGTGGAGAGGATGAAGACCAAGGAAGGATCGCAGCGGGTGGAGGTTGATGCTACTCCATCTCCAGTTGGTTCGGCATCAAAGGATACTTCAGCGGAGGTGACACCGGGTGGAGTTCATGATACCAAAGGTGATGCTGAACAGGTTGAAGACATTGCAGAGGATGTCGAGTTGTTTGCAGCTATTGGAACAAAGGTGAAACCACGCTTGTGGGGAAGAAGCATGAATCTCAAGCTTGTGATCGTGACAAGCTGAAGTTGAAGGCCGTTGCTCTCCATGATGGTCGGGAAGAGGTTCATATGACTCGGTCAGACAGGTTCACTGCTGCAAATAGAGGTGCAAGTGCTTGAGCTTGATGAAGCTCATCTAAATGAACTACGGTTGGCTTGATCCTTTTGGGCAAAGGTACGTAGGCAGCCGTAAAGGCGCAGCCATTTGGTGATGCAACTCTTATGAAGCTATTTGGGTTCTCGAGAAGCTGTTTGGATCTTCAGGTAGAGGTGAAGAGGTGTGGCCGTTTGGAGCTTCACGTAGAGGTGGAGAGGCTTCACGTAGAGGTGAAGCATTGTGGCAGTTGGACTTCACGGAGAGGTGAGGTGTTGTGGTCTCGATGAACAGGTGATCTTCCGGTGAGAAGATGTTGAGCTTGCATAAGGAGGGGTATGCATCCAGTTGAAGCCGATGATGTTTGGTGGGCTCTACGCAGACTTGGTTGGACCGTCAGTGGAAGACAGGTAGACTAGATAGAGCTAGTCAGTTGGAGAGTCAGTGTTGGCTCATGAGGAAGTCTTCGTGAGGTCATGAAGTTGAGGAGTAGAAGCCATGTTGGTGATCGACATGTATGGAAATTCTCCTAAGGTGAAGTGCAGGGAAGGCATGTGCGATGTTTTCCAGGAACAGTTGAGCAAAAGATTCCAAGCCGAGATCGTGTGTCGATTTCGCCGAGATCGTGTGTCGATTTCGACCGGTGCGCGCAAGCCGAGATCGTGTGTCGATTTCGCCGAGATCGTGTGTCGATTTCGCCAGGTGATAGACTGGGGTAGCGTTGGAGATCGGCTCAGATTTGAAAAATCTTCGCCGAGGTGGAGAATTGTTGGAAAGAGAGAGTTTACTGATGGGGAAGTTGATAAAGTTCGTCGAGGGGTCGTCGAGTGATCGCCGAGTAAGTTGACGACGAAGGGAACAATAGCTGGAAATAGCAGCAGCAGCAGAAAACAGGCAGGTCGGTCGACCGGCCAGGTCGACCGACATGCACAGCATGCACGGGTCTTAGGCGGTCGACCCGGCCGGTCGACCGAAATGCTCTGATTGCAGGAACCGAACTCTCTGTTGTTTTGGGTCGACCGGAGAGGAGGTCGGTCGACCCGCCGGTCGACCGACAATCGGGTTTGGGCGAAAAATCTGCTGCTCCGCAAATTTGGGTATTTAAGCCTAATGTTGATTTCTAGGGTTGTACCTTGTAGAAGATCTGCGAAAAGGAAAAGGTTGGAGCTCTCTTGCATTCAAAGAGGCTGCTAGCCATTGTAATCTTCTTCCATAGCAATTAAATCTCTCTCTGATTGCCTCGAGGACGTAGGCGTTGAGGCTGAACCTCGTTAGATCATGTGTTTGAGTTTGTTCTTTTCTTCTGGTGATTATTTGTGCTGTTGGGGTTTATTCTCTGTGCTTGGAGATTTGTGAGATCCTCTTGGGGTTGTTGTCATCGGCGCACAACAATCAGTGCAGACAAGGCTATTGGCGATCTAGGCATAAGAGAGTTAAAAGCAATTCTGATAGCCAAGCAGTGGTGAGAACCATTGCAAATCAAGAGACGATATAGAGGGGACTTGTTTGTTTCGCTGCAAATCGACGCAAGTCGTAAGTCGCAAAACTTCTTTTCCATTTTCCGTTGTTTATTTCGCTGAAAAATAAGTTGCAAAATGCAACTCTCATTTTTTCACTTACAGTTGCTACAGTTAATTTTGTGGTCATGTAAATCTCACATGTAATACACTTGCAGTTCAAAGCAGTTACTTGATAATCAATATATATTTTATTATTATTAAATATTTAATATTTTTAATAGTGTTTAATTTCTTATTAATTATTTAATTATTTTATATTTTTAATCTTTAGTTTTTATTATTTTAATATTATTTTAATATTTAATATTTTACTATTTTAATTTAATATTTTTACTTAATATTGTTATTTAATACTTTATTATTTTATTAATACTTATACCAATTTTTTAATATTTTACTTAGAGTTAATATTTTATTAATATAACAATATTATACTTTACTATAAAATTACTATATATTTAATTATTTTTTTTAATATAAATAATTACTTTATCAATATTATAATATATTTTATTATTATATTAATATTTTATTATGTTAATATTATAATAATTATTCATTATAATAACATTATAAATTATAATTATATTTTTTGTTAATTTATATTTTTATAATATTATAATAAAATTTAATATTATAATAATTTTCAAGTATTTTTTAATATTATAATATTATAACTATATTTTATTATTTTTCTTAAGATTTTTTAATATTTATGTTTTATTATTATTCTTAAAATTTTATTAATGTTCTTTAGATTTTCTTAAATTTTATATTATTTATTTAATTAACATTCTAGTAATATTTTACTAATTATACTAATATTTTATTATATTATTGCTATAAATAAAATATTAAGATTATTAATATTTTTTTCAAATTTATTAATACAATTTAATTTGCAATAATAAATTTATTTAATAGTATTATAATATTTAAATCACTGCTATGATTAATTTTGTGGTCAACTTTTCTACTTACATTTTTACATTACCAACCAAACACCGTAAAACACAATATACTTTCTCATTTACACTTTCACTTTACCAACCAAACACCGTAAAACACAATATACTTTTCCATTTATGCTTTCACTTTATTAACCAAACACGGTAAAACACAACATATTTTCTCTGCTACAGTTTACTTTTCCCATTCTTATTTTACGACTTACGACTTGTGACGTTTTGTGGCGAAACAAACAGGCCCATAGTCAAAGCTTGCCAAAAGGAGTACGGAGCAGGTCCACAGATTTAGAGCTTTCAAAGGGAGCATGGCTCTTCCCTTGCATGACGAGCGGTGTTAGGATAAGGAGGTTGTAGAGCAGGGCCTCGAGTAGACGGCAGGAGATGACAAGTCTATTGGAATTTATAGTGATCCTTGGATATCAAATATACCATTAGATAGGGAAGCTTAGACTA
Organism: Agave tequilana; assembly: GCA_038442645.1. NCBI lineage: Eukaryota > Viridiplantae > Streptophyta > Magnoliopsida > Asparagales > Asparagaceae > Agave > Agave tequilana. Next base: position 158,811 of record JAVJIF010007679.1, read on the forward strand.
TAGCGCGGCCAACGGAGAATGAAGAAACTTCTTTTGGAATAAGGAGAACAACAAAAATACCAAAAACTTCCATCACCATTCACATGAATCCCATATATCCTGGAACACAGTTGGAACTGGTCTCCTTCACGTTTTCTAACGATGTCACCAAATTTTAAAACACATTCTTCCTCTTCTACCTCTATTGATCACCGCAATCTTATGATCCCTGAGAAACTGCTTCCGATTTCCTCTGACATCTCACCTTCAGACCATCTCCATGGCTGCCGAGGGAAACCATCTCAATGCAAAGAACATGAGAACAATAGCATCAACCATGGTGCCAACCACAAATCATGCAGCAGTGGGTAAGGGTTCAAGTCCCTAACGAATTCCCTCTCTTGAGATAGTCTCTTTTGCCCTAGGTGAAAGGACAACCGCGCCTGTTTGGTTAACGGTGGAAGTGAGAAAGTGAGGAATTGAAGAAGTAGTAATAATTCTTTTTGGAACTTGGGAATTGGTTAGTAAGTTTTTCGGTGTTTGGACGTTGTTGGGAAGTGTGGTTTGAAAAATATTTTATCTTTTCCGGTGTTTGGATGGTAATGTGAAAGTGGAAGTGGAAAAGTTGACCACAAAGTTGACCGTAAAATAATATTAAAATAAAAATTAATTAAGAAAAATAAAAAATAGACTATAATTAGAATGCAAGTGAGAGTTACATGGCCAAAAAATTAACTGTTTTGTGCTACAATTTATTACAAGTGTGATTTACATGACCACAAAATTAACTGTAGCACTCTGGAAGTGAGGAAATGGTTGTGTAAAAGAGAAAAGATAAAAGGAAAAGAAGTTTTCTTATTTTCCTTTTCCAGTGTTTGGATAGATAGTGAAGTGAGCAATTATACTTCCTTATTTCCTTACTTCCGCCCACTTCCTTGCAACCAAACAGCCCCTAAATGGAAAAAAAGAAGAGAAAAATTGCGACAATTCGTACCTTTTTTTTTTCCCCACGTTGTACTGTTATTTTCCTCGAACAATTGAAATTAGTAGTAATATCTGGGAACGAAAGTTGATTCCGAATCCCTTGAAAAAACTAGAATTAGGATTAGATGATCAGAATGAAGAGGATGGATGCGGCATAATTATCAGGAAGTTCACCAAGTAAATAACCAAAACAAGAATGCAGAAACAGAATATTGTGCAATTTCATCAACTCAAGAAAGTCTCATGCACACGGTTGATAAAAAGGATAAGCTTACTAACTGAATCCCGAGATCTCTCTCTAAGCAGCTGGCTTCTCCTCAGCAGCCGGCTTCTCCTCAGCAGCGGCTTCAAAAGTCTCTCCTGGGACAAGATCTGGAACATCGTCATCGTCGTCCTGAGTTGCGGCACCAGCACCAGCGCTAGCGTCAGCTCCAGGTTCCTGCTTATGAAACTGTGCTGCAAGCTTCCTCAAGTTGTCCAAGTTGTCAGGACCTGAGAACAGAAAATTGCCACTCAGTAAATAACAGGGGAACACAACCAGTACATTTCTCTTTTTTAGTAAAAGGAAATTGGCAAAACATCTCCAAGGACGTGATGTAACAAAATTAGAAAACAGCTGGGTCTGGTATAACCTAAAATAAATATGACGCAGAAAATAATTGCAATTCACAAGTAACACAATCCCATGAAAAGATAAAATGCACTTTACACAAATCAGATACACGACACAAATTCATAATCAAAATGATGGAAGAGAGTAAGATACCTAGCTGGTTGAAGATTGAAGGTAGAATATCCTGCAATTCTGTCAGAGGAATAACAATCAATGTCAGTGTAACAGAAAGCAAAAGCAATAAATAAACAAAGAAGAAAAGCAATTTAACTTAGATATCCTGGTTAGATGCTATTTCAATCAGCAGTCCGGAAGAGGGGTTTTGTGGGTTTTGGAGTCGCGCGCGCTGTGTGTGTGTGTGTGTGTGTGTGTGTGTGTGTGTGTGTGTGTGTGTGTGCGTGTGTGGGTGGGTGGGTGCGTGGGGGGGTGGGGGGGGGGGGTTTTAATATTTTAGTAATTGTTATGAGGTCTACAATGTTTGGTGCAAGAAAACAACATAATTTCAGGATAAAATTAGTTCCCTGTCATACTCAGTTGTTATATTTTTGTACTTTCGATGATAGAAAACACGAATAGGAAATGGGAGTACTCTTTGTCTGCGACGAACCACTGACCACCCACGTATTGGCTGCAATTGAAGCTTGCACTGAATGGAAAACAAAAGATTAGTCAGCACGGGAAAATTTCATGCAAAGGTTTTATATCTTTGGACATCTGATTTCGTATTTTACCTTTGGGATTCACAAACTGGATAACAGAATCATCTTTAAAAATGTTGACTTCTTCAATAGCTGGGATGGTGTTTACCCCTATTCTTTTCAAAGTGCTTTGGAGCCTTTTATCATCTGTACTAGTGGTCTTGTGAACTGCCTTCTTCTTCCTGATTAAAATGCACAGAGAAAACAGACAAGACACAGAATTAAATAAATGGTACACATCACATACTCAGCAGCGTTAAAAAAGAAAAAGGAACATTATAATTTCATGACCATATCCAGTAACAGGCCTGTTTGTGCTAAGCATTTTCTCAATCTTGGAGTTGATAGTAGAATCCAAATTTAGAAATCTTAATTAGTACCAAACTTGAGATAACTTTCCCACTTTTTTGAATTAAAGTATTCTTTCACTCGGCAAAATCATAACCAACCTAAAGCTAATGAATTCATTAATCAAAACCAAAAAAATTATTATCTAGCATTCACATTAGCATTTGGGCAGTCAAGGGAATTTCAGAAGATAATTCTTAAGAACTGTACTTCCATAATCTTTGTTAACATCAGAAGTTTGGCCAGATATCACCGTCCAAGTATATATTTGTGGAAGTGAGAACTGCAACTAGTACAATACCTGCGCATGCTACCCTTTCCACCAGTGCGAACAGCGCCAGCCATCTTGATGAGCTTCTCCCGATCCATCTGCATTGTAACCAAAAATATTAAAATTAACTAGAGTTAAACAGATTTGAGGAGCACCTGATTCAAGAGTCAAGTAAAAACAATGGTGCTAGAAGTGTAAAGTTAATTGTCCAAATTGGATTTTATTTAGGGAAACTAATAAAACAACAAGAGCAACATTATGATCTGCAGACTCTCCACAATAGGACACGGCCTGGTCGGGCCTAGGCAGTGCAAGCCTTCAGGCTGTTCTTATTGGTAGCCACCTAAGCAGCTCTAACCCAGCCTGGGGTGTTGGGTGCCCCTCGACCCACCTAGCGTGTTTTAAAACACTGTTAAACAGCAAGCAGTCAACTGGAAGATTTGGTATTTGTGCATCAACCACAAATCATACATATCTACAAATCATAGCTAACAAATGATTGAAAAGACCATAGCTAATACTAATGCTAACAAATAACTGAACAGACTTCTGTCTAATTACATTAAATTAAAATTACATGTCCACAAATCACAACAGACAAAAATGATTTCACCAGCCTTTCTTCCAACACAGTGAGAAATTATGATATCAGTTACTGCTGCGACTTCTATTTCAAAACCACCGACAACAAAACTTTCTGTTGACCAGACCTTAGAAGTAAAGAGCATAACCAAAACCATTTTCCATCTGCCAATTACTGTTCATTCCTCATTACATGAGTGAGTTCTTTTTAGTACCTCTTGGAATACTTAGCATTCATTCTGTCAAGCTCGACAATAAAAGTTTGTGTTTTAAAGCCCATGAACACCAACTTGTTTTCATAAGACATAATATAATAGAATCAAGGTTCTAAATATCGGATATCGGGATCGTATCGGCTGGGGGTTTTTCATATCGGATATCAGATATCGGGGATACGCGCGCATATCGGGCGCTCATATCAGACACTATATATAATAAAATATTGATAACTAAAAATTGATTTAGTGTCATAGATATCATCTACCTAATAAGAATAATGTAATATGCATGCAAAGACAATAAAAAAAATGTACATTTGCACGCAATCGTGCAATAAATAAGTCATTTCATATCGGGCGATATATCGGCCAATATCGGGTAATTTATCGGCCGATATTTCAAATATTGCCCGTTTTTTGCTGCAAACGATATGGCGAACGATTTCCCCATATCGCATCAGCATCATGTAAAAAAGGAGATATCGGACGATATCTCTATCGACTCAGACAATATTTAAAACAGGGAATAGAATTCAAAAATAATTAGCAAAAATGGTTAGTTTAGAGAAAATAATTGTTAATTGTCACTTGCACTTGTACTACAAGCATAAACCATCCAATGGAACTTGATGTATATCGATCTAGAACAATTACTTGAAGGATCTTGTTAAATGTTCTTGATAAAAACTTATCTTCATGTATAACTGAATCACGCCATTTCCTGTTTCCCTTTTTCTTTAGCATTATAAATGATACAAAAAAGATTATCTAGTAAAGGCGAGCTGCACATTCTGAGAACCTGTTTGGTGTTTCCATAAGCTTTTCTTATACCAGGCACCTTTTGTATAAATGTATTCAACTTCATTTTTTACATAACTTGTTGTACCTATAATCCAACTACATAAATCCGACCCTAAAAATCCTATAAAATTCCTTAGAATCTTAAGTTTTTAAAATTTTCATCTGTTCCCTATAAATTGTCCCCAGAAGCTTAATTAATTATTTACTTCTACATATACATCCTTCCCATGGTTCTTTTCCATTTTACGCGTTACTTTCCACATGTCCACCACCCCTATAAACTTTCTTTTGACATGTCTGTTACCTACAATTTACATGCTACAATACAGTCCTTGCTCAAACCTTCAGGATCCATTTGGCTGTGAAGTTAGGTTAACTCCATATATTCACGGCTCCCTAACATCAACTACAAAATATTAATCATCACGTGTCTGTCAATCATTCTTTTACATGACATAGAATATCAATTTAACAGTATAAAAAAAAAATTGCAACTACTTATTTAACATTTATAAGACGCAGCACATTTGAAGTGCATTAGGTTATCTACATGCAATGCATTTGCCTAGAAGCTAGTTTCTTGGAGCAAAAAAATCATCCAAGTAACCAAATTCTTTTAATTGAAAGTGCATTACTACATTATATGCAGTTAAGTCGCATACTTTGCCGTTCTTTCTAAAATGGCTATATCCATTTTTCAGTAGCTGCTATTCTAAATTCGAAGTCCGACACAATTCACAAGAAGTTATATTAGGATTTTCTTTCACGTTTAATCTCTTAAAGGCTCTAATTAAATCTAGATCCTTTTTTATTACTTGAACCCCTGAAACCTTTCTAGACTACTTCATATTAGCTCACTCCCAACCACTTTGTGATGTGAAACTAGGTGCAGATGATGTCAGTGATAAAGTTAAACTTGCTAGTTCCACTACAAATTACGATCTTCGGTAAGAATAAATTTAAGACTAATTATATGGCAAGATGGGTTTTGGCAAAATATGATACTCATAATATAGACAATTCTAGTTATCACTAACCACACACAATACTTAGCTATAAGGAATAATCTAGCTCACAATATTAGAATAGCAAATATAAAAGTAAACATATTCGCACATACTCACAAACTATATGTGGACAACAGAGAAATCATGATAATATACTAGAGATAAAATAGACAGTGTAACCCAACAAATATTCTGACTTACTGTAAATAAAAGTTACCTACCGAGAAGCTTCATTCTCGGGTTCCCGTTATATTGAATTTGCCTTAATATTCCTCTCCGATATACATGAAATTGAAGCTGAAGTGGCGTCAGTGTTGTTGCAGGTCGGAGATGGTTGTTAGGGTCTCCGTCCACACACATAGAGGAGAGAACGCCTTTGTTGGTTCCAGTGCTCACGCAAGAAATGAAAACTGTGGATACTTGGAGGCAATACTGCTAGTGGATTGAAAGAAGAAGACGATGGGACCCTTTCTTTATTGTTGGCAGTTGTGCTCACACAGAGAACGAAAAAGGCGGCCCTAAATGAGAGAGCTTGATGTTGTTACTCATGCAGGAAGGACTAAGATGAGGATGTGGAGATTTCTTGTGGTGCTGTTGTAAGGAGGTGGGGTTTGTTTGTGGGTTGCAGTGTTGACAAACAGAGTTATTTTGGGGATGAGTTGCCGGCTGTGGATTGGGATTGGATTTGTAATTTAAATTGGATTATTTTTTATAATTGGATTGAAAAATTGTAATTGAATTTTAGAATGCGTTTTGAAATTTGAATGTGGAGAGAATAAATGGCTAGATGGATTGGATATCACATCAGCACCATTCGAATTGGAATTGCACACTCTAAATTCAAAGGACTAAATTTTCATATCTGAAAATTCAACAAAAATTTTTTTCATCCAGAATGCATTATCTATTTATTTCAAATAAAGCCAATTAAATAGACTTACAATTACTGAAGTTTCCCACACAACTGATGTGGTACTAAAACACTAAACAAATAAAAAAGAAGTAAATACTACTGAAAAGAAAAGCACAGACTCCAGCTGAAAACATAATCCTAACTAAATCCAATAGTTGTAGCTCGACTTTCCCTACGCTGATACACGTGATCGTATCTCCTCTTCGAACGTGTCAATTCTATGTCCTCATCATTTTCCTTGTGATAGTCCGGATTCGTTCGGAACGGGTTCATCTGAGGACTGTTAAAAAATTACATGCTCGTTGTGTTGGACCGTTCAAAATCTTATCGAAACTAAACGACAATGCTTATGTTATTGATGTTCCTGAAGATTTTGGAATTAATCCTACTTTCAATATTGAGAATCTAATAGAATACAAGGGTTCTAATTTTAACTCAGAAATCCATTGGTTAATGAGCCACCTCGAGCCATTTTCTGAGAGACCCCCACTTCCACATATCTGTCCTAATATAACAAAGAAGATTGATAAAATTCTAAATGATGAGATTATCTACACAAGAGATGGTGAAACTCAGCGGTATCTGATACGCTGCAAAGCGAAGTCACCTGCTGAGGACACGTGGATGGATCGCAATGAATTGCAGCAGATGAATTCAGATCGGTTAGAGTACTATGAGAGTTCCTCTACACTTGACTCAATGGAGTCGAGTTCTCTCCCACCTAGGGAGAATGATGAGGACATAACATCAGCACGTCCTAAGAGGAGATACGATCATGTGTATCAGCGCAGGAAGTGTCGAGCTATAACTATTTGAATTTAGCTAAGGTTATGTTTTCAGTTGGAGTCTGTACTTTTCTTTTCAGTAGTATTTACTTCTTATTTATTTGTTCAGTGCTTTAGTACCACATCGATTGTGGGAGAAAACTTCAGTAACTGTAAGCCTACTTAATTGGCTTTGTTTGAAATAAATAGATAATGCATTCTGGATAGTAAAAAAAAATTTGTTGAATTTTCAGATATGAAAATTTAATCCTTTAAATTTGGAGCGTGAAATTCCAATTCGAATGGTGCAGGTGCGAAATCCAATCCATCTATCCTCTCCACATTCAAATTTCAAAACTCATTCTAAAATCTAGTTACAATTTTCCAATCCAAACAAAAAACCAATTTAAATTATAAATTCAATCCCAATCCACAACCGGCATAAACCCATCCCAAAACAACTCTGTTTGTCAATGCTGCAACCCACAAACAAACCCCACATCCTTATTTCTCTGCCACCACTCACAACCAATCAAAAACCAAATTCGCTTCACCCAAGCCATCCTCTTCTTTGTCCTCTGCGTGAACAAAACACCATAAGAAATCCGCCACATCCTCATCTTTGCCCTTCCTGCGTAAGCAACAACACCAAGTTGCGTGAACAATAGCACTACAAGAAATCCCACATCCTCATCTTTGTCCTTCCTGCGTGCGTAAGTAACACCAAGCTCCACCATTCAGGGCCGCCTCGGACTTGCAACAACACCGACGCCATTTCAGCTTCAATTTCAAGTAGATCGGAGAGTACTAAGGAAAATTTAATACAACGAGAACCCGAGAACGAAGCTTCTCGGTAGGTAACTTTTATTTACAACAAGTCAGAATATTTGTTGGGTCACACTGCCTATTTTACCTCTAGTATATTATCATGGTTTCTCTGTTGTCCACAAATAGTTTGTGAGTATGTGCGAATCTGTTTACTTTTATGTTCTGCTATTGTGATATTATGAGTTGGATTATTTCTTATAGCTAAGTATTGCATGTGTTTAGTGACAACTAGAATTGTCTATAATGCGAGTATCATATTTTGTCAAAACCTATCGTGCCATATAATTACTCTTAAATTTATTCCTATCGAAGATCATAATTTGTAGTGGAACAAGCAAGTTTAACTTTATCACTGATTTGTGACATAATCTGCACTCAGTTTCACATCACTTTGTCATTTGTCCTGATTCCTAATGAATCGATGTGATTTTTTCCAACTTCCTCTAGTTTACTCGTTAACAGCACATTAACATTTAAATAATCAAAGTTACCCGGAATCCTAGATGGTCTACTTCCCCAATTTACTCTCACTTATGTTAGGCATTCACCTACATAATCAAAGTTGTCCTTTGTAACTGGACATCTTTAGTGCGTACAGAAAGTATGAACTTATATGAAATTTTGCAACACGATTTTCAGATGTAATACTATATTCGTGATAAGTTTTGTGATACTATCGTCATACATAACTAATACTTCCTATTTGCAAATACTTGCACTTGACAACAGGAGATAAAGAAGAATGCATAAGAAAGCACAAATTTAGATTAAATGTAAATAAGAAAAGGGCTGATGACTATGTTTGTATGTAAACAAAAAGAAAGGTAATGCTGAGACTCTGCAACTGTGTGCTCTTGTGTAAGGATTCTTGTCAATGTGAATATATACTACATGCAATACAATTAATTACTAGTAACTGTCTATCGGCCATATATGGTTACCCCACTAGCAGAGTATCTCCTACCATCGTTCCTCCTTGGTTAATGAATAAGTATGAGCACTTTGGCACACATGTGACAGCAAAAGCCTTCTCACCCATGTAAGCACCCCCTTAAATATGTACGGATATATTCGATCATTCAAATAGCATTTCAAATAAATGCTAAGCAGGAATTGATCCCGAGACAACTTCTACTATATAGTAGTCGTTATTGACCATCCAAGAAGCCATCACAAGAGCAGAAGTATTGTCATATACTTTGAATAAACTATGTGACAAACATAGCAATATATCCACCCGAGGGCATACCGAATTATGTTTAATGATCCGCACATTAATTCAGCAAATCAGAATAACTATTATAAATTTGACTACTAGTAAATGAGTCTATAACAAGAATTCCAGAGACTGAGTAACATGAATCTTAAGTTCTTAATTGACTATCATTATGATCAGCACTCTAAATTATGTGCGAGGTGAATCAATGTATACTTGTAAACATATATCAGAATAGATATGACACAGACTGAAGCATACAAGCTGTTTATATTATTAAGCTAGACTCCCTGAGGGTAAATATCTTAAATTAGCAATTTCACACTTGGTGTTCATGTCTTTAAGTTCACAACATTTGAGACAAAATATGTTAAAAATTCCATGACAGCTTTGCAAATATGCCAATAGACTTAACACTGACGAATTATAATGGGTTTGGCTAAACTGATTGAAAGCATTTCTGTTATTTTTTGAGTTTCTAGCCTCTAAATTTTATACTAACAGGAGTTGACATCAAAGAGTAAGAGTATGAAGAGGACCTATGATTTACATTAATGCCAATATTTGAAAATAATGTCAGAATCTTACATCTCAGAATATTTGGCTGAGGGAAGGAGGAGATAAGAAACAATATCTTCTCATCCACAATTAGGACTGAGCAAATTACCGTCAAACCGAAAAAACTGACTGAACTGTTCGAATTCGGTACGTTTGGTCCGGTTCGAAAACAATAGATTTTGTCAGTTCAGTTGATTCAGTTTGGTCTGGTTTCGAGAGTTCTTTAACCGATGCAAATCAAACCACCGAGATAACCAAAACACATCACCCAGATATTTCACTACTCCTCACGTGAGTCCCCAAAATCACACCGAACCCAAATCTATTCAATATGCCACTCGAGAAAGCCCTATAGCCCCTTGAATACCCCCACCTTCGACTTCGATCTCACCGGTGGCAGCGACTCCTTTCGATCTCACTAGTGGTAAGACTCCCCCCCCCCCCCCAACCCAATCGCGAAGGCTTGAGAGATCCAAAGGTCTCGATAGATTCTTTCGTCTTTGTTTTTCTTTTTGGTTTTGATCCTTTCGGGTTCTTGAATTGTTGGTTTTCGTTGGATTTTAGAATCGTTGAAGGTGGGTGTTCTTCTCTTCTTGCCCTTTTTCTTCTGACCTGATGGGCTGCTGAACTTTTTTATATTAGTGGATAATTCAAATTCAAGGGTTTTGCTTGATTTTACAGTTGGATTTTGTTTGATACTTGTTTATGTGCTTTACTATGGGATTCTACTGAGTTGGGTGGTGAGAAATGGGGTTTTTATTAGTTTTTGGATAGGGGGAAGAGAATCTTGCTTGGAGAAATCATGGGTTTTTGTCGAATTAAGATATAGTTTGAGTTTGAATTTTAAAAACGGCAGTTTGATTCTTTTTTTACTTGTTTGGTTGAGAATTGGGTATTGCTCTGGTTTTCAATGCATTGTTCTGTTGAGAGGTGCCATTTGTGATCTGGGGTTCTGCTGGTTATTTAAGCTTCTGAAACTTTCTTTGAGCTGTACGCATTCCGCTCAAATGTGATTTTTTTTTTTTTGGTATATAAACATCCACTTCTTAGTTTGTTGTTTTAGTTAATAATTTGGGGGGAAACAGAAGTGGGAAAGAAAAGATATTGCCTCAATTTGTTGATATTGGGTTGGCTTTCTTCATAATGGAACAGGGAATAAGCTTAAACTTTCTGCACTAATTGTTTGCTTATTTGGTTATGGCATTCAGGAACCAGCTGCAAGAACTATGTCTCTCTCTATTTTTGTTTTATTTTTTATTTAAAAATATGGTTTTGTTTAAGAAACAAAAGGGCTTTTACTAACCACAAGTTTGTAGTACGCTTTACTGAATAATCTATGAAAATGATTCCAATTTTGTTAGTATTGAAGTGAACTTTAGGTTCATTCCAATTATGTACTTATTAATAGACTCTTCTGAAGTTTTAAGCACAATTTTATTGACTTGCATTAGTCTTAACTGAATGTTTATTGTGCATTAATTTCCAGAAATTAATGGTATTGGGCTGGTGACATCGACAATTTTAATAATAATAAAAAAAAGAACCCGAAAACTCACCACAGATATGAAAGAAAGCCAAAAACCTCACCAATTTCCTCGAAGTTCACCACCTCCTTTGGCACCACCACCCCAAGCACTCGCACCGCCTACAGAACTGCCGACCAACCTCATCTTCAAATTCTGTCGAGGTGAGTTATTCAAAATGATAGTTGCATTTGTTGTCAGTCCTATTTGGTAAAACTTAGGTTAAACTACATGCTATTGGAGCTTATAGCTGAATTCAGAACTTAGTCAGATTAGAAGGATTCCTGTTGGTTTTGCTTCTTAGTTTGTTGTCAAAAATCAGATAATAACTGCTCATATGGTATGGTTTTTTCCTTCATTAGTGTGATTAAGAGTTATAATTATTTTAGCTACATAAAAAATTGTCTGAAATTTGATGCATTCTATAAAGTAGATGCTTTATAATCAAGATACTAACATTGTTAATGATTTAACTTGTTTGTAGGTTGAACAAGGGGAGCAACCATTGATGTCGGGGTCTACTCAACAAAACAGTCAATCAGCAAGTAGAGAAAGAAATGAGACGAAGAAAAGATCTACGGTATGATTACACTTTCCAGAAGTTGAAGATAGTGTACCTAAAAGAGTAGCATGCAAGTATTATGGAAAGGAATATAGTGGTAACACATGTAATGGTACGTCCACAATGCATGTACATGTTGAAAGTTGTAGGAAAACCCACATAATGAAGCAACCCGGAAAAAACTCTCAAGTTTACAACCAACAATAGGAGGAAGAGTGGGGAGGATAACCCTAGTAATTGGGAATATGATGAAGGTGCTATAAGAAAAGCCCTCACATATTTTATAATTATTAACGAACAACCTTTCAAGTTGGTGTAAGGTGTCGGATTTAGGTTTTTCATGTCATTCTATGCCCTAGGTTTAACATCCCATCCTGTAGGACCATCCAAAGGGATTGTTACCCTCTATAACTTGATGAGAAGGCGAGTTTAAAGAATTTGTTAAAAGTTACTTGTCAAATGGTATCTCTTACCGCAGACACTTGGACATCAATTCAAAACATCAGTTTTATGTGTCTCACGGCACATTGGGTTGATAGTGATTGGAATTTAAATAAAAGAATCCTAGCCATAAAGGTGATGAGCTTGGTAGGACGGTGGAGAGGTGTTTGGTGAATTGGGGATAGAGAATGTTTTCACCATAACTATTGGTAACGCTTCATCTAATGCTACCATGGTTAGTTATTTGAAGAAAAGGCTTAATAATTGGAATGGTAGCATGCTACGTGGGAAGCACCTTCACATGAGTTGTATTACACACATCGTTAATCTTATTGTTAACGATTTAATAATTTAAAGAATTAGGCTTTTCGGTTGCTCGAGATGAAGAAATCAAAGAAAGATGGAGAGTATTTTGACAAATTGTTCAATAGTAATTCTACTCAAGACTTGTATGATCTTACCATTCAGTGCAAGGATATGAACCATAATTATATGCGCAGAATTCGCGAATCTAAAGTTAAAGAGGCCGTGAAGAGTATGAAGTCAAGGAAAGTTGTTGGCCCGGATGGAATTCCTATTAAGGTATGGAGATGTTTAGGAGAGGTGGGCATGAGATGGCTGACAAACCTCTTTAAAAGATCTGGCTACCTAAAAAGATGCCAAATGAGTGGAGGAAGAGTACCTTAGTACCTCTCTATAAGAACAACGGTAATATCCAGAGTTGTTCAAACTATCGTAGAATAAAACTCATATATCACACCATGAAACTTTGGGAAAGGGTAATTGAACACAGGTTAAGGCAGAATGTTACAATATCAGAGAACCAGTTTGGGTTCATGCGGGGGAGATCGACGACAGAGGCTATTTATTTGCTTCAACTTATAGAGCGATTTCGAGAGAGGAAGAGAAATTTGCATATGGTCTTTATTGATTTAGAAAAAGCTTATGATAAGCTACCAAGAGAGGTATTATGGTGGACATCGATGAAAAAGGGAGTCCCATCAAATAATGACATAATTAATGATATGTATGATGGAGTAGTGGCAAATGTCAGAACTTGTGGAGGCATAACAAATGATTTTTCTATCAAAATTTGATTGCATCAAGGATCTGCATTGAGTCCCTTCTTATTTGCCATAGTGATGGATGGGCTTACTAGATCTATTCAGCATGAGATGCCGTGGTGTATGCTATTTGCTGATGATATTGTCCTAGTCGATGAGACAAGAGTTAGGTAAATGCCAAATTGGTGTTATGGCGGCAAACTCTAGAATCTCGAGGTTTTAGATTAAGTAGGGCTAAAACAGAGTATATGGAGTGTAAATTCAGTAAACAGGGAAGCCGAAATTATAGTATTATGAGACTAGATGGACAAGAAATACCGATGAGCAGTCATTTTAAATACTTGGGTTCTATTATCTAAAAGGATGGGGAGATCAATAGTGATGTCAACCATAGGATCCAAGCCGGCTGGTTGAAATAGAGGAGCGCAACAGAAATTTTATGTGATCGTAACATTCCGTTATGACTGAAAGGAAAGTTTATATCGGACTGCTATTAGGCCAGCTTTGTTATATGGCACATAATGTTGGGCTATAAAAAGATATCATGCCCAGAAGATGAGTGTAGCAGAGATGCGCATGCTTCGTTAGATGTGTGGTAACACGCGGAGAGATAAGGTGAGAAATGAGGATATTCGTACTAAGATAGGTATAGCCTCTATAGAAGAGAAGATGAGAGAAACCGCCTACGATGGTTTGGTCATGTACAACGTAGATCTAAAGATGCGCCAGTCCGGCGAGTAAAGCGTATCAATTTAGGACAAGTTAAAACAGCGCATGGGAGACCGAAGAAAACATGGATGGAGGTAATACGACAAGATATAGAGGCTAAAGGTCTTAGTGAAGGCATATTGCTCGAAAGGAATGAGTGGAGAAAGCTGATCCATATGCCCGATCTGACGTAATTCTCTTTGTTCATGTAGCCTACCCCAAATACTTGGGACAAATGGCTTAGTTGTTGTTGTAGGCTTTTCGATTGCTTGGGTTCGTTTGGCTGTGAAGTATGTGAGGAGTTCTCCTTCTTGCGTGCAAAAATTTAGAGCTTGTGTTGAGATTGAAAAGATGGAATGGTCAAGAACTCTGTGTTTGAATGTGAGTATGAGATGGAACTCCACCCATTTGATGTTGAATACCACATGTAAGTATGAAAGAGCTTTTGAAAGGTTTGGTGATGAGGACCCTTTCTTTAGAAATCAAGTGTCAGGTGGGAATGAAGATCAAGGGATGCCATCAGAGACTGATTGGGCTAATACAAGAAGATTGTGTATTTTTCTTGAACATTTTTATAAACTCACATTGTGTGTTTTTGGTTCTTTGTATGTAACTAGCAATAATTTTTTACATGAGCTTAGTAATATGACTTGTGAGTTCATTGATAAACAAGAAAGTAGGGATCTTGAATTGAGTAAAATTGCATTTAAGATGCAAGAGAGATTTAATAAGTATTGGGAGAGTTAGAAGAAGACTAACATGCTAATTTACATTGTCGTGCTTCTTGACCCACGATACAAGAAGCAATATATACAATTTTTCTTGAACTTCGTTATGGTGAAAGGAAAAGTTTGGAGAAATTAAAGATTGTGAAAGAGGTCGCATCGACGTGGTCCAATGACTACAATTCTAGATATGGAAGTCAAAGTAAACAATTGGGTGAGTTATCTCAATTTTCAAGCAATGTGTGAATGTTTTCTCTCCTCAATCATTAGATGTGAGGAGTTGATTTAAGAAGATAAGAGCCACTGTTCGAGGTGAGGAGGCAAAAACAGAATTGGACAAATTTCTAAGTGAAGATGCCAAAGAATATTTGTCTACATTTAACATTCTAGAATATTGAAAAGTTAATAGTTCAAGATTTCCGATCCTTTCTCGAATGGTTCGGGTGCGTTGGCCGTTCCCATCTCCATTGTAGCTTCCGAATCGCATTTAGTACTCGTGGCCAAATTCTTGATCCTTTGGAGTTCATTGACTCCTAGAATGGTACAAGCTCTCCTTTGCACCGAAGATTGGCTTCGAGTCAAAATGTCATCAACTAAGATGAGTGTTGAAGAAGACTTGGATTCTCTTGAAAAGAATGACATAGTTAATCTTGTTTTTTTAAAGAATTTGATTCAATTATTGGTCTTGAGATTTTAGTAGATAACTTTGTTTCATAAACTAAATATTCATTTTTTTAATCTAGATTTGTCTAAAATGGCATCGGGTCTAAAAATGGCATCGGAACCGACAATCACAAAGGTCTAAAAAGATTTAGAGGTAACCCATGATTCCCTTTTAATTTGCCTTAAAACTGTTTTTCAGATGTGTCTTTTGACTACAAAGCTTGTGTTTTCTTGGCACAGCATCCAGTAATGGGTTTTTACGTCTTCTGCTGATTTCATTGAACACTAAGAGGTTGGTGTATACCACTACAAGTTCTTTCAAGTCTTTGAGATTTTGGTTGTTCTCCTACTAAGTACATAAATCCTTAACTATTATTAAATAGAGTCGCATATATTCATCATAGTCTCTAAATCCTTAACTCATTTTTAGTGAATGCAACAATATTTGTTAAGTGAAAATAAAATTAGCTTTCTTTTCACAATCTCTAGTGTTTCCTTGGTACAAGTGTCTGTGCTATGTGAGGGAAGGAAGTACTGGATACAAAGTTTTGAAACTGTTCTGGATTTGCTTTAATCTGTACATTAAGATGGGATGTTTACTGTTGTATTTTTCACATTCTTTCGATCAAGTAGGCAGTGTGAACTCAACCCCTGATTGTCTTCTGATTGGTGTGACTAGAAGACTTGTTACATGAAGTTCAGAGATGTGATACAAATATACAAAAAAAAAAAAAAAAAATCTTATTTTGTTTGTTTATTGTTTTTGGAGAGCATTATACTCATAGTTGTGGTTCGCTGTGGTGAATTTTAAGTGGTTGATTAGAATGGAGGGTATCAGGTAATGTGTCATGCATTGTTTAGTTGAAAACTAATTGTTGATAAGTTGAATCTTGACACCTGTATATTCAGAAAACTGATTTCTGTTCTTGTGCAAATAATTTGGATATCTGGAATTGGTAATACTCAAAGCAGAGCAATGAGATTTCGGTTCAGAACCGAAAGCAAACTGAACCGAACTGCTTTGGTTTGTCCTTCAGTCGTTTGATTTTGGTTCAGATCAGCCCTGAACGGTTTGGTTCGGTTTGAGAAAAAATTTAAAAAAAAATGAACCAAACCAAACCATACTCAGGCCTATCCACAATTCCGTGTTGTTAGCCTAATAAACAGAAACGAATAAACCTAGCACCATCATGGGGCAGTTTGATTGGTGGAAAATGTTGGCGTAGAAACTTTTGCTGCTAAAAGAAGCCATTTGTAGTGGATAAAAGAAGCCCATTTCTCGCATTTTTCATTATCCGCAAAAGGCTGGATTTCTGGAAATAAAGCTGCAGCTGGTGATAAAATGCAGCATCCCAATCGGCTGTAACAAAGGCTGCAGCCATTTGAAAGTTGAAAAAAAAAAGGCGGCTGGCACCAAATTGCAGCTATAAACTCCATCGGGTGGCACTAGACTTCCTTTGCTATTTGTAAAGTTTGAATTTCAACAGCTGCCAAGATTTGCATGAATTTACAGGTGAGAAACTCTGGTTGTAACTGCACAAAGGTAGGATTTGGGGCAAATGGTCTATACTAGCTTTCTCTACAACAAAAGCAACAAATAAAATGCATGGCACTTTCTTGCAACAAACCAAACAGATCCATAATTAAAGATAGAAACTAAATTAAATTGGGTTGAGTAGCATCCCTTCAATTTATGTCACAAACAAGCAAACCATAAATCTTAGGCTATCAGATTAGGCATCTTAATGTCTACATTATCTACTAGTGAACAGATGTTGTGATGACCATGAAAAAAGAAAAAAAGGAATTATATAAATAAGTTGATGGTGATCGAGGATTAGGATTTAGAAGTTAAGATTTTATTTTATTTAAATTTAGATTTGAATCTAGATTTAGTTAAGATGCGATAGGATGTGATTTTATCAATAACTACATGCTGGTGCACGCGCTGTAGGCCTATATAAGGCCAAGAGTTGTATTGGTGATGAGCATAATTTTTACACATTTTTGTACTCTTATTTATCTATCATTTGTTTATAAATAAAGCTACTCGAGTATTTTAATCTGTTTTGCAGATAAAGTTATTAGGAGAAGACTGGACCACAAAGACACTCTTTCGAGACCGTAAAGCGCGTTAAAAGTTTGAAGGCGAGATAGGAAGCTTGGCACTCTGGGATCGCTCTACTATGTCTAAAATTGTCATCAAAGAAATTTACATCAATTCGGAAGAGTTCGAGGCCAGTTTGAGTGAAAACATAATTTTGCAAAAGTCATGGGCTTTAGCGCAAAATGGACAGAGATGCAAAAGAGCAAA
>JAVJIF010007680.1:0-139186 GCA_038442645.1 Agave tequilana
TGCCCCCCTCTCTTTCTCACGCTGCCTCTGCGTTTCTGAATCAGAAAAGGAAAAAAAAAAAAACCACGCCCCCGTCGCCGTCGCCGTCGATCTCTCCCCCTCGCAGGTACCTCTCCCTCTGCGTCTCTCTCCCTTTCTCTCTCAATCGATCTCTCCGTCTCTCTCTCCCACTCTGTCTCCGTCGATCTCCCTCCCTCTCTCCCTCTGTGTCTCTTTATCCCTCTCTTTGTCCCCTCTCGTGTCTCTCCCCCTCTCCTCTCCCCTCTGTTCCTCTCCTCTTTATTCCTCTCTCTATCTCTTAGTCCCTCTCTCTCCTCTCTCTATCTCTCAGTCCCTCTCTCCCCCTCCGTGTCTCCCTCTCTCTCCCTCTCTGTCTTCGTCTTTCTCTCCCTCTCTATGTTCCTCACTCTCCCCCCTCAGTCCCTATCTTCCCCGCAGTCCCCCCTCTCTATCCCTGTGTCTCCCTCTCTCTTCCTCTCTGTCTCCGTCTCTCCCCCCTCTTGTTCCTATCCCTCAGTCCCTCTCTCTCTCCCCCTCTGTGTCTCCCTCTCTCCCTCTCTGTCTCCGTCTCTCCCCCTCTCCCCTCTGTTCCTATCCCTCAGTCCTTCTCTCTCTGCCTCTGTGTCTCCCTCTCCCTCTGTGTCTCCCTCTCTCTCCCCCTATCTCTATGTTCCTCTCTCTCCCCCCTCAGTCCCTCTCTCCCCCTCAGTCCCTCTCCCCTCTGTTCCTCTCTCTGGTTTTAATTATTTGAGTTTAATGTAATTTAAATTATTTAGTTTAGTTAAACTTATTTTAGGTTAATTTAATTTATTGTAATTATAATTAAGTTAGGTAATTTAATAATTTTATTGAAGATAGGAATTAAGTTAGTTTAGCTTAATCTAGTATAAACTAGTTTAGTTTAATTTAATTTAGTTTAGTTTAATTTAAATTAGTTTAGTAAAACTTAATTTAGGTTAATTTAATTTAATAAAATTTTGTAATTACAATTAAGTTAGGTAATTTAATAATTTTATTGAAGATAGGATTAAGTTAGTTTAGCTTAATCTAATATAGTTTAATTTAATTGAGTTAATTTTATTTTATTTTAATTTAGTTAATTTAGTTTAATTTTAATTTAATTTAACATATAATTTTTTAAATTTCAGTATGGCTCCAAAGTAACGCGATATTGGATGGGAACATGATACCCCTGTTGGTGAAAGTAGAAAACTTGTGAAGTGTAATTATTGTGGGAAACAAGTCCATGCTGGTATCACTAAATTGAAGCAATATATAGCACATGTACCCGGTCAGGTGGAAGGATACTTGCGAGTATCAAAAGAGGTATCTCAAATAATGAGACATCTTCTTGAAGGAAGCAAAGAAAGAACGCCATAAAATCCAAGAAAGAGCGACTATGAGATATTTAAGTGAGGAAGATTTTTATGATGTGACTGATGAAGATTCTGATAATGAAATTGAAGAAGTTGGTGATTTAGAATGAGTTGAAAGAAGACAACTAAAACAAGCTATGAAAGAAAGTCGTGAAATGGCTTTAAAGATCAGCAGAAGGAGTTGATATTGGTGGCAGTAGTTTGCAGCCTTCAGGATCAGGGATTAACCGTAGATTGCGTCAGAGTATGACTACGAGAGAAACTGAAATTCCAGCTCGTGATATTGATCCTTACATGTTCCAAATAAAACAGAAATCAATCAAAAGTATGTTCTCAATTGAGCATATTAAAAAGGTTGAAAAATCCATGGCGAATTCTTTCACTACAATGCAATACACTATTTAATGCAGTTGATAGTGGTCCTTACTACCAAGCCATGATTAACACTATTGCGGAGGCAGACTCAAGAGTAAAAGACCCTACAGGATACCAGATTGACAATCTATATTTAGAGGAGGAAATGAAAGAAATTGAAGTATATATTGCTTCAATAAAAATAAAACGGCCACAGTATGGTTGCACGATCACGTGTGATGGCGAGAGTTCTCGGAATAGAAAGCCTATTATTAATTTCATGATTTATTGTGATAGAAGCATGATCTACCATATTTCTTTTGATACTATTAATATCTCAAAAACTGCTGATTATATATTCTCGCTAATGGATAAAGTTATTGATGAAGTTGGTGAAGAAAATATCGTACAGGTTGTAACAGATAATGAGGCAAGTTTCAAAGCAGCTGGTCACACATTGATGGAGAAGAGAAAACATTTGTTTTGGTCTCCCTGTGCAGCACATTGCATTGATTTGATGCTTGAAGATATTGGCTCTGTGAAATCAGTCAAGAAGACATTAGATGACGTTAATATGATCACATCATTCATTTACAATAGCCTCAAAGTGGTGAATTTAATGAAGCTATTTACCAGAGATAGAGATTTATTGAGACCAGGTATAACATGATTTGCCACTGAGTTTATTTCTATTGAAAGCCTTATTCGCTATAGAGCAAGATTTGAAAAGAATGTGTACGACTACCGAATGACGTGAATTCAATAAGGAAAGAAGTAAAAGTGTGCGAGATAAGATTTCTAATCTCATTTTGACTGACCAATTTTGGAATAAGGCAAGAGAGGTCCAAAACATTATGGATCCTTTTGTTAGAGTCTTGACGATAGTGGACCAGGACAAGAAACCTATATTATCTATTATATATGAAGCTATGGATAGAACAAAATTGGTTATAAAGACATCAAATAAGAACTGAAATAAGTACTGGATATCATTGATAGAAAATGGGAGGGACAATTGACACTTGCACGCTGCTGGTAATCATTTGCCTAGAAATTATTTTTGTTGACCAGAAATTAGAACTGTCATATCATAACAATTATGTGCTTACATTATTGTAGCATATTTTTTAAATCCAACACTCCAATATTCAAAAAACTTTTCTACACATCCAGAAGTGAGAAATCGATTAAAGGAGGTCATTAAAAGATTGGAGCCGGATTTGAATAAACAAATAAGAGCTATTAATGAGGTGATAATAATTTATTTATTTTATCGATATAATGTTATGCAAATATTAACATTTGTGATGTGTATTCTCACAGGTAAAATTATTTGTGGATGGAGTTGGAGAATTTGGAAGCTCACTGACTAGAAGAACAGTGCAACAATCTCTTTCAGTTGATTGGTGAATAATTATGGCTCCCAATCTACAGAAATTTGTCATCAAAGTTTTAAGTCAAATATGTTATTCATTGGGTTGTGAAAGAAATTGGAGCACGTGGTCGCTGATTCATACATAATTACGCAACCGATTGGTAATGAATAAGTTGCATAAACTAGTATTCATGCATTATGAATATGCAGTTGCGAGTAAGAAATTGACATGCAAAAGCGACACTGATGATTATTACAACCCAATTGATCTGAACAATATTTTCAATGATGATGATATTTTGGATGAGTGAATTCGTGAGGGAGAACAACCGATGTTACCACCAGATGACTTAGGTTGGTTGGATGAAGGTATTGTCGTAGTGACGAAAGTGGCGGCGATGGCGGTGATGGCGACGATGATGGTGATGGCGGTGATGATGACGGCGGTGATGATGATGGTGGTGATGGTGATGACGACGGTTATAGAGGTGATGGCGATAATGATGAAGAGACTCATGGTGTTGGTGAAAACCAACGAGGTGGTGCTATGACATGGGATTCAGAATATTATACCACACAAGATACAGATCATAGAGCCCAGGCGGGAATTTCGCAACAACGTAGGCATTTGGATCGGTTGGTCGATTTCAGTTCTAGCGACGATTATTCGAGTGGACATGATAACTACTCACATGGTCATCATAATCTTGAAGGTCATTTACAGGAGTTGGGTTTGACATTTGGCCAATATTCTGACACTGATTATTCTAGCACTGGTGAATATTCTACTAGCAACACTGAATATCGAGGTTTTGGGTATTTCATCATGGAGCTGATATTGCACAATTCTACCGTCATATTACTCTGATGTTGAATCCTCTGGCCAATCATCTCAGCCTACAGGATCTCACCCACAAACATATATTATCCTTATGAAACTATATACCTGGTTTGTATACTTATCGCGGGAATGATGATAATGATGATTTTGTGTCTCCTCATAATTCAATGTGGAAATAACTATATTAGCAGGCACTTATGAATTATTTTATGCAGTTTACTATATTATGCATGTATTTTGATATCTTTCTACCGATAACGCTTGTATTTATACTTTCACGTTATGTTTTGAGTGCTAAGTGAAATGTTTTGAATATATGAAATAAGAATTTGGATGTCTACATTTTTTTACGATTTGTCATGATTTTTTCATAATTTTTTTGTAGCGTTTTTCGCGTATCATCCGAATCCTATCCAGGTCTGGGCGACCGATCTGTCTCGGTGCCGGCCGAGTCGGTCGGCGGCCGAGACCGAGACTTTGAACCATGATAGCATCCTACCATGGCGTTGATCATGTTAATCATGACGAAAAGTCCATAATGCTCGGCTTCTTGCTTCCAAACATTAATGCAGGTAAAAGATAATCTTCCTAGCCGAAGCAACTCATTTCACAAGGTCTTGGTAAGATATGTGTAGAACATTATTACTTTCTAGGCTTGTAGATGATTTCAAGGGTAGCAGTTTGAACTCTCAAACCAGCAAGTACAAGTGTAGAACATTATTACTTTTGGACTCGAAGGATTCAGCCTTGAGTCTTGACCAACGTAATACAGCAAAATCCACACCACACATGCAAGCATGGGAGCAAATAATACATATTAAACCCCCACGGTTCAGATAATATAAAAAGAAATTCCAGGGGAATAATTGGATTTGACCTTCAATCCTACCTTATACAACAATAAATGGAGCTTTAGCTATGTTTGTCACTTCTCAGATTGACAGTTGTTTCATTGTGGATGAAAAATAATTCTGTCTTGAGAAAAATAATTTCTGTCTTGATATACCAATAATCCAATATTTACCCCTAGCAGGATAAGCAGGTGACAATTCTTTCATAATCATGCACATATCTTCACATGCACATAAAATTGGCATGCATGATGACATTGAAAACCAATGGATTTAATTATCCCCCGAGAATATAATAAGATGCAAGCACTGGGCAAGTCAAAAGGAAATGAAAACTGACAACGGGGGACTAGCCCCTCACCTCATGTGGAGTTACAGACAACCTCACATTAGTTTGCACAAAAAAACATTCGAATCAGGCTTCAATGGCACCCCATTTAATTTATATGAATCAACACTAACTTTTAAGGTGCGACCAGGCAAAATCCTGTGCCACTTCAACATCTTATTACTCTATCTTAGATTCATACTAGATAAAGTTTTGAACGT
Organism: Agave tequilana; assembly: GCA_038442645.1. NCBI lineage: Eukaryota > Viridiplantae > Streptophyta > Magnoliopsida > Asparagales > Asparagaceae > Agave > Agave tequilana. Next base: position 5,347 of record JAVJIF010007680.1, read on the forward strand.
TTTTTTTATTTTTTATCTGTCTCTTTTCTTTTCTTTTCTTTTTGGCGTATACTGAAAGGAGAAAGCTCATGTTAACAAGTCGTCCACAAGAAAGACGTAGCTTGTAAATTGTGCCTTAGCGAAAAGGATCTCAGGGTGCTCTAGCTTCTTGTAAAGATCTGGATGATAAACACCAAAATAGGAGTCATTTTCTTAGAGAGAGTAAGCACAAAATATATCAAGCCGTATACTAACTCAGACCTCAATATACTCCCCTACTTTTTGCTCTTTAGGTAGATGAAGGAACTCGCTAGAGACAAGAAAGCAACAACTCTAGGCTGTATGCATCTTAGCCATATGCAACATCAACATAGCTGCTATTTTATTGAAAAAAAACAACAATTTAAATAAGTAGTCTCATCAAGGAATATTGCAGTTGAATATTACCAAAATTTTGGTATAGAGTTCTAGTTTATATGGGAACCAACAGATGACATGTGCAGATACAGCGAATGGAACTGCTATGCATAAGTATTTTCTTCTAACGAAGGGAAGATGCTGCATGAAGTTCTCCATGAACACCAGTCTCCAAGAATAACGGGAATTTAATTCTCGTGTTGTATAAAAATAAGGTCACCACATAACTACAACAGCAAAAAGGCAAATAATGTTTTTGATGAATAGATCAATTCTTCACAAATATGCTCAACCCAATCTCAGTTTTCTTTATCTGACTCGACACTAAATAGCGGTTTTAAGCCTTTAATATCATCCAAACAAGAATTTCCAACACAAGGTGTCATAACTTCCAAGAACCACAAAACCAAACTATATGAAACAAAAACTTCAAGGACTCGTAACCCAAAAAAAAAAAAAAAAACTTCTAAAGCTTCCTTTGTTTTTGTACCATTTTATAAATAGAAAAAAGCTTATGAACACTAAAACAATACCAAAGCCTGTGTTAGATGCACTAAGTGCTAGCAATAGAAACTTCTGTTACAGCTTTGAATCATAACTATCAGAAAAGCATGATAGAAGGGAAATATATTCTATAACAAACATTGAAAAGAATCAAAATTAGAAACATATGATTACCCATTGTTGCTGTTCTCCAAGCTCAAGTAAACAAATGCAAAACAAGTCTATCTTCTACTAGAATAAAATGATCTATGCTGGGTACGGCCTTTCTCCCCAAAAAATGATCTATGCTATTTGCTGCATATACATTTCCTAACATCATGGCTCATGAACAATACCTGAATAACCGTCTTTGAGCCCACAAATGCTTCAATCTTTTTCCAGTCACGATCGAAACTACAATAATCAAAAGAGATAAAAAGTAACAATTCTGAACGTCAAAAAGTAAACACTAGTAAAAAATGGATTTAACTCATTCCTCAATAAAAAATTGAGATTAAATTTATGAACCACTAAATAACTTTGAATCAAATGCAATTCTTAGGGGGTCAAGGAAAACCAAAGATCAATGAATGAGCTTAGAAGCCCATTCAAATCATAGGGGGCAGAACAGGTTTAAAGGGAGGTGATCAGATTAATCTGAAGTATCCCATAAAAGCCAATTTTTGAAGAAAAACATTGTCCTTATGTGGTGTTTTTTTCATTTACTAGCAAAAAACATGTACCTTTTTTCCACAAGTTGACGTTTAGATCTCCATAGAAACCTCTATGAAAATTTTGTTAGCTACTTCAGAAATGAAAGCAAAAGCGTGACGTATGTTTAGTCCTTTAAGATGTTGTGGTTTCTAAGCCCCGCTGCCACTGAAATCAAGACCTCCACTATGGTCACCTGAGCGGCAGGGGTGCACATCCCTCGATTTGCTAGCCCGGGACCATCCTCTTGTGCTTGCCAGGGGTTTAACCGCCTATAACTCTCTTTGCTCCCATTTCTTCTGTTCTATAGTTGGTAGCTTTAATTGCTCGTGTTGAATCAGCCGGTAGTAAGAGCAATTCAGATGGAAGACCAGGGTGGTCAGAGGCACTATCAACCTTAACCGACACACGCAGAGCGCTAGTGCAAGGGCATCTTCTTGATGAAGTCAGAGTGCTTGGAAATTAGAATGTAGGAATAAGATTATGAGTTTTAAGAGAGGCAAGCCACGAAGGTAAGAGTAAAGATTTGGTTTTTGTTAATTGCTTGATAAAAGGATTGTAAGTGTAGAATTTACAGTATTTCATGTGTGATTGTAGAACTACTAATTCAAGCTCTTTGCTTGAATTATGATTTCACAGTTAGGAAGTAAGTAGATAGTTTTCAGGTGGTTTCTCATGATTTCAAAATAACTCGAAGTGCCCTGATTACATGCTAAATCATGGTCTTTTGGGTTGTTTAGCAAGAGTTAGCAAGAATTATCCTCTAACTGTGCTTATTAAACGGGTCTAAGTGTCTTAATGTGTTCACCTGCCTACAACAGGGAGGGAAAAGATAAAGGGGACACAAGTTGGGTTAATAAAAGAAACATGCAACTATTCTGAGAGATTGATTGATCCTATGCAATTACAAACAACCAAGCATTTTTATTCAGAGGACAGAGAACTTTTCACAAAGTAAAGAATTGAATATTGAACCGCATGAGAACTTTTGTCGTCAAGATCCCATGTGATAACTCGTACCAATGTGCTTATCAGGCTTCTTCCACAATTTGGCATCCAAAGTCTACTGATAAGTACTTGCCACTTCTCCTGGTTCTCAAGTTTACACAAAATATTGCTCTTAAATTCTCAATGGTTCTTTCATCAAAAAGGCCCATGTTTTTTCGCTAAGACATGCCAACTATTAAACCATTATTGCTTCTTGACAAGTAGAAAGAGGAGCATCTACTGTAGAGATTCATGCCATTTGGAGTAGATCACGTATATCAGACAGCTAAAGAATGCCAACCTTTTGCTGTTACTACCCAAGCAACAAATGCCTGGACCTTCCCTCTTCCATTGAGAGGCCATTATCACTTTGCTTGCATGTTAATGCAATATAGCATATTCTCTGGTGTCCCTTTGTCAACTTAAGGGGTCCTACTTCTTTTACCCCATTGCTACCTTGGAAAATTCTATTCTTCACAGTTCACGCGAAGAAGTTTGAACTTTGAACCACTCAACATATCATACTCCATTCCTATAATAAGGCTTTCACACTTCATTGCTGCTTAACATTTATTCCAGAATCAGTCTCCCCTACCCTCCCTCAGCAGCAATCTAAAGACCTTCAAGCTCTCATGGTCATCTCATACTTGCTCAAAATAGCAACCATACTCAATTTAGCTATAGTAATCCTTGATCTCCTTCTTGTTCTGCACAACTACTTAATGAAGCTACTCCTTAGGCAAGGAGACTGTTTTGTGGTTAAAGAAATGATAGGAATAGATACAGCTAGATAAGAAAAAAACACAGATCTAACAGGGTTAGACACAACTTCATGTTAGGCGCATCTTCACTCTTCTTAACATAAACCAAAAACAATAAGTGTAACCTAGAATTATTTCAGCATTTCTGGATTCAATGTTAAGGGAGAACATTTAAAATACTCAAGAGAAGCAGCAAATTTAGCCAGTTATGATGGAGGAAAAAAACCACCACTCCTGCTTCCAATCATCCTCAAGTTTTCATCTAATAATTTAACATCCACTAGTTTAAACCCTTTCTCCACCTCATGTTTCTATATCCAATTTTTACTCACAATCATAGCAAGTTTCATTCAAGTTTAACAGCTACATCAGATCTTGTTATTTTCAGAACAAGGGTACCAGCTTAAGAAGGAACAGCTTCCCATAGCAAAGCCCATCTTTCAGGTTATTAACAGGAAACCTTTGTCCCTAAAGTTCAGTAGCCTCTTGTTCGCATTTTGTGGAGTTACAAAAATAATTTTTCTGTACGGGACTCCCCACTTAACTGAAATGAACATGTGTCTAACACTAGCCATGTTCTAACACTAGCCATGTTCTACTCCTAGGCTCACTACTCTTCTGCCATCGGAAAAAAGGGTGCCCTACCATCTAAAATATGACACCAATCAAAAGTTCAGGCAGAAGTTGCCAAAAATCCGAGCCCCTTGGATATCAGTACACCAAACCAATGATAACTTCAAACCAGAAACAATTACCGTCGCCAAAAGAGGGCAAGCAAGCAACTTCAAGTATAGGTTTCATATGTTCTCTATTAGGTAAAAAAAAAAAGAGCCAAATTTTCTTTTTCATGTTCACCTGCAGTGCAAAACTATTTTTGCCCACGTGAGTGTGGTAGAATCTGAGACTCATAAGCCAGAGCATTATACAGAGCACAGTTCGAGGTCCATAGCACAAAGACATTAATTTACTGCTACAAGCAAGTGAAACCGCCCAACAATAACTCAGGATGGGATCTCAAAATGTTGCTTTATACGGCCATAGGCAATCCCATGAAACCTCAATTCTACAAAAACCAGGACACAGAAGTGATGAGGACATCACGCCAGTTGTCAGTTACCTTTTTATGCCTTAGTTTATTTGAGATGTTGTGTTTTGTTTATCTTTCTTTTAGTACCACATCGGTTATATCCGAGAAGTTCACTTTGTAAGAGCCTATATAAAGAGGCTCAACTCAATGAATAAGTAGACAATGATTAAATAAAAACTTTTTCAATTAAAATTTCAGAGTTCTTGGTTCTTGAGATTGGGTGTGAAGCCCGTGGTGAAAGGGGTGTGAAGCCCGTGGTGAAAAGGGTGCGAAGCCCGCGTAAGGAGTGCGAAGCCCAAAGTTATCTGGTTATTTCTCCAAGCCTAATCTCTCTTTTCATTTTATTTCTTGTAAAACTCTAGTTTTTCTTTTTTATTTGTATTCGAAGGTGATTGCGATCTTGTTTTACATCAATTTGGTGTCAGAGCTTTGGTCCCAATCCCCTTTCGAATTTCTTCTCTTCCCCAAATCCTAAATCTAGATCTGGATCTCTAGATCTAGATCTACTTTGCAAAAAAAATCGATTATTGTTAGATCTAGATCTAAATCTAAATTTAGATCTATTTAGATCTACTTTGCCCAAAAAGAAAAAAAAGAAAACAGAAAAAAACAGAAAACAGAGGAGGCAAAAAGCAGAAAACAGAGAGGAAAAAAAAGAAAAAAAAAACAGAGGGAAAAAAATCTAATTACTGTTCATGTGAACAGTAATCACTCCGATTACTGTTCACAGTGAACAGTAATCCCCGATTACTGTTCTTGTGAACAGTAACAATTTTAACTCCCCCCAAACTCCAAAACTCGTCCATTCTGAGCTCGTTTCAAGCCCAATTTGAGCCGTTTTCGAAGTAGCGGGTTCGTAGAGAGCAACACTACACATCTACAGCCTTCATATCCTGATTCAAGTTTCGGTCGTCTGCCCGATTCAACTCAGCAGATCAGCGCACCACAGTCCAGAGCTTGTTTCTGTCCCGATTAGCGCCCGATTTGCGCCATTCTCAAGGTAGCCATCTTCCACTTCTTATCACCGCTATCCAGGGTCTTGTGAGTGATTTCAGCTCTTAGTGTGAATATTTATCTGAGAAATCTTAGAGACTTTTTACGTTTGGACGTGAACGACTCACCCCTCAGGTGATATCATAACTTGACCTGAATCGTTAACTGTTAGATTACTTGCAACTACTATATGGATTGCTATAATTTGTTGGTTGAAATGCTATTTGCTTCGATCTAGTGGTTGCATCAACATTTATCGCTTTTCATTATTTTAGGAATGCATTTTTCTTTTAGAACTTAAACTTTATGGTATTTTTTGTTTAGTGCATACATTTAGTTTACTTGACTCTAGGGTTCTCCACTGCATCTTCTTATTTGCTTGAGCCATCATGACTAGTCAGCATTATAGAGACTCCCACTTAGACCAGCTACACAATCTCCATCAAGGTCATATGTCCGTTCATGATTACATTGCCATATTTAAGGACTTAACCCATCGTAGTGAAGTGAGAGAGCACCCTTCTGAGACTCTAACTAGGTTTGTTTGGGGTTTACAATCTAAAATAAAACGTGCTATGATTATTGGCCCCTATGACTTGACATTGTTGGAGAGGCCTTTGATGTTGTATTAAGGTTGGACTTGACTTTCAAAACGCTAGTGAATGCTGAGGCTAAGTGTTATAAATGTGAGGGATATGGACATTATGATTATCAGTGTCCTTCAGAGAGTCACCATGTTAGAATTGTGTCTAGTAATGAAGTTGACGTCTCGAAGGTTATTGAGGAAGTCCATGTTCCTCCCAAGACTGTTAGTATAGACACAACAGTTGGTGCCGACACACTGGTTATTGATGAAATTCACATATCTAATAGTGCCAGTGATGACGTGAATGAGATAGTTGAGACTATTATATTGCATTTTCCTGTTGCATACATTAATGATATCACTAGACCGATAGCAATTTACAATGATACCCACAAATTTGCTACGTACCCATATAGTACTTTGCAGGAATTTGCGGTTGATAATAAGGTGATGGTTATGAGTCGCTCTGAGGCTGTGAGGAAGTTGCACGCTTGGCCTAAAGATTCCGATAGGGCTCTGAAGAGGTTTGCTTTCATTGCTTGCGAGTTGGATAGCCCATGGGATCTTGATATTAGTTCCGTCTTCAGCAGGGATGATGCGCCTTGGTCTACTCTCTATGTCTTGATCGAGCTGCCGTCTTTCACAGCCAACCCGTCAAGGAGACCAGTTTCACCTCCGCCACCATGGTATCAACACGGTGTACCAGTGATGCTGTCACAACCACCACCTTGGCCCGATTGATATGCTTCGTGAGGAAAGTCCTCACCATGGTTCAAAGTCTCGGTCTCGGCCGCCGACTCGGCCGGCACCGAGACGAATCGGTCTCGGCGACTCGGATCGGACTCGGACGATACGCGCAAAACGCTACATAGAACGCCAAAAAAATTATGAAAAAATCATGACAAATCATAAAAAAATGTAAACATCAGAATTCATGCATCACATATTCAAAACATATCACCTAACACTCAAAACATAACGTGAAAGCATAAATACAAGCGTCGTCGGTAGAAAAATATCAAAATACATGCATAATATAGTAAATTGCACAAAATAATTCATAAGTACCTGCTAATATAGTCATTTCCACATTGAATTACGAGGAGGCACAAAATCATCATTATCATCATCCCCGCGATAAGTATAGAAACCAGGCATATAATTTCCATAAGGATAATAATATGTTTGTGGGTGAGATCATGTAGGCTGAGATGATTGGCTAGAGGATCCACTATCAGAGTAATATGGCGGTAAGGGTTGTGCAATATCAGCTCCATGGTGATAATACCCAAACCTCGATATTCAGTGCTGCTCGTAGAGTATTATTCACCAGTGCTAGAATAATCAGTGCCGAATATTGGTCAGATGTCAAACCCAACCCCTGTAAATGGCCTTCAAGACTATGATGACCATGTGAGCAGTTATCATGTCCACTCGAATAATCATCGCTAGAACTGAATTCGACCAACCGATCCAAATGCCTACGCTGTTGTGAAATCCTCGCCCGGCCTCCATGATCTGTATCTTGTGTGGCATAATATTCTGAATCCCATGTTAAAGCATCATCTCGTTGGCTTCCACCAACACCATGAGTCTCTTCACCATCACCACCATTACCGCCGCCATCACCCTCACCACCATCACCGCCCGCCACCATCACCGCCATCATCATCACCGCTGTCATCATCACCGCCATTACCATCATCACCGCCACTTTCGTCAGTACGACGAATACCTTCATCTAACCAACCTAAGTCATCTGGTGGTAACATCGGCTGTTCTCCCTCACGAATCCACTCATCCAAAATATCATCATCATTGAAAATATTGTTCAGATCAATTGGGTTGTAATAATCATCAGTGTCGCTTCAGCATGTCAAGTTTCTTACTCGCAACCGCATATTGTAATGCACAAATACTAGTTTATGTAACTTTTTCATTGCCAACCGGTTGCGCAATTTTGTATAAATTAGCGACCACGTGCTCCAATTTCTTTCACAACCCGATGAAGAACATGTTTGGCTTAAGACTTTGATGGCAATTTTCTGCAGATTGGGAGCTTCTTCGCCATAATTAATCCACCAATCAGCTGGAAGAGATTGTTGCACTGCTCTTCTAGTTAGTGAGCTTCCAAATTCTCCAACTCCATCCATAAATAATTTTATCTGTGAGAATACACATAACAAGTGTTAATATTTGCATAACATTATATCGATAAAATAAATAAATTATTATTACCTCATTAATAGCTCTTGCTTGTTTATTCAAATCTGGCTCCAATCTTTTAATGACCTCCTTTAATCCATATCTCACTTCTGGATGTGTGGAAAAGTTTTTTGAATATTAGAGTGCTGGATTTAAAAAATATGTTGGAATAATGTAAGCACACGATTGTTATGATATGACAGTTTCAATTTCTAGTCAACAAATATGATTTCTAGGCAAATGAATTACCAGCAGCATGCAAGTGTCTATGCAATTGTCCCTCCCATCTTCTATCAATGATATCTCAGTACTTCTTCCAGTTCTTATTTGATACTTTTATAGCCAATTTTGCTCTATCCATAGCTTCATATATAATAGATAGTGTAGGTTTCTTATCCTGATCCACTATCTTCAAGACTCTAACAAGAGGATCCATAATGTTTTGGACCTCTCTTGCCTTCTTCCAAAACCGGTCAGTTAGAATGAAATTAGAAATCTTATCTCGCACACTTCTTCTACTCCTTTCCTTGTTGAATTCACGCCATTCCGTAGTCGTACACATTCTTTTCAAATCTTGCTCATAGCGAATAAGGCTTTCAATAGAAATAAACTCGGTGGCAAACCGTGTTATACCTGTTCTCAACAAATCTCTATCTTTAGTATATAGCTTCATTAAATTCACCACTTTGAGGCTATTGTAAATGAATGATGTGATCATCTTACCATCATCCAATGTCTCCTTGACTGATTTCAAAGAGCCAATATCTTCAAGCATCAAATCAATGCAATGTGCTGCACAAGGAGACCAAAACAAATGTTTTCTCTTCTCCATCAACATGTGACCAGCTGCTTTGAAACTTGCCTCATTATCTGTTACAACCTGCATGATATTTTCTTCACCAACTTCATCAACAACTTTATCCATTAGCGAGAATATATAATCAGCAGTCTTCGAGATATTAGTGGTATCAACAGAAGTATGGTAGATCATGCTTCTATCACAATAAATCATGAAATTAACAATATGCTTTCTATTATGAGAACTCCATCCATCACACATGATCGTGCAACCATACTGCGGCCATTTTGTTTTTATTGAAGTAATATATACTTCAATTTCTTTCATTTCCTCCTCTAAATATAGATTGCCAATCTGGTACCCTGTAGGGCCTTTTACACCTGGGCCTGCCTCCGCAATAGTATTAATCATGGCTTGATAGTAAGGACCACTATCAGCTGCATTGAATGGTATTGCATTGTAGTGAAAGAACTTCGCCACAGATTTCCCAACCTTTTTCATATTCTCAGTTGAGAACATGCTTTTGATTGATTTCTGTTTTGTTGTGAACATGTAAGGATCAATACCACGAGCTAGAATTTCAGCTTCTCGCATAGTCATACTCCGACGCAATCCACGGTTACTCCCTGATCCTGAAGGCTGCGAACTACTGCCACCAATATCAACTCCTTCTGCCGATCTCCAAGCCATTTCACGACTTTCTTTCATAACTTGTTTTAGTTGTCTTCTTTCAACTCCTTCTAAACCACCAACTTCTTCAATTTTATTATCAGAATCTTCTTCGGTCACATCATAAAAATCTTCCTCACTTAAAGATCTCATAAGTCGGTCTTTTTTAGATTTTATGGCCGCTATTTCTTTGCTACCTTCAGAAAGATGTCGTCTCATTATTTGAGATATCTCTTTTGATACTCGCAAGCATCCTTCCACCGGACCGGGTACATGTGCTATATGCTGCTTCAATCTAGTGATACCACTATGGACTTGTTTCCCACAATAATTACACTTCATAAGTTTTCTACTTCCACCAACAGGGGTACCATGTTTCCATCCAATATCGCGTTGCTTTGGAGCCATACTGAAATTTAAAAAATTATCTGTTAAATTAAATTAAAACTCAAATTAACTAAATTAAAACAACATTAAATTAAACTCAATTAAATGAAACTAAATTAAATTAAACTAAACTAGTTTATACTAGATTAAGCAACACTAACTTAATTACCTAACTTCAATAAAATTATTAAATTACCTAATTTAATTACAAAACTTTATTAAATTAAATTAACCTAAATTAAGTTAACTAAACTAATTTAAATTAAATTAAACTCAATTAAATGAAACTAAATTAAATTAAACTAAACTAGTTTATACTAGATTAACCTACACTAACTTAATTACTTAACTTTAATAAAACTATTAAATTACCTAACTTAATTATAATTACAAAATTTTATTAAATTAAATTGACTTAAATTAACTTTAACTAAACTAAACTAAATTAAATTACATTAAACGCAAATTAATTAAATGAGAGAGAGAGGAACAGAAAGAAGGAGAGAGACGAAGACAGAAGAGAGAGGGAAACACAGTGGAGGAGAGAGCACGGTTCAAAGACTCGGCCGAGTCGGAGACGAGTCGGCCGAGTCGTATCCGTCTCGGCTCGCTCCGAGACGAGTCCGAGTCACGAGTCGGTCGACTCAACTCAGAGGAGACTGACTCGACCGAGAATCGGAGTTGACTCGGCATTATTATAATGATTTTGTGCCTTATCGCAATTCAATGTGGAAATAACTACATTAGAATGTATTTATGAATGTATTTTGATATGCTTCTACCGACGACGCGTGTATTTATACTTTCGCTTTATGTTTAGTGTGCTAGGTGATATATTTGGATATGTGATACATGAATGTGGATATCTACATTTTTTTAAGATTTGTCGTGATTTTTTTAGAATTATTTGAGATTTCTATGTAGCGTTTTGCGCGTATCGCCCGATACCGATCCGAGTCGCCGAGACCGATCCGTCTCAGTGCCTGCCGAGTCGGCGGCCAAGACCGCGACTGTGAACCATGGAGAGAGAGAGGGAAAGAGAGAGATAGGGAGAGGGAGAGGGGGAGAGAGACTGAGAGGGAGAGGGAGGGAGAGAGTCCGACACAGAGAGAGACAGAGAGAGTCTGACAGAGAGAGATACAGAGGGAGAGAGAGATACAGAGAGGGGGAGAGAGAGAGAGACGGAGAGAGTCCGACAGAAAGAGAGACAGAGAGAGACTGAGAGAGACTGAGAGGGAGAGAGTCCGACGGGAGAGAGAGACAGAGAGAGAGAGAGAGACAAAGAGAGAGAGTCGCTGCGGGAGAGAGACGGAGAAAGAGAGGGAGAGAGAGGCACAAAGAGAGGGAAAGGGGGAGAGAGAGAGACTGAGAGGGAGAGAGGGAGAATTACCTGCAGACGGCGACGGCGACGCGGGGGACGGGGACGGCAGCGCGAGAGAGAGAGAGATCTGATCTGATCTCTCTCTCCCTCAGCACTTTTAATCGAGGGTCACGGGCGCCAAGTCGACCCGGATCGCGTCCGAGTCGGACCCGATCCGGGTCGACTCGGCGACCTTCGGTCGACTCGGGCCTCCGAGACATAGCGGAGGTGGCCGAGTCGGATATGACTCGGCCGAGTCGTATCCGACTCGGCCGATACTTCGAACAGTGGTCCTCACTCGACAGGGTCGGGTTTCTCCCACCCCGGGGGAATTGATGAGGACATCACGCCAGTTGTCAGTTACCTTTTTATGCCTTAGTTTATTTTGAGATGCGTTTTGTTTATCTTTCTTTTAGTACCACATCGGTTATATCCGAGAAGTTCACTTTGTAAGAGCCTATATAAAGAGGCTCAACTCAATGAATAACTAGACAATAATTAAATAAAAACTTTTTCAGTTAAAATTTCAGAGCTCTTGGTTCTTGAGATTGGGTGTGAAGCCCGTGGTGAAAGGAGTGCGAAGCCCGCGTAAGGGGTGCGAAGCCCAAAGTTATCTGGTTATTTCTCCAACCTTAATCTCTCTTTTCATTTATTTCTTATAAAACTCTAGTTTTTCTTTTTATTTGTATTCGAAGGTGATTGCGATCCTGTTTACATCAAGAAGTGCTCCAGAATGATCTAAACTTTGTGATAAAGCCCACAAGGTCAAGTCTGTCTGACTTCCTAGACATTTTCTTCATGACATGGTGACTGGGCTTACTGCCCACAAGCAAGTGAAACCGCCGAACCAGTGTTTAAAAAACATTTTAAATGTCCACTTAATCGAGCGCTTAGGCGCTTGTGAGAAACAAACACCTACGATTGACAAAAAGCAGCTTGTCTATGCGGACAGGTCGTGTAAAATGCTTAACGAGCGTTTAAGCAATATATGCACTTGTAATTAGAGCAGGGTTGAGTAGGAGGGCGGGTCGGATGCCCCGCTAGTGTTAGATAAAAGAGAATTGGGGAAAAAACATATTTGATCTCTCTCCTCATGCTCGAGCTAGGGCACATCCCGATCTCCTCATTGATCGCCATCGCCGTTGTTGTTGAAGACGCCACAGATCGCCGCCGCTGTCGATCTCCTCATCGACGTTGCCGATCTCCTCTCGATCTCTCTACTCTCTCTGCTTTCTGGATTTCTCTCTTTGCTCTCTCCCGATCTCTCCCTCTGAGAGAGATCGGAGAGAGATTTTGAGTGAGAGAGAAATAAGGAAAGAGCGGAGAGAGATCAGGAGAGAGATCGTGATCTCGTGGTTGTTGTCACAAAGAGCCTCGCCGTCACTGATCTCCTCGTCGTTCGTGATCTCGTGATTGTCGCCGTAGAGAGCCTCGCCATTCTTCGTCTCAATCGAGAGACCCTTGTTCGCCGTCCGTTCGTCTTCTCGATCTCAATCGAGAGAGAGAGCAAAGAGAGTTTCAGAGAGTTCCAGAGAGATATAAAAGAGAGATTGGGCTTGGGATTGGGGGCTTGGGCTGATAAGAAAATGAGAAAGAAAAGAGAGATTTAAGTATTATAAAATTTTATATATTAAAAAAATCAATAAAACGTTTAAAACCCTTAATCAGCGTTTAAACCGTTTAAGCGTTAATCGCTCTCGGACCGCTCGCGTACTGAAACTGCTTTTTAAAACACTGTGCCCAACAATAACTCGGATTGGATCCCAAAACGTTGTTGTATAGGGTCATAGGCACTACATGAAACCTCGATCCTACAAAAACCAGGACGCAGGAGTGCCTCAGAATGATCTAAGCTTTGTGACAAAGCCCACAATGTCAAGTTTGACTTGCTTCCTAGATGTTTTCTTCATGACATAGTCTCTCAGCACGCTCCATCTCCTTCAGAAGTTGGACGTTTGTATTTCTTAAATAATAAGCTTCGGCAAAAGGTTTCAAATGGAGCACGCTAATTTAACCCTTGTTTTGACCTAACAGAACTGAACAACTCCTAAAATCAAAAGACATCTTTGCAGTATAACTGACAAAAGCTTCCTTGAACATCAGAAGGGATCAAATGGAGGTTAGCACCCAGTCAATTGGGAGACCAGCCACTGTCTAAGTGAAATCTCCAGCTACCTATTAACATTGATACTCAGGACAACCTAATTTCTCAAAAAAAAAATCCTAGAAGTAAATGGAAATGGGGCAATTTTTAGCTCATGCTTGTGAGCAAAACCTTATCTATACACTAGGAATTTCTATGGGACTTGAGAAATAGGCTGCAAATTACAACTGGCAAAGTTCCTTCTTTAAAGAATTCTCAAAGATATATTCCTCAATAAATTGAATCAGCTATGCTGAAGTTCCAGACTTGCTCATGCAAAAATATCTGCTCTCTTGCTTAAACTTGACTAAATGTGGCAGACGGATGACACGGTCCACCATTGATAGGCTCAAAGCAAAGAGAAGATCTAATCTAAGCTCCAATAAGGCCTTCACAATCCAAATCAGCAATGCCCCTTCCCCTCACAAGGACAGGACAACTATAAAAGACAGTATTCAAGTAACTGGAAAACCAAGCAGCTGTCTTGCTATGAAGAACCCTCAAATCTCTCATCTTTCATAAGTATCCTTCAAGCCCACTACGAAAACTATTAAATATAACATCTCTCAACCACCGAAAATCCCAATTCCCAAGTTTCTACAACACGAGACCCATAGGCTAAATCCACCACTCAATCCAATTCAAATTGTAAAACCCTAAATTTCAAGTGCACATATTGCCAACTCAAACCCTAATCCACAACTCAGGCACAGTCCAGTTACCCTTATAAACCCGAAAAGATCCCACTTTCCCCAAATAAACACCAAATATTCGCTACAACCAACACCAAAGGTCCAAAACTCAACAAGAAATCAAAGAAAAGACAAACTCACAGCTGAAGAGCCTCGAGAAACTTGTCGTGCTCCTGCTCCGTCCAGCTCTCCCTCGACTTCGTGATCGTGTAGGGCTTCCTGATCTTCTTGTTGGCATCCTCTGCCGCCGCCGCCGCCGCCGACGTGGCCGTCAGCGACTCCATCATCCCCGGCAACGCCATCGCCTGCTGCTGCTGCTGCTCGGCGAAGTATCCCGCGCTCGCCGCCCCAACTCCGCCGCCTCCACCACCGTCGCCGGCCGTAGGGTTAGCAGACACCATAAAGATTCAACTGCCGACAAACTGAAACTCCTCTTCTTTATTCTTTCTTCTTTCTTTTTTTTTTTTGGGTTTTTCTTATATTTCCCTCAAATTTTCTATATTTTTAAATTTACCCCCCAAATCTTCATATTTTTAAAATTACCCCTCAAAATCATCCCATATTTTTAAAATTACCCCTACTGCTGGTTTCAGTTTGTCATTTAATAGTTTTAAAGATGATTACCTAATTAACCCCACTAATACTTCTTAAATTTGACAGGATTTTGTTTCCAAGTTAGAAACATGGTTCAGTTTAGTTGTTCATAATAGGTGAAGCATGCACACAATAAAAATTGAGAAACTGAAACAAGCACATTACAGTACCTGAAATTTGAATAAAAACTATTTAAAATTTGAATACAAACATAATACAAAATCTGTTTTTTTGGGTTTTTTGAGGGAGACAAAGCGACAGTTTGAAAGAGAGAGAGAGAAAGGTTAGGGAAGTATTAGTGGAGTTAATTTGGTAATCATCTTTAAAAACTGTTAAAAGATAAACTGAAACCAGCATTAGGGGTAATTTAAAAATATGGGATGATTTTGAAGGGTAATTTTAGAAATATAAAGATTTGAGGGGTAAATTTAAAAATATAAAAGATTTAAGGGGTAAATATAAGAGAAACCCTTTTTTTTTTAAAGGTTCGCGGCTCTTCGGTAGTCTCCTGGTCGCAAGCTAGAGAGAGGGAGAGAGAAGGGATACACTGTTGATGTGGGGCGCCCAATGTGTGTGGACTAAAATGCCACTCAATCCAAGGCTTTATATACACCGCACAATGCACTGACAACACAAACAAATTTTCTGAATAAAATAATGGGGACCTTTGTGCGAGTGACACTTGTCGACATAGAACTCTGTGCCCCCATAACTCCGGGCTCAGTTTAATCTCTGATAGTGGTTTCAGTTTGAAAATTTATCTAGGGAGTTACGTTCAATTGTTACATGAGAATATGGAAAATGTTGTTGCTCGTGAAAATGAAATTCTCCGAATTGCCTTTTCAGGGGCTGTTTGGTTGCGAGGGAGTGAGAGAAAGTAAGAAAATAAGGAAGTATAATTGCTCACTTTCTTATTTATCTAAATATCGAAAAAAGAAAAATAAGAAATTTTTTTTCCTTTTCTCTTTTCTCTTTTACACAATCATTTTCTCACTTTCAGAGTGCTACAGTTAATTTTGTGATCATGTAAATCTCATTTATAATAAGTTGTAGAACAAAACAGTTAATTTCTTTATCATGTAAATCTCACTTGCATTCTAATTACAGTCTATTTTTATTTTTCTTAATTAATTTTTATTTTAATATTATTTTATGGTCAATTTTGCGGTCAACTTTTCCACTTCTACTTTCACATTACCATCCAAACACCGGAAAAGACGAAACATTTTTCAAACCACACTTCCCAACAACATCCAAACACCGGAAAACTTACTAGCCAATTCTTAAGTTCGGAAGGGAATTATTACCACTTTCTCAATTCCTCACTTCCACCCTTAACCAAACAGGCCCGAGAAGTTTAATTTTTGAAGAGGGAGGAAATTATCGAGTTTTCTTCTAATTTGAAAATTTTAAGTTAGATGAGCTTTTTGGGGAGCAAAAATAAAGAAAATATTTATATTTTTTCCGATTAAAAATAAGTAAGGCCATCACTATCAATAAATGTAATTAAATAGACATGAAAGTAAAAAAGATTATTGTTTTTATCAATATAACTTATTTGTTTAGACAGTCGAAGTATTACAAAACTAAAAACAAAGGGAAAAAAATAAAAGAAAGCAGAAATATATAAAGCGATTGAGTAACCCCCTCAAAGAAGGAATCAATTTCACGCAGAATTTCCATGACATGATAAGTCAAGTCTTCATGCAATCCATCGAGATCAGAAAGAGCGACGAGCAGTGAAAAAGATACTGAAGAACTATCCTTCTTCCTATTCTTTCCCAATTTGATCCCAGATTTTGCAATTGCATACCGATGATATTTCAATGTATCAACGGTCTCCTTTTTCTTACCTTTTTGTTCAAAAACTGCTTGAGTGGAACGTGCTCCAAGTCAACAATGTCCACAACAGAATCAGAGGAGCTGTGTGCTAACACCGCTCTGAAGACAGCCATATCAGCAGCATTGTGTTGGGGATTGGCAGGTGGTGCCTCAGACATAGGATAAATGCTCAGGCCCAGACACAACCTTTTCAGGCAATTGGGCCACTGGGCCAGCACCTAAAATACCCGATTTGTTTTCAGGTTTTTTTTGAAAGACCCACATGCCAAAAAGAAAATGGGAGACAAAGGAGGGGGCAGGAGAGGAGGGGGGTGATCACCGGCCAACCGTAGACGCCCGCCGATGAGGCGACGACGGCCTCTCACATGGAACCAAGGATAATGGGGATCAATATCTTTATCAGGAAGCGCCATTGGGGATCTACATCGTCGAACATCACCCACACATACGACTAAGTTCGAGGCATGGCTCTGATACCACTTGAAGGACTTGGGGCACCATCCTAAAAGACTAGCCTTCTAGGTGGAGTTGCCCAAATCCTTATATACCCAAGATCATCCCCACGTCCAGCCGATGTGGGACTATTTGTTCGACCCAAATCCCAACACTCTTATCCCGAAGGTAATCAATCCTCTAACGCCTGATGACTTTAGGCCTGTTTCTCTGTGTAATGTCATCTACAAAATTGTTTCCAAGTTGCTTACTAACAGGTTGAAACCCATGTTTCACAAAATCATCTCCCTGGCCACCCTGCAGAGTGGTTTGCCTCGACTAAAGGCCTTAGACAAGGTGATCCGCTAGCCCTATGTTTATTTATCATAGCCATGGAGGTGTTGATTCGAAAGGTGAAGTGTGCAGTTGTTGATGGTAAGAGTGCAAGCCATTCGGCTATGGCCACAAGGATTCCAACTAACACAGTTATATACGCTGATGACTGCGTTCTAATGGCTGAAGCCTCCTCATGCACAACTACTACTCTCCAAACAATTCTGAAACTGTTTTGTGAAGCAAGTGGGGAGAGGATTAATTACAACAAGTCAGATATCCTCTTTGGTGATCGAGTGGATGTTAGGGTGCAAAGAAGGATACCCAGACTGCTTCCAATGAAAATGGGGCGTCAGCCTATTAAGTATCTTGGTACATACTTGGATTGAAAAAGGTTGCCTATGAGATATTTTGATCATATTCTGCAGAAAGTGAGGATAAGGCTCTCGGAATGGAAAATCAAAATGTTGTCCCTTGCAGGGAGAGCAACTTTGCTTAAGGTTGTTTTGCAATCTCTCCCTACCTATCTGGTAGCCAGTGGTTGGGTTCCATCTAACGTTCTGGATAAATTGAAGAGGGATTTCAGAAATTTCTTATGGAGTAAAGATGGCATGAGTAGGGGTATGACATTGCTAAGCTAGGATGAGCTTTGCTGTGGTGTAGGTCTCAGAACAATGAAAGATTTTCAGTTAGCATTGGAAGCTAAGAATGTTGTGAGATGTGTCAAGAGTGACTCATTATGGGCAACTGCTACCAAGCAAAAGAATGGTGTTAAAAATGAATTCTGGTATTTTATTTAGAGGCCAAGATCATCTTGGTCTTGGAGAGCTTTGTGTTGTGGAGCTGACATTGTGGAAGAAGCGATGGAATGGGAAGCGGGAGACAGTGAGTGCATTGACGAAGGATAAGAATGCGTTGTATTTCGAAAACAAATCGGAGGAGCCAAGGTACATTGTGGAGAGAGGATTTGCTCTAACTGTAGAGAGATTCAAACTGAGACAGATATACTTGCACGAGTACAGTGCTATTTGGAGAGAACGGGGGTTGTTGGTGATGAGCATTATTTTAAAATATCTTTATACTCTTATTTGTCTATTTTATATATCAAAATAATACTACTCTGGAATGTATAAGTGTGTTTGCGGTGCATGTGCTTAATCGATAAGAAAAGGAGAAAAAGCAAATAGAATGGACTGGTTTCGCACAGAAAGGTGAAGATCGAAGGGTGTTTTCTAAACATGTTGAGGTATTTTGGCCGTAACTTCTTCTATTAAATTTCAAAAGAGGTCATTCAAGTTGTCTGCGAAAAGAGAATTCGAATATCTACAATTTTCAAGTTGAGTACTCGTGCTAATTCATCTATCTGACGGGTAGTATCGACTATTTAAAGAATCTGCCCTGCTGGAAATTGAACTAATTTGTAATAAAAGTTTGGTCGAGGATCTTTTGTAAAATTCCTTATAAAGGAACGCAACAACGCTGGTTGGATTTGGAGAGTCTTGATTGGATAAATTTTTGTTGGAGATGGGATTTGATTAGTTGGGATTTTATTTGATTTCGGCTGAGGAGTGGAGGATTTTATTTGGTTGGCCAATAGAGTGGGATTATGGATTAACTTAGTTGGGATTTGATTTAGCTTGGGATTTGAACTCAGTTGTGTTGGGATTTGGGTCGAACAAATAGTCTACATGTAATACCCCGTTCCCGGAATACGTACTTAGTTGCGTATTCAGATTTTCGATCGTATTTTTTCGATTTGTTTCCTATACTTATTCCGTATTATGAATTCCTTGTATGATTGTTTTATCTTGGTTGTGGATTCGTGGATTCGGAGTCAGCCCCAGTCTGAACCGAAGACCCGATTATAGTATAGTATTCGATTTGGCCTTTCCGGTGATTAGATTTGACCGATTTCAGTTTCAAATGTTATTTTCCAATATATTAGATTTTCTGTGATTTTCTAGATTTTTCTTGGATTAAATGAATTTCTTCAAAACCGGTGTCGGCCAGTGCCGCTGACCGATTCCTGGATTTTTAATTCTCAAACTGATTGGAATTTCATGATGGTCCTTTAGACTTTATCTTTTAGAATTGCATTTCCTACCTACATTCTTTTTCTGAGAATTTTATGATTTTATGAAAATTCCAACGGAGTCGGTAGGTAACTGATTCCGGGATTTTTAGTTTTAAAACTATAAAGTATTTCTTAAAAAGGATTTCACTATGAGTCTTCATATATTATTATTGATTTTTGGGTAAATTTTCGAGTCGTTCCGAAATACTTGAATTTCGGACGATTCCGGCATTTTCCGAAATGATTTCCACATCTTTGACTTTAACCCAGGTATCAGTCTTTTCATCAGTTTCATCTTGAGTCCAAGAGAAAATATCTTCTCTTTATTAATTCTTTTCCTTTTCCTTTTTTCTATTTTCCTTTCCTTTTTCTCCAAGACAAATGGATTTTTCCAATTCTCCAAATTCCAAAACCCTTTCCAAAATGCCACCTCATTTCCCACCTACTCCCTCATTTAATGCATCTCTTTCTCTCTCTCTCCCATGACCGGCCATGTGGCCAAGTGAGGGGCACATCACCTCCTCCTCTTTTGCAAGAACACCCCTTCCTCCTATCCTAATTTCACTCCCTATACAAAATCCCCATCATATATATATTTTCCCTTTGCACTTCACTCCATTTTCTTCTCCACTTCAAACAAAAGAGAAAACCCTCTCCAAGTCTCTCCTTCACCTCAACCTAAACCTAGCTCCAAGAACTCCACCAGATCTTCTCTTCCAGCTCAAGCTTCTGATTTGGAGCTCGGATCGTAGCTCTCTTCGTCGCCAAGGATCGCTTGGGAGCTATTCGTCGACCACCCTCTTCCCGGACTCGTAGAGATTCAATCAAACGGTTCCAAGTGAGTATCCTTACTCACCAAGACATGTTCCCTTCCTAGCATACTTGTATCCCCATATCTTATGCTCACACGTCATAAAAATCACATTTTTACCATCAAGAACAACCCCAAGTTCTGTTCTGTAAACTGCTCCCCGACCCCTATTAGTCGACTTGACCTAGAACCTAGTCGACTAGAACCCTTTGCTGGAACTTAGCTTTTCTGGAAAACACAGTATTAGTCGACTTATCCCAAATATTAGTCGACTAATCTTCCCTGGAAATAAATCTCAACTCTCTGGAAACCACTATTAGTCGACTCCTGAATCCACCTAGTCGACTAACCCTTCCTGAACCAGAAAACCCCAACTTTCTGTATCACAGACTTAGTCGACTTAAGTATCTGTTAGTCGACTTGACTCTTCTATTAGTCGACCACTCCCTTGACCCTAGTCGACTAACATTTCCTGAATCAGAAACCCAACTCTCTGTTACACAGTTTTAGTCGACTGTACCCTACTGTTAGTCGACTAACCCTTCTATTAGTCGACTACTCTCTTGACCTAGTCGACTAACTTTGTCTGATTGTTATAGTTGATTCCTATCTAAACTTTGGATCTTATGCTTGGTTCAGGTATTCGTATACAGTGCTTCATGACTCGTTACTTGGTGTATATTACTTCTAGTTACTCCATAATTCTATGTTTATGCATTGCCCTGTAATTGCTTGTTTCATTCTTATACTTGTACCTTGCCGTGATACTATTGCTTCCTTATTTTATAGCATGCGTGGCAGGCCCTTTGAGGTCGTTGAACCCTAAGTTGTTTCTATGTTTCCACTTGCCTTACCTTAATACAGCCTTGTCAGTTATCTATTCCTTTTAACACATGTATATCACATGACACCTAATATGTTATCACCTAACCATGCCACCACCTTACTAGACCCTATAGTTATGTCATGGCTGACCCGGTCTATTATCAATCTATTGTTATGTTTCATTTCTTGTTATACATCACCACCTCGTCATGCTATCTTTTAAAACCAAGCATGATACACTTGACCGTATGGTTATCTTGTTTACGGGAACCCTGTCTTGTTTTATGGAACTAAGTGCCACACCATACTCGGTGGGGGCCACCTCTAGAATCCACTCCCTCAGAACAAAGTGCCACACTACACGGTGGGGGCCACCTCTTGAATCTGTAGGGCTATCACTGTTATAACTGTTTATTCCCGTAACCAGATAATTATGTTAATAAGCTACAACTTGTATGGGTATGGGAGGAAGTGATGGATGCCGGAATGGTACCTTGCTTATAGTGATGGATATGATATATGCGGCGGAAAGTTATAGTGGGACTTGGGGCCCACATGATTACATATAGGGGGACTTTGGGCCTCCAAACCGGTCCCAGGTGGTGGGAACCGTTGGACCAACAAACTGGTCCCCGGTGTATGAGCACCACTATAAGGAGCTCTATCAGTTCTCCATCTACTTCCGTTAACAAACCTCGAATAGCTTATATATGGATGTATGTGAGTTGGGATCGATACCGAAACACATACCTAGATATATGGGTTAGGCGAATAATAATAATAATAATAGATGTCAGTTATGTTCTCTGTTATAGTTACCGTTATGTGTACCGGCTATGATTCCTGTCCTAGTCCCCGTTATGACTCATGTTATATTGTGACTCTTATTTACTTGTCGTGATTCCAGTGATGACTCCGGTTATTGGATTACGTCTTTCTCATTATGATTCATGTCTTCTTGTTATGTATTCTCGTTATGATTATAGTATGATTTGCAACTCTGATTCTATATGCTTGGATTACTGTGGCATGAGATAGAGGTATATAGATGAGGGTTTCCTTGTTTGGATTATTCCCTCGATGTATTAGTCTCATGGGACCGTGACTTAAGCATATACAATCACTTTTGCTTGTAATCAGCTTTACTTGTATTTTCCGTTTTATGATTATGTTAATACCTGTCCTTATATTCCATACTTGTGTTCTAACCCCTATTTATGTCTCTTAGCCACTTGGCTGTAGCTCATTTATTGCCATATGTCTTGATTCCTTGGATTTGCATATTCAGATTCCGGAGCTTGGATCGAAGGGAGTGGTCCACCGTAGATCGAGCTCTCCTTAGCGAGCAGGCATCTTAGCTCCAGTTCCTTGCACCTGACTCCTTTTGACTCACGGGATCTTCATCCTACTCGTGAGCATTTTGTCTTCTTATTGTATATTTGACTTTTGGACTTGTTATGATAAAAGACATATGTAATATGTAATGTTTATCATACTGTGATGACTTTGTATTGTACTTTTATGTTGGCATATGAAAGAATACCACGCTTTGTGTTGGACTCTGATCCTTGCTTGTACTTTTTGTGCTTAGCGTATATACGTGGGGGCTTCTTCTGACCTACGTATATACGTTGCAGTGACGTCCCCGTATCCGTGGAATCGGGGCGTTACAGGTTGGTATCAGAGCTTAGGCTCTCCCACCTATAGTACAATCAAGTAGCAAATTACTGTAATTTGCTATGCCAACTACAATGTACAAAGTTATCTAGTCCTTCTTGATTCTACATTTAGTCCTCCTAGATTTCTTCCTTCATATCCTGAAATCCTTCCATTTTTCCAACTCCTTCCAGCTATCTTTAGCCATCCTAGTATGGAGAGGAGATCGGGCCGCGGCAACTCTAGATCAGCATCGAATGGAGCAGCGGGAGAGAATGTGGATATATTGAGGGTTATCCAGATGATGATGGAGAACCAGCAACAGCAGACCGAGCTTCTCCGGCAAGAGATAGCAGCACCTAAGGAACAGAGGCCGGGGAACATATCAGACTTCAGGCGGCTGCAACCAGCTATCTTCACGGGTGGAGAGAAACCATTGGATGCTGAACAATGGTTAACGGATACATCAGATCTATTGAATGCGGCCAGAGTTCCAAAGGAGAACCAAGTTGAGGTTGCCAAGATTCAACTGAAGGATATAGCCAGGACTTGGTGGCTAGCAGAGGAGGCCAGATTGGAGAAGCCTGTCACTTGGGACACCTTCTCCAAGAGTTTTTACAGCAGATTCTTCCCTGCCACAGCCCAGAAGGACATGGAAGAGCAATTCATCAGACTTCGGCAGGGGAGCAAGTCCGTGGATGAGTATGCCGCGGAGTTTCTCAGATTGAGCCGCTTTGCCCCGTATATGGTGACGGATGAAGAGAAGCGGGCAAGCAGATTTCAGCAGGGATTACAGATGGACCTACAAGTATTCTTGATGCCCCAACAGCTGAAGACATATTCAGAGGTTCTCACCATAGCTCGAGAAGTGGAGCGTGGACTAGAGAAGAAGCAAGCAGACCAGATGAGGAACCAGGCCAAGAAGAGACCTTCAGAGTTGATGGATGAGGAGGATGCAGAAAGGGCAACCCAGGGCCCGATGATGAAGAGGCCATCCCAAACTCCTCTTCCCCAGATCACATGCAATTTCTGCCACAGGCCCGGACATTTTAAGAGAGATTGTCGAGCGGCCAAGGGATTATGTTTAGTATGTGGGTCAGGGAGACATATGCTAAGGGATTGCCCACACAGGAAGTTTGGACATGTGGCACCAGTCAGACCGGCTCTTCCAGCTCCAGCACGTCCAGCTCCAGCACTTCCAGCGCCACCACTGAGGAGGAACCCTGAACCTGTTGATCGAAGAGTTCCACTTCCACCCCAACGGTATGATCATCAGTATAGGGGAATGAGACCGAGAGCAGATCAGAGGAGAGGTCAAGTTCACATCATGGCAGCAGAGGCCTCAGATGATGCAGCAGAGTGGGAAGACCAGTATCCAGACCAGGAGCCCTGAGGACGTCATGGTAACTTCTACCCCATATCTTGTATTTGAGTTGATCATCTTTCTTAATATTTCTTTTGTCATTTTATCATTGTTCATTCTGGTCCTTCCTGTATTCATCCTATCCCCTGTTTTGGTTTTATGAGGCCTTTATTCCAGCCATTGTCCCCTTTGTATTCAATTTGCCCCTTAATGAAATTGCGAGGACGCAATTTTTTGTAAGGTGGGTGGATTGTAATACCCCGTTCCCGGAATACGTACTTAGTTGCGTATTCAGATTTTCGATCGTATTTTTTCGATTTGTTTCCTATACTTATTCCGTATTATGAATTCCTTGTATGATTGTTTTATCTTGTTGTGGATTCGTGGATTCGGAGTCAGCCCTAGTCTGAACCGAAGACCCGATTATAGTATAGTATTCGATTTGGCCTTTCCGGTGATTAGATTTGACCGATTTCAGTTTCAAATATTATTTTCCAATATATTAGATTTTCTGTGATTTTCTAGATTTTTCTTGGATTAAATTGAATTTCTTCAAAACCGGTGTCGGCCAGTGCCGCTGACCGATTCTTGGATTTTTAATTCTCAAACTGATTGGAATTTCATGATGGTCCTTTAGACTTTATCTTTTAGAATTGCATTTCCTACCTACATTCTTTTTCTGAGAATTTTATGATTTTATGAAAATTCCAACGGAGTCGGTAGGTAACTGATTCCGGGATTTTTAGTTTTAAAACTATAAAGTATTTCTTAAAAAGGATTTCACTATGAGTCTTCATATATTATTATTGATTTTTGGGTAAATTTTCGAGTCGTTCCGAAATACTTGAATTTCGGACGATTCCGGCATTTTCCGAAATGATTTCCACATCTTTGACTTTAACCCAGGTATCAGTCTTTTCATCAGTTTCATCTTGAGTCCAAGAGAAAATATCTTCTCTTTATTAATTCTTTTCCTTTTCCTTTTTTCTATTTTCCTTTCCTTTTTCTCCAAGACAAATGGATTTTTCCAATTCTCCAAATTCCAAAACCCTTTCCAAAATGCCACCTCATTTCCCACCTACTCCCTCATTTAATGCATCTCTTTCTCTCTCTCTCCCATGACCGGCCATGTGGCCAAGTGAGGGGCACATCACCTCCTCCTCTTTTGCAAGAACACCCCTTCCTCCTATCCTAATTTCACTCCCTATACAAAATCCCCATCATATATATATTTTCCCTTTGCACTTCACTCCATTTTCTTCTCCACTTCAAACAAAAGAGAAAACCCTCTCCAAGTCTCTCCTTCACCTCAACCTAAACCCTAGCTCCAAGAACTCCACCAGATCTTCTCTTCCAGCTCAAGCTTCTGATTTGGAGCTCGGATCGTAGCTCTCTTCGTCGCCAAGGATCGCTTGGGAGCTATTCGTCGACCACCCTCTTCCCGGACTCGTAGAGATTCAATCAAACGGTTCCAAGTGAGTATCCTTACTCACCAAGACATGTTCCCTTCCTAGCATACTTGTATCCCCATATCTTATGCTCACACGTCATAAAAATCACATTTTTACCATCAAGAACAACCCCCAAGTTCTGTTCTGTAAACTGCTCCCCGACCCCTATTAGTCGACTTGACCTAGAACCTAGTCGACTAGAACCCTTTGCTGGAACTTAGCTTTTCTGGAAAACACAGTATTAGTCGACTTATCCCAAATATTAGTCGACTAATCTTCCCTGGAAATAAATCTCAACTCTCTGGAAACCACTATTAGTCGACTCCTGAATCCACCTAGTCGACTAACCCTTCCTGAACCAGAAAACCCCAACTTTCTGTATCACAGACTTAGTCGACTTAAGTATCTGTTAGTCGACTTGACTCTTCTATTAGTCGACCACTCCCTTGACCCTAGTCGACTAACATTTCCTGAATCAGAAACCCAACTCTCTGTTACACAGTTTTAGTCGACTGTACCCTACTGTTAGTCGACTAACCCTTCTATTAGTCGACTACTCTCTTGACCTAGTCGACTAACTTTGTCTGATTGTTATAGTTGATTCCTATCTAAACTTTGGATCTTATGCTTGGTTCAGGTATTCGTATACAGTGCTTCATGACTCGTTACTTGGTGTATATTACTTCTAGTTACTCCATAATTCTATGTTTATGCATTGCCCTGTAATTGCTTGTTTCATTCTTATACTTGTACCTTGCCGTGATACTATTGCTTCCTTATTTTATAGCATGCGTGGCAGGCCCTTTGAGGTCGTTGAACCCTAAGTTGTTTCTATGTTTCCACTTGCCTTACCTTAATACAGCCTTGTCAGTTATCTATTTCCTTTTAACACATGTATATCACATGACACCTAATATGTTATCACCTAACCATGCCACCACCTTACTAGACCCTATAGTTATGTCATGGCTGACCCGGTCTATTATCAATCTATTGTTATGTTTCATTTCTTGTTATACATCACCACCTCGTCATGCTATCTTTTAAAACCAAGCATGATACACTTGACCGTATGGTTATCTTGTTTACGGGAACCCTGTCTTGTTTTATGGAACTAAGTGCCACACCATACTCGGTGGGGGCCACCTCTAGAATCCACTCCCTCAGAACAAAGTGCCACACTACACGGTGGGGGCCACCTCTTGAATCTGTAGGGCTATCACTGTTATAACTGTTTATTCCCGTAACCAGATAATTATGTTAATAAGCTACAACTTGTATGGGTATGGGAGGAAGTGATGGATGCCGGAATGGTACCTTGCTTATAGTGATGGATATGATATATGCGGCGGAAAGTTATAGTGGGACTTGGGGCCCACATGATTACATATAGGGGGACTTTGGGCCTCCAAACCGGTCCCAGGTGGTGGGAACCGTTGGACCAACAAACTGGTCCCCGGTGTATGAGCACCACTATAAGGAGCTCTATCAGTTCTCCATCTACTTCCGTTAACAAACCTCGAATAGCTTATATATGGATGTATGTGAGTTGGGATCGATACCGAAACACATACCTAGATATATGGGTTAGGCGAATAATAATAATAATAATAGATGTCAGTTATGTTCTCTGTTATAGTTACCGTTATGTGTACCGGCTATGATTCCTGTCCTAGTCCCCGTTATGACTCATGTTATATTGTGACTCTTATTTACTTGTCGTGATTCCAGTGATGACTCCGGTTATTGGATTACGTCTTTCTCATTATGATTCATGTCTTCTTGTTATGTATTCTCGTTATGATTATAGTATGATTTGCAACTCTGATTCTATATGCTTGGATTACTGTGGCATGAGATAGAGGTATATAGATGAGGGTTTCCTTGTTTGGATTATTCCCTCGATGTATTAGTCTCATGGGACCGTGACTTAAGCATATACAATCACTTTTGCTTGTAATCAGCTTTACTTGTATTTTCCGTTTTATGATTATGTTAATACCTGTCCTTATATTCCATACTTGTGTTCTAACCCCTATTTATGTCTCTTAGCCACTTGGCTGTAGCTCATTTATTGCCATATGTCTTGATTCCTTGGATTTGCATATTCAGATTCCGGAGCTTGGATCGAAGGGAGTGGTCCACCGTAGATCGAGCTCTCCTTAGCGAGCAGGCATCTTAGCTCCAGTTCCTTGCACCTGACTCCTTTTGACTCACGGGATCTTCATCCTACTCGTGAGCATTTTGTCTTCTTATTGTATATTTGACTTTTGGACTTGTTATGATAAAAGACATATGTAATATGTAATGTTTATCATACTGTGATGACTTTGTATTGTACTTTTATGTTGGCATATGAAAGAATACCACGCTTTGTGTTGGACTCTGATCCTTGCTTGTACTTTTTGTGCTTAGCGTATATACGTGGGGGCTTCTTCTGACCTACGTATATACGTTGCAGTGACGTCCCCGTATCCGTGGAATCGGGGCGTTACACTACATCGGCTAGACGTAGGGATGGTCTTGGGTATATAAGGATTTGGGCAACTCCACGCTAGTCTTTTGGGATGGTGCTCTCGGTTGGGCGACTGAAAGCAAGCTGCTCTCGGTTGGGCGCGGTCGACGTGGCATGGGTCGGTCGACTGGACGATCGACCGACATGCGCGTTTTGACTTTCCTTTTGTGATTCGGATTCCTTTTCTGGATGGGATCGAATCCAATCTAGGTTTACTTAAATCCAAAGACTCTGTGGGTATAAATAGGGCTAGAACCATCATGTATTGTATCCCTAAGAATTTCCTCAAATTTTCTTCTTGTATTGATTGTTGAATAAATAAAATCTCACTCTCCTTGCCCCGAGGACGTAGGCACGTTGCCAAACCTCGTTAAATATTGGGTGATTATTTTTCTCTGCTGTTCGTTGTTCTTGTCGTGTTGGTTGCTTCTCGACTGCATCAAGTCTCCGCCAGGTGGGCGGATTCCTCAGAGAGGTTGTTGTCCCCGTGCGCACAACAATTGGTATCAGAGCATCCCAGGTTTGGCATCATCTGTTGATTCAAGGTATCAGTCGCTATTTGGCGGAGATAGTGTCGATCTCAAAACAACGTGTAGATTGCTAGAGGAATCAATTAGGAGGAGTAAATTGCTTCAGAAACTCTTCGAGGATTTCGCGTGGAGGTAAAGATCCTGTCTTTATCTAGTTTATTTTATCTAACTCCATTTGTTTTCGCATTGCTTTGAGGAATCAGTTGAGAAGATGGCTGAAGAAAGTACATCGGTGAGATCCACGAATCCACATCCAAGGATTGATGTAGTGAAGTTCAACGGCACGAACAACTTTGGTATGTGGAGGTGTGAGGTTATGGTTGCGCTGACGACATCAAACCTCGAAGACACTCTACGGTTGGAGAAGAAGCGCATCAACGACGGAAGAAGATTGGGACAAGATGAACCGTTCGGCGTGTGGCTTGATCAGGTCTTGTTTGACACAAGACATCAAGTATCAGGTGTTGCATGAGACATCTGCGAGGCAGCTGTGGGAGATCTTGGAGAAGGAGTATCTGACGAAAGCATAAAGTTGCGATTGCAGTTGAAGAGTAAGCTTTATGGCTTTCAGATGTAAAAAGGATGCTCCGTCAATGAACACTTGAATCGCTACATGAAGTTTCTTAAAGATCTAGTTAATATAGATGTAGAGACCAGTGAAGAGGATAAGTCGGTAATTCTTTTGAACTCTCTTCCTAGGGAAGAATATGAGACCTTTACTCTTACATTTCTCAATAGAAGAAATCCATTAACTATAGTGAGGTGTTTGCTGCTCTTGTGAGTTATAAAGTAAGGAGACATGATAGATTGTCTTCTTCGAGAAGCACGACAATAGAGGCATTGGTAGTAAGAGGTAGAAGTTTCAATAGGAAGGGAAGAGATGATCAGAGAAGGTCGAAATCCAGATCAGGCTTCAGAAATCTGAAGAGGAATCAGCGCGTTTTGTGCAAGGAACTAGGGCACTGAAAAATTGACTGCCCAAAGGTCAAAGGTAAGAAGGTGGAGTCAAACACCGAGGCGAATCTCGCACAGGCGGGTTGATCGGATGAAGACTCATCGGTATTCTCTCTCTGTTACTACTACTGTTGATTACTCAGATAATGCTGAGTGGATCTTAGATACCGGAGCTACCTATCATGTGTGCCCGACAGGGCCTGGTTTCTAGTTTTAAGAAGCTAGATGGATGTTACACGGTCATGGGTAATAATCATCCGTGTAATATAGAAGGGATGGGTACAGTCCATATCAAGATGGAAGATGATATAGTACGAGAATTGAAGGAGGTGAGGTATGTACCTCAACACAAAAGGAATCTTATCTCTGTTGGCGCTTTGGAAGCATTGGGTCTTTTGATATCTGTACGAGATGGTGTTCTCAAGATGATCAAAGGCTCCATGGTGGTGATGAAGGGCGTCCACCGGGACAATCTATACTACTTGAAGGGTAGTATGGTTACAGATCAGGTGGAGACTTCTACTTCTTCAGATGATGGTTACACGAAGGTTTGGCAGGTAGGTCGGACATAGAGGTGAAAAGTCTTTGCGAGAGGGTCATTAGAAGTGCTGCTACCTACAATTTGAAGGGTGAACACAGCATTCTGGACAAGAAGAAGGTGAAATTCAGCACCAGTACTCACTGCTCAGAAGGTCTTCTTGATTGTGTTCACGTAAGCATTTGGGGACCTGCTAAGAATGCATTGCTTGGAGATCACAGGTACTTTGTATCTTTTATTGATAGTTTATCTAGGCATTGTTGGATATATCCCTTGAGACAAAGGTATGAAGCCCTAGATATGTTGGTGAAGTAGAAAGGAAGAATGGAGAAGCAGACAGTAGGAAAAAATCAAGGAGCTACAGGTTGGTAATGTTGAAAGAGACACGAACCAATTCCTACAATTTAGCCCGAATATTGTATTGGTACTCACTTCACAAAAGGTATAAATGGGTTGGCTAAGGAAGTAAAACGTTCCTTACTGATAAGGTTTCGATGGTGTTGTCTAATGCAAAATTAGACAAATCGTTTTGGGTTGAGGCGATTGTGTATGCTAGCCATCTCATAAATGGATCGATTGCGATTGGAGGTAAAACTCCATTGGAAATTTAATCTGGGAAAGCTGCTCAAGATCATGGTTTGCTATGGGAATTTGAAAGTTCGACCTACTTCAGTGCCAAGGATGGCAAGGTGAATCCGCGAGCAAAGTGGCTTGTGTTTTTGGGTGTCAAGCGAAATATGAAAGGCTACAGGTTATGAGACCCCAAAAATAGAAGATCTTGTGAGTCGGCATGTCACATTTGATGAGACTTCAGTGTTAAAGTCTACCGTCTCTCAGCAGGTGGAGAGGACGGAGACCAAGGAAGTATCGCAGCGGGTAGAGGTTGATGCTACTCCACCATCTCCAGTTGGTTTCGGCATCAGTGAAGACTTCATCGGATGTGACACCGGGTGGAGATTATGTAGCCAAAGTTGATGCTGAACGGTTGAAGACATTGATGAGAATGTCGAGTTGTTTGCAGCCATTGGAACCAAGGTAAAACCACGCTCGTGGTAAAGAGCATGAATCTAAAGCTTGTGATCGCGACGAGCTCAAGTTGAAGGTTGTTGCTCTTCATGATGGCAGTAAGGAGGTTCATATGACTCAGCAGATAGGTTCGCTGCTGAAGATACAGGTACAAGTGTTTGAGCTTGATGGAGCTCAATTTGAATGAACTATGGTTGGCTTGATCCTTTGGGTAAGGTTACGTAGGCAGCCGTAATGGCGCAACCAAATTTGGTGATGCAACTCGTATGAAAACTATTTGGTTTCTCGAGTTGGACCGATTGAAACTTCACGTAGAGGTGAAGTGTTGTGGCTAGTTGGACTTCACGTAGAGGTGATGTGTTGTGATCTCGATGAATAGGTTGATCTTCTGGTGAGAATATGGTTGAGCTTGCATAGGATGGGTGTGCATGATTGGGAAAGAGTAATGTAGAGTTATTACACAAGTATTCAATTAAAGAAGAAAGGTTTAGAGTTAACCTTGGTGCTCGTTTACTCCACAAATGTATTCAAAGATCAATATACCCTTTCCAATCACCGCTATAGCAATGGCTATACCGGGTCGATTCTCCGGGAGAGCTAGCGATAGAAGCGTTACGGTATGTAGTGAAGAAATGAAAAACGAAATGT
Organism: Agave tequilana; assembly: GCA_038442645.1. Lineage (NCBI taxonomy): Eukaryota > Viridiplantae > Streptophyta > Magnoliopsida > Asparagales > Asparagaceae > Agave > Agave tequilana. The sequence continues at coordinate 37,198 of JAVJIF010007680.1, forward strand.
CTTCTATGTATTTACACAAATGCAAGAAGCAACATGAAAAGAAGTGATGATTTGTGCATTATGGAAAAAAGAATCAAAAAGAACTTGAGTGAAGTGTGTTGCAAAGAAAGAAAAGCTAGTAAAGAAAGTGTTAGAAAACTTGGATAAGAAAATACATGGCTAGCTAACTTTACCTCATTGCTAACTTACTAACTCAATGGTGATGCTATATTGCCTCATGTTGATTTCATTGGCAATAGGGATAACTTGCTTGTTTGTTCAAGTGTTTTACCATTTGGAAAATGAGTGTTCTCATGTTCTTTAGCTTGAGCCTCATATTGATTATTGGCTCTCTAGATAGATATTCAATGATGAACTCTAGGTTTGGTACTCAAAGGATGCTAGGTTAGAAGAATCAACATTCATTTATACTTTCAAGACATAACAACAAATTAGTTTGAAATAAAGAAGTTGTTCTAAAGTAGCACATGTTTGGTGATCCATCTCCATGTTCCATCAAAGGCTCTTGTTCTAGACAAGCTCTAAATGAGGCACACATGAGTCATATGGAGTATGAACAAGCAATTGCCAAGGGAAAGCAACTCTACTTTCTGGTAAGTAAAAGAATTATCACAATGCAGTATAAAGATAAGCATCATCCAAAGAGATAGAAGTTAGCTAGGTAAGTCCTAGCTAGCCATGCAATAGAGACTTAGCTATTCATTACACTAGAAACAAAGCAACTATTCATGATGTAAAGCAATAGAACTAAACAAATGAAATAGCACTAGAATGAAAGCAAGAAAATTAAAGCAAAGTAAAGTAAAACATATTAGAGCTGCAAAGAGAAGAATGGAGTTCTTTTGATTAATCCTTACCTACAAGAATGTCACTTCCTTGATACAAGCTTTCAAACAGCACTCTCTCTCTCACTTTGTCAAAATCTCTAGGAGGAAGAAGATGAAGACTAAAAACCTAGGAGAATAGCAAAATACAAGAATTTCCCCTATTTTCTTCTCTCTCTTCTCTGTTCTTTCGCACAGACCCTGGTCCTCTATTTATAAGCCATCCATGAGAAGGATCTAGAGCCCTGGCCGTTGGCGCAAAATCCGGGCTCCAACTGCCTCCAAACCGCCGCAGATACGTGGGAAATCCCCAGTTTTGGCGGCAAAATCTGGGCCGTTGAGCCCAGATTTTCTGTTGTGATTTGGTTGTTAGGTGGTTATCCACGTGGCTTCTGGAAGATCCAATTGGCGCGCGGATCTCAACTGAATCCAAATTCAAATCTTGGGCTCTTTTGGGCTTATGGATTTAATCTCTTTAATTATTGCTAATTAAAGTGATTAATGGGCTTTTTCTCTTTTAAGTTGTGGACTGCAAAAATAGAGAGAAAAGGGTTAAAAATCACATTTATTTACAATATGCATAGTATGGAAGTGGTAAAATAGCAAATATGTATAACATCAGTGCATTCCAGTTTGTCGAAGCCGATGATGGTATTCGGTGTGCTCTTCTCAGACTTGGTTGGACCGTCAGCTGAAGACATGTTGACTAGATAAAGCTAGTCAGTTAGAGAGTCAGTGTTGGCTCATGATGAGTTCTTCGTGAGGTCATATAGTTGCTGAGTTTGAGACACGTTCGGTGATCGGCATGTATCGAAGTTCTCCTAAGGTGAAGTATAGGGAAGGCATATGTGGTGCATTCCAGTTGGATAGCTGAGCTACAGATTTCAAGCCGAGATCGTAATGCCGATTTCGCAGAGATCATGTGTCGATTTCGCCCGGAGCACGCAAGCCGAGATCGTGTGTCGATTTCGCAGAGATCGTGTGTCGATTTCGCCGAGATCGTGTGTAAATTTTGCCAGGTGATAGACTGGAGTTCGTTAGAGATCAGCTCAGATTTGAAAAACCTTCACTGAGGTGGAGAATTGTGGGAGAGAGGAGATAGAGGAGTAAAGGAAGTAATACAGAGATCGAAAATCAAAGGAGCGAGAAACGGCGCATTGAACAGGCCAGATTTTTGCTCCGGTCGGCCGCCCGGTCAAACGGTGGAGGAGGCCGGTCGACCGGCGTGGCACGACGTGCACAAGGTTAGCCCCGGTCGACCGCCGATCAACCATGACAGAGAGCGGTCGACCAGCCCAGTCGACCGATTGAAAGCAGGTGCTCGGTTGGGCGTGGTCCACCGGCGCAGTGGACCGTGGCATGGGTCAGTCGACCGACCAGTCAACGACAGGGCGTTTTGACTTTCCTTTTGGGATTCGAATTCCTTTTCTGAATGGGATCGAATCCAATCTGGGTTTCCTTAAATCCAGGGACTTGTGGCTATAAATAGGGACTAGAGCCTTCATGTATTGTATCCCTAAGAATTCCCTCAAGTTTCCCTCTTGTATTAGTTTGTATTGATTGTTGAATCAATAAAATCTCTCTCTCCCTTACCCTGAGGACGTAGGCACGTTGCCGAACCTCGTTAAATATTGTGTTGATTGTTTTTCTCTGTTGTTCGTTATCCTTGTCGTGTTGGTTGCTTCTCCGTCTGCATCAAGTCTCCGCCAGGTGGGCGGATTCCTCAGAGAGGCTGTTGTGCACGAGCACAAACAATTGTTTCTTTTAGTCTTTCTTAAATTTAAGTTACAATTTGAAGTGTAGATAAGAAATTTACCCCTAAAATCATCATCACTGGATTGATAGAGTGACACAGATCCATTAGAATTTGAGGATGATATAAACCCTAGGTGGCCACCTTACAACAACCAACCCATCTATTAGAACAAGATCATTTGTCAAGAAAAAGCTTGTTGTCACCTCAGTTCTAAATTAGTGGGAATAAGTTCACTGTCTACCTCACCAAAATTTGCTTTTTAAGTATTCATTATTTGGTTTCCTTCTTCGCTCAAGGGAGAGGAGGTAAACTAAAAGGATGGGCTGTTGCTTTGGGTCAATCTTGTCTAGAGTTGGCACACATTGGTAAGAGACACAACTTTTGTCCTGTGATTTTTTTTTCAGATTTCCTCCCATGATGTTCTGTCTAAATCCTAAAGACCACATGGGTGGAAGTATCCAGTATGACCGTTTGCCCTGCAACTCAAAGTTCAGTGAAGAGGAATAAATAGGATGCTGGCTATCGGTTTCTTGAGTGACTTAGAGAGAGTTACTTTTTACACAATCTTAGAGTGACTGGACAACTAATCAACTTTTTAGGTTTAGTTTGAATAGAAGTAGATCTTGTAAATATAAAACTTGTCTATGAGAGTCCCTACAGAGAAGAGAAGTTGACGGGTCCTAGAACCTGAAATATGAGTCTTACGGAAAACAATAGAACTAAGTTTTATAAATTTCTCTAAATTCCCTTTAAAAAGAAGAAAAGATAACTTCTGTCAAGAAACTTTTGCGTCCTTAGATTGCATGCATTGTATTCTTCAGTAATTCTCAGACTACGAGAGTTTTCGAATAAATCTGTTTCTAAGATTAGGCACGAAAAATGCTTGTTTGAAGAACTAAATGTCACATTTTTCTAAGCTAAATAATATTGTCACATAACATAGCTTTTGCTGGTTCTACTGTGCTATATGTTGGAATTGAAGAATATGAAAAGGCGAATCTTCGAGTTGAATTATGGCGAGATCCGTTGATCGAATCAACTGGATGATGGTTGGAGTGTGTTCTCCTTCCATTGGTGATGAACGTGGTATATTCACATGTTCAATTCCGACTTCGAATGAATGAGATATTCAAGTCCAAAGTTTGCCTAATTCAAAGCCAAATGGGACTAAAGGAAGCTAAAAGCATTTAGTCCCACATTGGCCGTGTGATGAAGCTTATGGGGTATAAAATAGAAAATTGAGAACAAGGGCGTGCCCTTTGGGTACTTGGAGTTTTCCGCGCGCGAAAAGGAGGGAATTATGCTCGCACATGCGTGCGTGCGCCGGCGGCCGGCCAGCCGGGCGCGGGTCTGGGTTCGGGTTCCCTACCTGGACTGGTTCTTTTTGAATCGGGTTTTAGGGTATGGGCCAACAGAAGATCCGCTCCAGCCCGCCAACGGGTGTCCGCGGCGAACGGATCCGAAACCGTTCGCCACCGCTGTCGGAAAACCGACCGTGCGGTTGAACGGTTGCGACGGTTCTGTCCGAACCGTCGCAACTGTTGACTTTGGCGGCACGAGAATACCCTTCCGAGCGTTATAAATAGCGCTCCAGAGGTTCATTCTCAGACCACCAATAGAGTTTTGAAAACACACTCTCTCTCTCTCTCTATACTGAGTTCTAACTGTTCTTCAAACGTTCTGAACTGTGCTTCCAGCGTGAAGTGGAATCCGCGACTTCCAGCGTGAAGTGAGATCCGAAGCGACTTCCTAAAAGGAGATTCTGCCAAATTGTTCTGAAAGAGGAATCAGAAAATTCAACATATTCTTTTATAAGAATTGTTGTCTGAATCTGATACTTCTGAGAAAGATATTCTTCAACCTTCCTTCGTCCTCAACAGTGGGTGCTCCTCCAGAGAGTAAAGGCAAATATCGTTTGAAATTTGTGCTTGTACCGCTGCTTCAACAATCCTGTGAAGGTACTGGTTGACTACAGTTCGACCCGTACGGTGATTTGGTATGCTATCCAAATACCGTGAAAGAGTGTGTATCTTGGGAGACCAGCGTCCATTATCCCGTTAGCACCAGTGCGGGGGACGTAATTGTCTTAAGAGATTCGCTTTAAGCGTACCTCACTCTAAATACTGTATAAGTGGATTAAGTCCTTTATACAGGGGATATACTTTACAGTATATCGAGACTGACTTAGATTCAGTCTAATGGTACTTTAACCAAGGAAGGAAATTGAAAGGTGGTTCTTAAATTAAGGAACGTTCTATTGAACGGAAAACCTCCCACCTGATATTTGCCGACCTGGCCAATTAGATTGTTGATAACTCAGGATCTTGATTAGTTGTCAGATTGATTCTTGTTAAGCAGAATAATCAACATTCTTAAGACAAATATCGTTTCTTACTTCTGTTCTGCTTGAACTTGCAGAAAATGTCTGAGACAAATCAGATAGCACTAGCAAGCAACAAACATGCAGCTCCAAAGTTTGATGCCTACTCCACTTCCTAACCCGAAGCCGAGAAAGTCAGGAAAATTCGACGGCACGGAATTCAAGAGGTGGCAACGAGAAGATGCTCTTCTACTTGACCACTCTTCATCTGGCCAAATTCCTGCAGGAGGATCCACCAGAACCCGAACTGATCGGGACTCAGTCCTTGCAGTCGATGCTTGGACACAAGGTGACTTCCTTTGCCGAAATTATATTTTAAATGGACTGGATGACTCTCTTACAATGTCTACATTCCTATCACTACGGCAAAGAAGTTATGGTCAGTCTTGACAAGAAGTACAAGACTGAAGATGCTGGTACCAAGAAGTTCGTCGTTGGACGATTTCTGGAGTACAAAATGGTGGATAGTAAGACTGTCATCAGTCAGGTGCAAGAGTTCCAACTTATCTTGCACGAAATAGAGGCCGAAAGTATGATTCTTCCTGAAACTTTTCAGGTTGCAAACAATCGTGGAGAAGCTCCCACCTGCGTGGAGAGACTTCAAGAATTACTGAAGCATAAGCGAAAGGAGCTAAAGTTGGAGGAGGATCTCATTGTGAGGCTTCGTATAGAGGAGGACAACAGCAAGTCCGAGAAAAGAGCAGCAGCAAACTCCTACGAAGCAAAAGCAAATGTGATCGAGGACTCAAAGGGGAAAGCGTCTTCTTCCAAAAGCTTGAAGAGAAAGAAGCCTTCCCAGGGTTACAAAGGTAAGGCTCAAGACGGCAGAAACATGCGCTTCAAAGGGACCTGTTACATCTGCAACAAAGAAGGTCACAAAGCAAATGAATGTCGCAGCCGTCTTAAGAAGAATAAAGAAGAGCCACCCACAGGCGAACATGACCAACCATGAATCACCAAGTCTTTCACTGTGGTGTCAGAAGTAAACCTAACAAGCAACAACAAGGATTGGTGGGTAGACACTGGAGCTACCCGGCACATCTGCTCGAGAGAAATTGTTATTCTCAGAATATCAAAGGCTAGAGCAAGATGAGCAATTGTTCATGGTTAATTCAGCTTCCTCAAAGGTTGAAGGAAAGGGCAAGGTCATCCTGAAGTGGACATCGGGGAAAGAGCTTACTCTTAACGATGTCCTTCATGTTCCAGACATCCGCAAGAATTTGATCTCCGGATCAATACTTAGTAAAAAGGATTTAGAATTGTATTTGAATCCGACAAATTGTACTTACTAAGGGAGGGATGTTGTGGGAAAGGGCTATCTTGTTGATGGACTTTTTAAAGCCAATGTTGCAGTGGTTGATAAAAAGTCTGTGTATTTGTACCCAAAGCTAATAAATAAAGGAAATTCTTCTGTTTATTTGCTTGAGTCTCCTAATTTGTGGCATGCTAGATTAGGGCATGTAAATTACAAGTCTTTGAAAAACTTGTCTAATCTTGGATTATTCCTAAACTCAACTTGGAAGAATTCGCAAGTGTGAGATTTGTGTTGAGGCCAAGTTGGCTAAAAAATTCATTTCACTCTCATAGATCGAAATACAGAACCTTTAGGGTTAATTCATAGCGATCTATGTGACTGAAGTTTATGCCAACTAGAGGCGGTAAAAAGTATTCCATTACTTTTATCGATGACTGTACAAGATACTGTTATGTGTATCTTTTAAACAGTAAGGATGAGGCAATAAATATATTTACAACATATAAAGCCGAAGTTGAGAATCAACTCAACAAGAAAATCAAGATTCTAAATCCGATAGAGGCGGAGAATATGAATCAAATGATTTTAGTGAGTTATGTGTAGTTTTGGTATAATACATCAAACTACAGCACCATACACTCCTCAGCAGAATGGAATTGCTGAACGGAAGAACAGAATTTGAAGGAGATGGTTAATTCCATGCTCGTAAGTTCTGGAGCTCCGCAGAATTTGTGGGGGGAAGCTCTATTAATGCAAATCATATTCTAAATAGAGTACTCCACAAGAAACTGGTCTAATACCATTCGAGTTATGGCATGGAAGGACACCTTCCTACCATTACCTCAAAATGTGGGGGTGCCTTGCAAAGGTGCTGGCACCATTACCTAAAAAGACTAAGTTGGGAGCAAAAACTATGGACTGCGTATTCATAGGTTATGCCTTGAATAGTAGTGCCTACAGATTTCTGTTCATAAATCAGAAATACCAGATATTCATGTAAACATGATTATCGAATCTCGAGATGCTGTGTTCTTTGAAGATATCTTTCCGTACAAACGGAAGCAGATAAGACTTCTAGGAAAAGAATACACGAGATGGCGTTCAGGGACGAAAGCCCCGAGAACCAATTGTTAATGCGGAAATTGAACCAAGAAGAAGTCAGAGATCTAGAATCTTAAAATCTTTTGGTCCAGATTTCATAGCATACACTATTGAGAGCGAGCCTCAAACATTCAAAGAGGCTATGTCAACCCCAGAAGCACCAATGTGGAAAGAAGCTATAAATAGCGAAATAGAATCCATACTAAGTAATATACTTGGGAATGGTAAACTTGCCTCCTGAAAGTAAAACAATTTGGGTGTAAGTGGATTTTCAAACAAAAATTAAAACCCGATGGATCTATCGATAAGTACAAGGCTAGATTAGTAGCCAAGGGTTTTATCGGTAAAAAGAAGACGACTTGACTACTTTGATTCTTATTCACCAGTAACAAGAATAACGTCATTCGGATGTTAATCGCAATTGCAGTATTGCACAACTTAGATATCCATCAAATGGATGTCAAGACTGCATTCTTAATGGTGAATTAAATGAAGAGATATATGGAGCACACTGAAGGATTTATATTCAAGGCCAAGAACACAAGGTGTGTAAATTGGTAAAATCCTTATATGGTTTTAAAGCAGGCTCCAAAACAATGGCATGAGAAATTTGATAGTGTCATGATCAAGATGGATTCACTATCAATGAATGCGATAAGTGTGTTACACGAAAACAGTTGGAGATGCATGTATCATTGTCTGTCTTTATGTAGACGACATGTTGATACTTGGGACTAATATTGAGATTATTAAGTCCACTAAAAGAATGTTATCCAACAGTTTTGATATGAAGGATCTGGGGGTTGCTGATGTAATTTTAGGAATTAAAATTACTAGAACACCAGATGGAATCAGTCTATGTCAATCTCATTACGTGGATAAGATGATTGAAAGATTCAAGGATCATGGGATAAAAGAGAATGCAAATCCTTTTCTCCCACACGTCCACCTTCATAAGAATACAGAACTGGGATACGCCAGTGGAATATTCTCAGATTATCGGAAGTCTAATGTATTTGATAAATTGCACTAGACCCGATATTGCTTACGCTGTAAGCAAGTTGAGTAGATACACTAGCAATCCTAGTGATCTACATTGGACCGCTTTACTACGAGTATTGGGTTACGTCACATCCAAGGAATATGCCTTGAGATATGGACAGTATTCACCTGTACTGGAAGGATACAGTGATGCTAATTGGATTGCAGATTCTGAGGAATCAAAATCAACTAGCGGTATACGTATTTACTCTAGCAGGAGCAGCGGTATCATGGAAATCTTCTAAGCAAACATGTATTTGCCCGTTCCACTATGGAATCAGAATTCATAGCCTTAGATAAGGCTGGAGAAGAAGCAGAATGGCTTCGACAATTCTTAGAAGATATACCATTGTGGCAAAAGCCAGTGCCCGCTATATGTATACACTGCGATAATCAAGCAGCTATTCTAGGGCACAAAATGTGATATACAACGGTAAGTCTAGACATATTCGTCGTAGACATAATACCGTGAAGCAGTTGCTCTCAAATAGAATTATCTCTATTGACTTTGTATCGTCAAAGGATAATTTAGCGGATCCGCTTACTAAAGGTTTAAGTGGAGAGCGTAAAACTGCGCATCGAGGGAATGGGCTAAAAGCCTAACCTTACCGAGTCAGCTTAATGGAAACCTCACTTAGCGACTGGAGATCCCACGGACTAAGTTCAAGAGGAAAAAACTAGTTATGATTGACTCAGCAAGTAAGCACTTGGGAGCTTGACTCCAATCCATTCCTAAGGTGCACATAAGTGCTTTTCTACAAGTGGATTAAGGATAAGCTTAACGCTTTTAATGATGCTATATCTTGTTACTAAAAAAGTGGAGTAAAGTAGACTACTCTTAATAGGTCCATCACCTATGTGAGTATAGAGTTGGGTCGGCTCTTTGGGAATTTCTATGGAGGCTGTTCTCCCTAAAGATACTCTCTGAAACCAAGAATGTCCAGGGCCAAAAAACGGACACAACCGAGAACCAAAGTTGATTTGAAAAGTCACTGTGTGAAGCTTGTTGACTTGGCTTACACTAACGGCTAACAGTTCAAGACCTAGTTCATGATTAGCCAATAAGTCCGATAAAGCTTTCACTATGGAAGGTTCAAGACCTAATTCACCTATCCTTATGCAGTTTCTTTCTCAAGTACCTTTCACAATAGAGTCAGTCTCTTTGTGTGTCATTCCTTGAATCTCCATTCATTGTGGGGGATTGTTGGAATTGAAGAAATATGAAAGGCGAATCTTCGAGTTGAATTATGGCGAGATCCGCTTTAATCGAATCAACTGGATGATGGTTGGAGTGTGTTCTCCTTCATTGGTGATGAACGTGGTATATTCACATGCTCAATTCCGACTTCAAAGAATGAGATATTCAAGTCCAAAGTTTGCCTAATTCAAAGCCAAATGGGACTAAAGGAAGCTAAAAGTATTTAGTCCCACATTGGCCGGTGATGGAAGCTTATGGGGTATAAATAGAGAAAATGAGAACAAGGGCGTGCCCTTTGGGTACTTGGAGTTTTCGCGCGCGCGAAAAGGAGGGAATTATGCTCGCACATGCGCGCGCAGCGCGCGCCGCCGCTGGCGGGCGGCCGGCCCCCTGGGCCGGCCGCCCGGAGCCGGGCCGGAGCGTGCTCGGGCTGGGGCTTGGTCCTGGGTCTGGGTCTGGGTGGGTTCCCTACTTGGACTGTTTTTTTTTGAATCGGGTTTTTCAGGTATGGGCCGAACAGATCCGCTCCGCTCCACTACCCAATCCGCTCCAGCCCGCCAACGGGTGTTCCGCCGCGAACGCGATCCGAACCGTTCGCCAACCGCTGTCGGAAAACCGACCGTGCGGTTGAACGTCGCAACTGTTGACTTTTGGCGGACGAGAATACCCTTCCGGAGCGCTATAAATAGCGCTCCAGAGGTTCATTCAGACACCACCAACAGAGTTTGAACACTCTCTCTCTCTCTATACTGAGTTCTGAACTGTTCTTTCCAACGTTCTGAACTGTGCTTCCAGCGTGAAGTGGAATCCGCGACTTCTAGCGTGAAGTGGAATCCGAAGCGACTTCCTAAAAGGAGATTCTGCCAAATTGTTCTGAAAGAGGAATCAGAAAATTCAACATATTCTTTTATAAGAATTGTTGTCTGAATCTGATACTTCTGAAGAAAAGATATTCTTCAACCTTCCTTCGTCCTCAACAGTGGGTGCTCCTCCAGAGAGTAAAGGCAAATATTGTTTGAAATTTGTCCTTGTACGCTGCTTCAACAATCCTGGAAGGTACTGGTTGACTACAGTCGACGTACGGTGATTTGGTAGTGCTATCCAAATACCGTGAAAGAGTGTTGTATCTTGGGAGACCAGCGTCCATTATCCGTTAGCACCAGTGCGGGGACGTAATTGTCTTAAGGAGATTCGCTTTAAGCGTACCTCACTCTAATACTGTATAAGTGGATTAAGTCCTTTATACAGGGGATATGCTTTACAGTATATCGAGACTGACTTAGATTCAGTCTAATTGGTGCTTTAACTAAGGAGGAAATTGAAAGGTGGTTCTTAAATTAAGGAACGTTCTATTGAACGGAAAACCTCCCACCTGATATTTGCCGACCTGGCCATTAGATTGTTGATACTCAGTGATCTTGATTAGTTGTCAGATTATTTCTTGTTAAGCAGAATAACCAACACTATATTCACCTCTTTTAATTGTTTGGGCTTGTTCCAAATCACCGGATACATCCGATTAAAATTATTTTGAGCCTTTAAGCCGATATTCTGATAAATAGTCCCAGATTTGAACTAAAAGAGATATCTGATAAAATTTTAAGCATTTGGACGAATACCTCTCGAATGGAGGAGACATACAAGTACTTGATCGTGTTAACGTTACATTTCATAGAGAGCGTGCGCAGAGCGATTAGGTGAGATCTTCAGTAATACTTGTTGCCATCAGATCATATATACAACCTCCCACCAACTCACCCATATGCACAATCTCTTCTATAAATGCCATGGCCAAATGCTCGAAATCAAAACAATACAGAACTCAAACATGAGCAGGGTTGCAGCTTCGGTGGCGGCCAGAGTTCTCTGGGCTACCTCTTCGAGTCCGATGACCCTCCGACTCCCCCATTGCCTCCTAAATCTTCTTCCAAGGTCACCAACTCGCCATCCAACGATGAAGCAAAGGGTGCAAAGGGGACAGCTAATGCTGCTCCTCCTACCTCACTAGAGGAGACCACCAGTACTATTTATACTATTTACCATAGGAAAGCCAGGATAACAGGGAACATCATCACTGTGAGTACTTGTATATACAGTTAACATATATTATTATCTCATGTTTAATTATAATAGCTAGGTAATTAGTATCTCAAAAATCTTCAACCATGGTCCTCCGATTACAGGGTCGGCCGTCGACCAGGGTTCAGTCAGCTCCGCGGAAGCTCGTCCCTTGGCTATCTCTTCGAAGATGAACAGGCTACAGCAGTAAGAAGAAAAAGGAGCTGAATTAATGAACTCGATCTACTTGGGTTTTCTCATATTTGATGAGTGCAGGGTTTCTAGTAACTGATGTTATTTGAATAAGGATTCCATATGTATCCCATTTGTGGATTTTGATCAAGAAGGAAACATCTGTGGGCTCTTATAGGTACAAGCTATGAATGTGTGCGCGCGCGCGCGCGTCTGTGTGTGTTGTTATGTAAGAAGTTTTGAACTTTGGGGCAGTTTTCAATTCTGTGTGTCCAGGGTTTTCTGCATATAATTATTAATATATAGAGAGTTTTTTTTTTTTTGTGTATTATGAGGTTCTGATTGTTGGAAAGCATGCATCTATATATAGATTTGATTGTATAAATATTTTAGCAAAATAATATAGTGATAGCATCTAATTTCTAATTTTCCCCCCCTTTTGGTGGAAAGATTTAGCATATTCACTGTGATTTTTGCAAGAGTTTGAATTAAGTTCAGGAAAGATGGGAATATAAGGCCACAGTTTGCAAACTATTATTGCTGTTTTCTCTATATAAAAAAAAAAAAAAAAAAAAAATCCCCTTTCTTCTTTTCTACGATACAAGTTTCTATTGTAATTACCTGTGCATTTCTCATTGAACTTTTAACAATATTCGACCCTTTCATTACTTCTTGTTCTCTGGATACTGGATACGAGTTTGAGATAACTTGCATACAATAATAATCTATATTGTCAATTAATCAATAGGCAGTTTTGCTACAAAATGTTTGACTATACTTCAAGCTGATACAATTTAAATGATTTCCAGACTTAAAATAACAATAAAAAATTAGGTATTGCAAAGACCAAACAAAGAGCCACCTAAAGATTCACTTCTTTGAACATCACACATAAATAAGACATTACATATTCCTTTTTTTTTTCTTTTTCTTTTCTAAGTGAAAGTTAGAAAAGACCAAACCAAAGAGCCACCTAATGGTTCACTTCTTTGAACATAACACATAAATAAGACATTATGTAATATCCCTATATTTATACTACCATGTAAAATAATAATTAATAGTATTGTAAAAGTGTATATGTATGTTTTGTATTGATTATTATTTGTTATCTTATGAGTTATATTATGATTGTTATTAATCTCTATTATTATTAATTTATTTATTCAAGATTGTTAATAAGATGTAGTTATTGTTATTATTAGTATTATTACCATTATTGGTATTTTTGCATGTGTATTACTATAGTTATTATCATCATCATCAGGCTCTTATTATTTCATTCTTCCAAATCCACAAACCTGTTAATCAAATCCATTAGCCCATGATCCAAGACCATCAAACCCAATATCACGTTAACCACCAACCCCTTCAATCTTATCTAAATCCTAATCTAACTACCCAAATCCTAATCCTAACAACCCAATCTAAATCCTAATCTATTTTAATCTTCATCTCTTCATCTTGTTCCTCTGTTGGCCACACTCCTTGACCTTTGCGTGCGCATCCCTTCCTCCTCTCCATCAACCTCAGCTGGTGCTTGCGTGTCGCCATCACCACTCTGCCACCTTGCCGGCAACTCCGAGCAACACCTGTGCAGTGGCCTTGCCGAGCCCATCAACCCCCCCGGCCGCATCTCCATCTCCGACGAGAGCCGCACACAGCCCCTCCGAGCTGCCGCCTTCATCACTCTCATCCCTTCCAGGCCCCGCAGCACCGCCCTCTCCCTCTCCGTTCGACGCGGAGATCCACCGAGAAGCCTTCCTCCTTCTCCACCGAGCTTCCTCCTCCCTTGCCGCATCAACACCCTCTTGGCCGTGAGCCAACCGGAGCTCCACAACCATAGATCAGTTCCCTCCACCCACCATGAACACCATGCACCCCTTCCCATTAGCCGAGGACTCCTCCAGCTCAGTAACCCCTGGAGCTCCCTTGCAGCATGCTCCTTCTCCAAGGCCAGGCCTCGCGGCCATCTCCCTCTCAGTCGGCGTGTAAGGAATCGGGGCACCATCACAAAAGACTAGCATTTTATGTGGAGTAGCCTAAATTCTTATATACCCAAGACCATCCCCATGTCTAGCCAACGTGGGACTATTTGTTCGACCCAAATCTCAACATCCCCCTCTCAAATAAAGAGTCTCTCTGTAAGCTCATTTTCACACCTGAAAGAGATATATACTCTACGAGATTCTCTTCACTGTGTTTAGTAGAGGCCTTACGTGAAGCTCAACTTGCAGCTTTATTGCTCCTCTTCACGCGTTTGCAGGCACGTCTTACGTGAAGCAGGACTCTACTATCTATCTCGAGAGCTCAACTAACTTTACGAGGACTTTACTGCGCCTTTTGCGCCCTGGGAAATCGAACATCACCCACATACACGACTAAGTTTGGGGCATGGCTCTGATACTACTTGTAAGGAATCAGAGCGCATCTCAAAAGACTAGTTTTCTAGGTGGAGTGGCCTAAATTCTTATATACCCAAGGCCAACCCCATGTCTAGCCGATGTGGGACTATTTGGTCGACCCAAATACCAACACGACGAGCCTTTTCTATAACACACCCGGGTACTATCCTTGCTCGCATCCTCTCCGACGAGATCCGCGAGCTCCACCGTCGCCCGAGATCACTGCGAGCCTCCCTCCTTTGTCGTTAGTCTCCTTATCCCTCTCCTTCTCTGTTTATTAAAGTGTGGGTGTGTGTTAATTATGTGAAGCATGTGTTTAATTATTTATGTGTGTTGTATTATAAGGTAGGTATGTGTATGATGCATTTGTGTGAGTTCATGTGCATAGCTATGTCTGTGTAGATGTGTGTGTTTGTGTGCAAGGAATGTGTATGCATGTGTGGGGATATATATAATAAGTATGTATATGAGTGTATATAATGTGTATGTATGTGCAAACTCGTATATGTGCATGTATGTGTGTGCACATGTGTGTATGCACGTGTGGCGTGCGTGTGTGGGTACATGTGTAAGTGTGTTATGTGAGTGTGTATTAATCCCCTCCCTCTTTGTGTATGGTGTGTGGTACAGCGATACAAACCCATTTGGTGACATCTGAACCCTTGCAGAAGATTCGGAATTGTGTTCGTTATGGACCCGATACGATGGCTATTCGAAGATCAACCAACGAGTTGATCGGAGATCTGTACAGGTTCGTGCAGTGAAGACTAGATGGCAATTGGATTCAAAATCGCGTCATTTCATGTGAGTATTTGTTCTTATATTATTTTCTTATTTATTGTTGTCAGTAAGTGTTTATATGTACCTATATCATTTCATGTGAACGATTGATATATTTACCAGTATGATTACTCGTATCACTTCATGAGACATCAATGAGCGTTCACCTTATTTATGTAGTTGATATGAATGTTTATCGGCGTCATTTCATGTGTTAGTATTCGTTGCTGTTGGCTTAGACCTAATATTGATACACCTTAGACCAGACTTGATCTTGTAATTGACCTAGTTGTGATAAATTTTAGAATATAAATTGATTGGTCTTGAGGTTAATTAGTTCATGATTAGGTTAAAGATTCATATTTTATGTGAGGAATTTATCAGACTTGACTTTCATTTATTTGGTGATAATTTAGATGAGGATTCAATTAGATATTGATGACGTATTAGATATGTTGTTACTTTATTAGGAGACTAGATTTCTTGTGCTTGATTGGGTATTGACTTATTTTGAGTTAGAGTTGATTGACATGAGGTTTGTGTTCTTTTTAGAGGATTTTGATTAGTGTTCTGATGAGATTGATGTAGTTGGATTTATAGTGGTGAGTATTTCTCATTTTACCCCCTGATTATAGTAGTTGAGTAATGATGATCTTGTTGATGTGATTATCAGATGTAGAGATATTCTAGATTTCATATTGCTTGAGGATATTCTACTCTTATTCATTTCGGCATCTGTTGACTTAGTCGATCTCAAGGATATCAGTAGACTGCTCTTCATGATTGATTTCTAGTTATTTTGTTATTATTCAATTATAGAGATAGAATATTTATAAAAGTGAATTCATTGATATCAGTGATAATATATATTCGAGTTTGATAGCAGTTATTGTTTGATCTCGGTTATTGGTGATTTAGAGAATTAGAGAAGATTGGTAGCGATGAAAGAACTGATTACTGATTCATTAAGATGGTGGTTACTGTATCGGATATTTTGACTTGGATTCAATGTTTAATATTCACAGTGATTGTTATGAAGATTATGAGTTGATGGATCAGTTACTGATATCTCTTGTATACACATGGTGAGATTTTGATTGATTCTACATGGGACAGTATTATAAGGAATAAATGTCTAGACATGTTAATGTATTATATTTTATGTTACTGAAAGTTACTGGAAAAGTTTGTTGTTAGATCATAACACCATGTACAGTCCTATTGTTCATCGTATACACGGTTACTGATACTCACTATTCTTGTTACTGTTCACCGTGTATATGGTTACCGATTACTGATATACTGTACTGTTACTGTCACTGTATCGTCTCAGTATTCTAGGTAACATGTTATTGATTATTTTAAATGAATTAAATAATAATATAAAAAGATAATTACGCTGGGATTAAAAAACTGATGGAGGAGATAACATCTATATTTTAGGTGGACCTAAGATATAGGTTGCACAGCCGACTGAGGGTTTCACTACAGGATTCCCGAGGGATAACTAGCATCCTATCTGTACTTTTTACTATTCCACTGTTTTCATAGTGAGATTACTATTACTGAAATTGTTACTAATACCTAATGGTACGACCTGGTTCAGCGCCAGAAAAACTGAGGCCGTGATCCCGGGTATATATGGGACCCACCTAAAGCATGGAGAACGTCTCTTCTATCAGTTTCAATAAGATAAGATTTCGATTGACACGTGTGATAGGCATAGTATAGGATGCGTCTACTACAGTGGTAATTGGTATTCGCTGATATAATTAATAATACTAAACTATTCATGATATACTGTAAATTGACATGTGATCGCTTGTGATATTAATTTCATGATAGATACTATTATGTACATGCCATGATAGACACCTAATTGTACATATGTTCTGGTATAAACTGTCATTACTGTTTATTGATGTTATACATACCATTTCTTATCTGTTATAGTTTTATAGTATAATCATCATATGCTCTCACGTCATATGCTCATGCGCCTTCCCTTTATTTTTACACACTCATTAGGAGTTCTCACTCCCTAAATTTGCACATCCAAGTCTATGTGTATTATCTTCCTCATCAGGTAATTGGACAGGATCAAATGTGTTAGAGGAGCCGGAGTTTTTCTCTATTCGATTACTGGTATTCTAACTTTCTCTTATTCCATCGTTTCCTTGATTTCTGATATATTGATGTAACGCCCCGATCCTAAAGATACGGAGACGTTATAGCGACGTACATACGCGAGGTGAAAACACGCTCACGAGTACGTTAAGCCTCAGTACAGGATATAACCTCCAGATACACAGGAGTTCCAGCAGGAAATAAGTACAAGAATACCTGCAGAAAGGGGCTAGTGATCATAACAGATATAAAAATAGGGATAAATGAGATAACAGAAATAAATTACTAAGATACATATAAAGAGTCTCGATGAGGAATCTCCTATATGACTCCAAGGCACTATCTGATAATACGGTAGCTCGGATCTCCAACCTGGGCATGCAAACCCAGAGTCGTCAGAAAGCGACCTAGTGAGTGGTAAAATGAAGGAGGCAATAATATGTACTATAGTAATACAAGCACAATAATAATAGATAATACATGCTGTTGTAATAGTGATACCATATCCTAAGCATATAATAAGCATATAAGTAGCAGCAGAAGTATCTAACATGAAAGATATAAGCATGTTATTTTTTATTACCATCACTACCTAGCCGGTTATCATCTGGTCATGTCTTTAGGCGCGTCCGGTTGATATCATAAATACTGTCGTCTAGGGGTGACGTGATAGCAGTGACCATACAAGTGGGCATAAGCAATATGAATATGCAGGTGGGCATATGCAATATAACCACAATACTGTGTTGTGCATATACAGTAATGATGTCTGCACGGAATACAAGAGACAGAATATATGCAAGGCAGATTATACATGTACGTGAGTAGGATGCCACCACAGAATGTATAGCATGAAACAGGTAAGGTAATAACATATACAGGTAACATGATAACGGCGAAATGGTCGGGTACAGGAACATGTACAACTAAACAATAGAATACATGTATCGGCAAGTCATGTTATTTATACAATAGTAGCAATCAGAACCACCTGGTATTTTAGTCAATCTCTTCCAGTGTCCCATACCACTGGCAGTTCATACTGGAGCCCGCACTCCAGTCGAACCCATCCGGACATGGCCTACGGGTACCATTATCCAAACGAGAGAGTGACCAAATAACAAGTGTTTCCGACGTCACTATTGTGTATACTATTTTATTATGTTAATTGGAAACCCATGGTCGAGGAGTTCTTATCGGGTAGGTGTATCCCGTGCATACCTGGGATCACGGCCTTAAACAAACCCCTGGCTGCTAAGACCAGGGCCCTCCGCTAAGAGGGGAGCATGAATCAAGTAACAAGAGCTCATGGAGCAATTGGTAGATAGCACTACCGTCCCCTGCAGTGGGACTAACAATATGGATCCAGTACATCACCCGATAAGATCTAATCAACCGTCAAGTCTCCCCCATACCCAAGTTATCATTATGATCTGATATGTGAAGCATACAATGTAACAAGAACAAATACAGTACATGATACGGGTAACATGATAACAGGACTTGAGCTTTGTTGATAGCATAGAACAATATAACGGGCGACGGAAACAATATAACGGGAACAATATAACGGGAAACGGGAACAATAGATGTGGGATTCCCACATATCGCATATCAACAGCTCTCAGTCCAGTAACGGGAATATTCATATCAGTAACATGAAACATCATATAAGAGGTATACCGGGATCACATGGAACAATAATACATGTAACAGAAACAGTGTTCCATATAACGGGAATCCAGGAATAGTCATGTAGCACTAATATACATCATGATCCATGCAAACAGGAATACATAGACAATCAATGCATGTAGATCGATGGGTCCAGTGGTATAAGATCATGAAGTAACTGTGTACAGCCTAGCCATGTAGCGGTATAATAGCATGTCCGGGTAGCTGTAGTTCACGACTATGCAGTAATAATGTAATGATGCGCAGTATCAATGTATGAGTGAAGCATGCACAAGGGACCCCATGAAATGACAGTGTCTGTGCATTAGCATGTCTGTGGGACGGTAAGACGAGCACATGACATATCAGTGTCGTGTATCCATGGAAGAGTGGTCATGAACATGAAATGATATTGTCCTATGTCGTGTATCAGAGGTTGACATGCAAACACTGGTCGAGTGTAGTGGTGGGTCTGTAACGGTGACTGTATCATAGTGCCAGTATACATGTAGCAGTAACGAAGTGACAATGGTAAGTGATGTGAGCAATGTACCTAAACCACGTGAAGTAGATAGACTCATCTCTTACGTATATGTGCTAGTCGTCTTTATCATGAAGTGTCGCTTAAGTACCATGTATCGTGATTTATCCACATTTACGATTTATGAACTAAAGTAGTCACCCAATATAACATGAATAAATAAAAGTTATAAAATGAAAAAACTCACAAACTGGCCACGAAAAGGTAGCTCTCTTTCCCACGATCGCAACGGATCCAGAATCGTCCAAATCGGAGTCCGGATGCTCCCGATATCGCCCGAATACTAAATCATAACAAATAGGGTTAAATATGTAATAAAAATATTTACATGCAAATAATAAAAGTAGCAGGGGGTTTTCTGCAAATTTACCTTTATTGGGTTTGGATGCGGTTTGGCTCATAACGGGTCGGGTCTAGATCCACAACCCAAGCCTATTAACTTAAGTTAAATGGGTATTGGGTTTATAGGGTTAACGGGTCGGGTTTGGGGGTTATTGGGTTACTACTTAACCCAAATTGGGTTAATGGGTTTGGGCTTAACCCAAACCCAAAAAGAAGAAGAGCAGCAGCAGCAGCTTGCTGCTGCCGCCTTCACTAGCCGGCCGGCCAGCCCAGCTGGCCGGCGGCGGCCAGCTGCAGCCCACCGGCGGCGGTTCAGCCGCCGCCGGCGGATTGGCCTGAGAGAGAGTGAGGTGAGAGGAGGGAGAGAAAGAAAAGGAGAGAGGGAAAGAGGAAAAGCAGAGAAAAGAAAGGGAAAGAAAAGAAGAAGAAGAAGAAGAAAAGGGAGGAGAAGGGGGGTGGCGCGGCCTGGGGATCGCGGTGGCGGCCGGCCGCCGGCGCCGCCTGGCGCGGGCGTGGGTCAGGCCCGCCCCGGCCATGGAACAGTGAGAGGGGAGAGAGGATCTAGAGAGAGAGAGTGAAAGAGATAGAGAGAGAGGAGAGAGAGAGTGAGAGATAGAGATGGATTTTAAGAGGGAGAAGAGGAGAGGTTTTTATAGGGGAGGAGAGAGAAGAGGCGGTGGAATGGGTTTAGGCGGTGGGGACGTCTCCAGAGAATTGGAGAAGAAGAGGGAAAAGAAAAGAATAAAAGAATGTTTTATATTAATTAATTAATATTATTTTAATATGATGAAAAATTGACTAGTTCCGAACGATACCCAAAAATTATAGAAAATAGAAAATATTATCCTGACACGTGATATGAAAATGGTTTGAAGAAATTCTGTCTGGTTTGCAAATTAAAAATCCTGAAAGTTGTCGCGGTACCGGGCGACACTAGTTTGACCCGATTTTCGATAAATTCAGAAAAATCTCCAAAAATACCCTAAGTTCGATAATACGATTCTAAGTCACATGATGAAAGCGGATTCTCAAAATTCTATCCCGTTTGTGAAATAAAAATCGTAACGCCGATTATCGGTATCGGTCGACACCGACTACGGAGATTTTCCAAAATAATCTAGAAAAATTCTAGAAAATCCTGAAAAATCTAAAATATTAGAAAATAATTTTTAAAACTAAAATCAGCTCAATCAGATTACCACGGAGGTCAAATCAAATTTGTACGCCGTATCGCGTACCGATACTGTGATACGTACACTGGGTAACAGGGGGTTACAATGAACTCATTGCTTATCTTATCCCTTTATTCATCTTAGATTATGTGTTAGAAATTTATATGTATTATTGCAGTGATATTTGATTATATAGCTTATTCAGGTTACTTTATGCTTAGCGTTTATACGTAGGATATTCTTCTCGCGTATATACGTCGCCGACTCTCGTCGCGACTCCGTTTTCACGTATTTTGAGAAGTGGGGCATGATATGGTTTACTTGGTATCAGAGCCAGGTTCACAATAAAACGGACCAAGTTCATACCGGTAACTTGAAAAGAGTTATAATTACACTGTAATATCAATATACTATCCTTACAATGATATTGAGTCCACTTGAAAATTAATTGTTTCCTATGAAAGTTTAACTCTTGATTTTGATATTCCTGATTCTAACTCTTCTTCTAGAGTAGTTTGGATTCTCTCCTTGATGACTCATCTCTACTCTTTTACCCGTTTTGCCTCTTGGAACTGGTCACTCCATATTAAAGCTGGTAGCAAAGATCAGAACGCGCAACGGAAGCATGGTGGAGCCATGATATAGTGAGAAGCGACGTGGAAGCTTTATCTTCTCCCTTTACTTGATTTTTGTCATTCTCTACTTTATCAAAATTTTGAGGATGAAATTTTTATAAGGTGGTAGAATGTAATATCCCTATTTTGTAATACCATGTAAATAATAAGTAATAATATTTTAGAAGTGTATATGTATGTTTTTGTATTGATTATTATTTGTTATCTTATGAGTTATATTATGATTTGTTATTAATCTTTATCATTATTAATTATTTATTTGAGATTGTTATTAAGATGTAGTTATTGTTATTATTATTATTAACATTATTGGTATTTTTGCATGTGTATTATTATAGTTATTATCATCATTATCATGGTTCTTAATATTCCATTCTTTCCTAATTCCCAAACCCGTTAATCCAAATCCATTAGCCCATGATCCAAGACCATCAACCCAATAGCCCGTTAACTCACCAACCTATTCAAATCTTATATAAATTCTAGTCATAATTACCCAATCCTAATCTTAACAACCCAATCTAAATCCTAATCTATTTTAATCTTCATCTCTTCCTCTTCTTCCTCTGCTGGCCATGCTCCTTCTGCCCTGCGTGTGCATCCCTCCTCCTATCCATCAACCTTCGCCGGTGCTCGCATGCCGCCATCGCCACTCTGCCACGTTGCCGGCAACTCCGAGCAACTGGCCTTGGCTGAGCCTATCAACCCCCTGGCCGCATATCCAATAAGACTGTACATTGGGAGGTTGATGGACTCGGCCAAGGCCATTGCACCGGTGTTTCTCAGAGTTGCGGCAAGGTGGCGGAGTGGCGATGGCCACATACGAGCACAGACGGAGGTTGATGGAGAGGAGAAGGGAATGCACACTCAGGGGGAAGGAGCATGGCCAACAGAAGAGATGAAGATTAAAATAGATTGGGATTTAGATTGGGTTGTTAGGATTAGGATTTGGATAGTTATGATTAGGATTTAGATAAGATTTGAATGGGTTGGTAGGTTAACGGGCTATTGGGTTTGATGGTCGGATCATGGGCTAATGGATTTAGATTAATGGATTTGAGAATTAGGAAAAAATGAAATAATAAGAACCATGATGATGATGATAATAACTATAATAATACACATGCAAAAATACCAATAATGATAATAATAATAATAACAACAATAACTATATCTTAATAACAATCTCGAATAAATAATTAATAATAATAGAGATTAATAACAAATCATAATATAACTCATAAGATAAAAATAATAATCAATATAAAACATACATATACACTTCTAAAATACTATTACTTATTATTTACATGGTATTATAAAATAAGGATATTACACATTACATAATTCCTTTTTTTTTTTTCTTTTCTAAGTAAAAGTTAGAAATTTCTATTTATTTCATTATAAAAAAATCATAATAAAACAAGCTACATCATAACAACATTACACAACACAGATGGTGCACGAGTTAGAGTAGTGAATAAGCCCAATAGCTTCAATTTTGATATTGCTTGCAAGTGTTACTATAGAACACTAGTAAAATCTCTTTAGAGTGGGAAGAGATTTGAGGGTCAAATCCTGCTTGCACCAGAGCCTATATTTTAAAAAAGAAATATTGGTATTGCTTGGATGCTAGCTTTTATTACAAAAGAGGGGAAAAAATATTGAGTGATTTTGCTCAATATTCTTTTAGATCTATTATTTACGTACTTTTGTTTCTTCAGTAAATCTAAAAGTTCAATCTATTAAGATTATATCTACTTCTTCTATTTATTTATTTTAGGGTAATCATATGATATGATCTCAACTTCTTTGTATTTATCATAGGGTAAATTACAGAAAGACTCTCTCTATACTATTGTCCATATAGTACTAATAAGTTCCAAACTAGATTATTATTAGTAGAAACAGCTTCTCAGTTGACGGTTGGTGTTAAAAATTATTTTATATTTTTAATTTTACCCCTCTCTTTTACTCATTGGTTTGCTGCTCTTTCCCTCTCTCTCACAATCTTCCAATTTCTCACAACTTTTCTTGTAAACTTTTTCCTCTCTCTTTCTCTCTTTCCTTTATTTTTTCCCATCTATCCCTCCTTCTCGTCTCTCTCTCCCCCCTTCAAAAATGGTAGTAAATTGCAGTAGTAATATGTCAGTAACCAAATCAAGTTACAATAATAGTAACTTGGAGAGGATTATATATGAGTTTGGATTTGGTCAAAGATTTCAATTCTGGAGAGAAAAGAAGATGTTTGGAAAGAAAGCAAAAAATTTTGGATTTGGGCTTGAATTTTGAAGAAGAGAGAGGGGTATTTGTTTTGGGTGTTAATCTATATTTTGAAAAGGATAGAGAGACTGATTTGAGGGAGATTGAGTTTATTTGAATGTCGTGTTTTAAAAAAGTGAGAGAGGAGTGAAAAAGAGAAAAGGGAGATGTGGAGGGAGAGGAAGTATATGGAGAGCTTGTTGGTAGAGTTTTTTAACTTGCAAGCAGTAACAACAGATGCATGATACAGGCAGTGCTGTTGACATGCCCATGTAGCTGCCGACAGTTGATACCCAGACACGCCAACAGAAAGGCTCAGGTTGTCGACAATGATTTCCTAAGAGTAGGGTGTATCTCAGGCTACCGACATGCCTCTCTTACCGTCGAAAGTGATTTTTCAAGAGTAGGATGTATCTTAGGTTGTCGACAGGCCTCTCTGGATGTCGACAGGTGCTTGGGTTCTGGACGAATCTGAGACAAATTATGAATTTGTTTCTGATCCGAATTTAGAGGTTTAAGTTTCCTTTTCTTCGTGGACTTTGTGGCTATATATTGAGGGTATTATATCCATGTATTGAAATCAAATTGATTGATTAATAAGATCTCCCTCTCCTTCTGCTCTGAGGATGTAAGCAATTGTCGAACCTCATTAAATCTGTGTTTTTCTCGCTTTCCTGTTTTCTCGCTTTCCTATCTTTGGTTTGTTCTTGCTGTGTTTGAAACTATTCTGCGACAAAACTCAGTTGTTTTCACGAACATCTCCGGTAGTATTACCCGACAAGTGGTATCAGAGCATCCTACATTCGGCCTGGATCGTGTATCGATTCCAAAAGATTTGTAGTCTGTTTAACGGAGATCGTGTGCCGATCTTAGAGCAATGTTGGTCTGTTCGTGGGATCGTGTGTCGATTTTAGAACATCATTGGTATTGTTTATTGGGATCAAATTGGGTGGAGCAAATCACTTTGGAAACTTGTCGACAGTTTCGTTTGGAGGTAAAGATCCCATCTTTATCTAATTGGATTTGTTTTCACTAATTATTTTTGCACTGCTTTGTTGGATCTACCAGAGAGAGATGATGGCCGGCAATAGTAAATTCACGGTGAAAACTGTGAATAGTCACCCATCAAAGATTGATGTGATGAAGTTTGATGGCACCATAATTCTGATATATGGAGATGCGAGGTGATGGATGCGCAAATGACATCAAATCTCAAAGATGCTCTACTTTAGGAGGAAAAGTCTGATAAGACTTCCACAAAAAACTGGGACCAGATAATAGGGCGGCGTGTGATATCATAAGATATTTAACACAAGATATCAAGTATCATGTGATGATCGAGACTTTAACGAATAAGACATGGGATATTTTAGAGAGCAAGTACTTGACTAATAGCATAGAGAATCGCTTGCATCTAAATAGGAGATTTTATTGCTTCCACTTGAAGAGGTATCTCAATCGGTGAACACATGAATAACTACATGAAGCGGTGAATAATGACATTGTCTCCAATAGATAAAGAAAATAAGAAGAATAAATGTGAGGTCTACTGTTTTTCATTTTTAGTTTAAGTTATCATTCATTTTCCTTTTCTTTGATATTCCATTACTGATAGGAGCTGTGCTACTCCACCAGAGATCCAAAGAGAGGATCCACAAGAGGAACTTGACGTTCGGCTAGTCAACGGAGAACAAGATTCACTCTCCACCGCCACGTGAAGAACCCAGCATTAAACAAAGGGAGGATTCAAGACTCAATATCCTCCCTCCCTTGTAACCGGGGTACAAGTCCGTTGTAATTTTTCAATTGATTCAAGGAAACTTTACGCGAATTTTTCTCCCGTCAAATAAGAGATGGCGACTCCGCTGGAGATTGAAAAATCTGGTTTGTCAGAGGTTTATTGTTAACATGATAAATCCCAGTTCATTTCATTAGGGAGATGAACACAAGTATTTTTGTGGCCCTACCATTCTGTGGATGAGAATTGGTAAGAGATTTTGGAGGAGAGGATGGGAGCAAGTCCCTCAAGGTTTTTAGAAAACCTTCTACTCAGGCTCATGTTTCCACGTCGGAGAAAGAACATGAGGTCCGCGTCTGGCGACTTCTGTGTTTGATTAAGAAGGGACGCGAGGTCTGCGTCTGGCGACCTCCGCATATGACATTGGAACGCGAGCTCTGCATCTGGCGACCTCCGCGTTTGACTGAGAAAGGACGCGAGGTCCGCGTCTGGCGACCTCCGCGTCAGACATTGGAACGCGAGGTCTGCGTCTCTTGGAGGAGTTTAAGTTTGAAGCCTTATAGGCTAAAAAACAGACGGCTCAGTCATCTGAAAGTTGCAGTGACGGTCAAAGAGCACCGCCGAGATGAACTGCTCGCAATGGCACTCGAACCCATGGGATGGAGCTTCTCAGTTCATATTTGAATATGGCCTCTTGGGGCTGAACGTGAACCTCGCGTTTCTGAAGTGAAACGCGATGATCTCTGTAACACCCCTCTCCCGGAATACGTACTTAGTTGCGTATTCAGATTCTCGACCGTATTTTTCGATTTACCTCTTGTACTTATTTTGTATTATGAATTGTTTATATAATTGTTTTGTCTTAAATTTGGATTCGTGGTCTCGGAGTCAGCCCTAGTCTGAACCGAAGACCCGATCCTAATGTATTACTCGATTTGGTCTTTCTGGTATTCTGATTTGACCGATTTCTGTTTCAAATATCATTTTCCAATATTATATATTTTATATGATTTTCTGGAATTTTCCTGAATTTAATTAAATATCTTCAAAACCGTGTCGGCCAGTGCCGCTGACCGATTCCCGGATTTTTAGTTTACAAACGGTTTAGAATTTCTACAAGTACCTTTAGACATTATTTCTTAAAATCATATTTTCTATCTACATACTTTTTCTGAGGATTTTATGAATTTATGAAAATTCCATCAGAGTCGGTAGCTAACTGATTCCGGGATTTTTAGTTTTAAAACTGTAAAGTATTTCTTAAAACGAATTTCACCATGAGTCTTAAAATAATATTCTTGATTTTTGATAATTATTTCGGGTCGTTCCGAGATACTTGAATTTCGGACGATTCCGGTATTTCCCGAAAGATCTCCGCATCCGCAACCGAATCCCGGGAATCCGCCACTTTCATTATTTTTCATTTTCTCTTCCAAGAGAATAATTTCCCTTTTCCATTTTCTTTTCCTTTTCCTATTTTCTTTCTCTTCCTTCCTCCACAATCCACAAGAATTCCATTTTCCAAAATTCCATTTTCTCCCTCACTCTTCACCAACTTCCTCATTAATGCCTCTCTTTCTCTCTCTCTTCCATGGCCGGCCAAGTGGCCAAAGAGGGACACCTCATCCCCCTTATTTGCAAAAACTCCCCTCTCTTTTAATTATTTGCACCTCCTTCACAAAATCTAAAACCTATAAATACTTTCCTTCCCCTTTCTTTATTCATTTTCACTTCATCTTTCTCTTTCTTCTCTTCACCAAAACCCTAACCTCCAACACCTCCTTCACCTCCACCACCTCCTCCGGCGCCTCCGGCCACCACGACTCCGGCGAGAGACCCCGAATTCCGGCCACCACTTCTTCTCACCCACACCAACAACAAAACCTCCAACCTCCACTTTCTTCTTCATCATCAACTTCCATCACCACCACCATCACTCCATCACCTGTACTTCTTTTAGGTAAGTGTTCTTCTTCACCAAGCCTTGGATAATTCTTAGTATACTTGTGTCTTCAAATCATGTAATTTGATCATCAAACAAAACCATCACAAATCTGTTCTGTATTCTGTTTCCAGACGATTAGTCGACTTGACCTAGGGATTAGTCGACTTGAAACCCTTAGTTGAAACGTAACCTTTTCTAGAACACAGTTTTAGTCGACTTACCTTAATTATTAGTCGACTATAGATCACTATTAGTCGACTACCCATTCTATCCTAGTCGACTAACTTTTCCTGAAACCAAAACCCAACTTTCTGTAACTCAGTATTAGTCGACTTGAGATCACTGTTAGTCGACTACCCTTTCCACCTAGTCGACTAACTTTTCCTGAAACCAGAACCCAACTCTCTGGAACCCAGTTTTAGTCGACTAACCCCTCTATTAGTCGACTACCCTTTCACCTAGTCGACTAACTTTAGCTGTCTGTTATGGTTGATTTCTTTCTTGAATAGGAACCTTATCCTCTAGACTTACATCACATATTGGTACTACTTGACTTGTCTCTTGACAAACATCATCTTCCCTTCTCTCTTCTCTCTCCTCTTCACTCTACATATTTATATATCATATATTATGGCGCATCCCGAATTCCGTGGATTTCGGACCTTTCAGCGTTTCTGGTGATTCAGGCGAGTGTTCTCGCTCGCTACCCTCTTACTCCCTATTTCATTGATTATGCAAATATTCTCGTTCTAGTCTCCATGTATTTATTTCATGTTCTATATCTTTTACTGTTTTATACTATGCGTGGCCGACCCTTCGTGGTCGTTGTACTTTGGGTTACTTTTATGTTACCTCGCCATACCATTACCTCAGACTAGTCAGTTGCATGCTTTTATTTAACACATGTATATCACCTGGCATCTAGTGTGTTATCACCTGACCACCATGTATGCTATTATTTGGCAAGACCCTCTTGTTATGTCATGACTTACCCAGACTGTTATCAATTTCTTGTCATGTTTGGTTGCTTGTTAAATATCATCACCTTATCATGCTATCTCTTGACACCAAGCATGATGCACCTGATTCTGATATAATTATCACGATAACGGGAATGTAGTATCTGATCTCCTGTTATGATTCCAGTTATGATTCTTGTTATGTATTCCAGTTATGATCCTGCTCATTCCCGAATCTGATAATTATGTTAATAAACCATAAAAAGGACAACTTGTATGGGGAATGGGAGGAAGTGATGGATGCCGGAATGATACCTTGCTTATAGTAATGGAATAAAATATTGGCGGTAGTGTTAGTGGGACTCACGGCCCACAGGAGATGCGTGTTAGGGGGACTTTGGGCCTCCAAACTGGTTCCAGGTGTATGGAAACTACTATAAGAAGCTCTATCAGTTCTCCATCTACTTCCAATAACAACCTTGTTTTACTCGGATATGGATCTATGTGCGTTGGGACGCTAGTTCACATAGCTAGATATCAGGGTAAGACGAGTAATAATAAAGTGTCATAATAACCGGCTCTTTAAGTTGTAAGTAGAGGTATGTGGAATGGGACGCATACTAAAGCCTGCAACTTAAACGGCTATGAATCTGTGATGTGCCTTACCATAATTACTTGTTCCGGACTTTATATCGGATTTCCTGTTTTATGAGTATTATGTTATGACCACCTTGCAACTCTGATTCTATACGCTTGGGTTTCGGTGGTATGAGATAAAGGTATATAGATGAGGGTTTCCTTATTTGGATTATTCCTTCGATGTACTAGTCTCATGGGACCGTGACCTAAGCGTACACAGTCAGTCTTGCTTATGATTGGATTTACCTCGGATTTCCAAGTTTTATGATGATTATGTTTCACCTGTTCCTACCTGCTATATTTGTGTTCTAACCCTCCTGTCTCCTGTACTTGGTACACACTTATGCTCACCCTGGCTCGCCACCTGGCTTTTGTATCATACTCGCCTGGGGAGTTTCACTGACTCCCCTGGATTCTCACGTCCAGGTCTTGGAGCTTGGAGCGTGTAGATTCTCCCCCTTGCGGATCAGAGTAGCGCAGCGGTAGCGTGGATCCCCAGCCGATCATCCAGAGCTCCATCCTTCCAGGCCCCTTGTGAGTCTCTCGAGTTTTTCTTTTAAACTCGTGAGTGCCTTTCATACTGTTCATACTTGTATATTTCCTTGTATTCTCGCATTTGCGCTTATTAGTGATGTGATATTCATGTAATATTGGATCACTTCTGGTGATAATTCTGTGATTGTATTCATGTGTTGGAATGTATAATGCACCACTTACTTCCGTACTCTGATTCTTGTCTGTACTGATGCTTAGCGTATATACGGGAGGGTAGTTCTGACCTACGTATATACGTTGCAGTGACGTCCCCGTATCCGCCAGGATCGGGGCGTTACAGGATGGTATCAGAGCCTAGGCTCTAACTTCCTCAGTACGTCCAGAGGGCAAATTAATGGTAATGAAATTTGCAACTGGAATACTTGAGTCTTGGTTATACATTCCAACTACAAGTGCAGAGTTATCTAATTCTTGACCATCCTTCCTTTGATTCCTAATCCTTCCTATCCTTTCCCTGTTTTGGTTTTATGAAGCCCTTATACCAACATTAAGATATGATAGACTAGGAAGGTAGTGGCTGGTTCTGCATGAAGCTATTATGTGATCTCTTCGGTGAATTCTATGAAGCTTGGTATTCTCCAGATCGATCTTGATCTGGCTATCTTTCACAAGACAGTAGTCGGCATTCTCTACAGATATTCTACATTCTCTACTATATCGTTCAGAGTGATTGATGCCTGATATTCGGGATTCTTAATTATCGGTCTTCTTTATTATTATGCTCAGGACTATCAGGATTTCCTTTATCTTCAGTATTCTGGCTTATTCTCGGAGGGCTATCAAATATGCAGTACAACTGGAATTCTAAAAATTTATACAGCCGGAAGTGCGGAGGATGATTATTATTCAGTCGACTTGAGAGCCCTACCTATAGTGCTTCATATCTTAATTGGTATAAATTCCACCCATGTCCCCTTTGTGTTCAATTTACCCCTTATCGAAATTGCGAGGACGCAATTTTTGTAAGGTGGATGGATTGTAACACCCCTCTCCCGGAATACGTACTTAGTTGCGTATTCAGATTTCTCGACCGTATTTTTCGATTTACCTCTTGTACTTATTTTGTATTATGAATTGTTTATATAATTGTTTTGTCTTAAATTTGGATTCGTGGTCTCGGAGTCAGCCCTAATCTGAACCGAAGACCCGATCCTAATGTATTACTCGATTTGGTCTTTCCGGTATTCTGATTTGACCGATTTCTGTTTCAAATATCATTTTCCAATATTATATATTTTATATGATTTTCTGGAATTTTCCTGAATTTAATTAAATATCTTCAAAACCGGTGTCGGCCAGTGCCGCTGACCGATTCCCGGATTTTTAGTTTACAAACGGTTTAGAATTTCTACAAGTACCTTTAGACATTATTTCTTAAAATCATATTTTCTATCTACATACTTTTTCTGAGGATTTTATGAATTTATGAAAATTCCATCGGAGTCGGTAGCTAACTGATTCCGGGATTTTTAGTTTTAAAACTGTAAAGTATTTCTTAAAACGAATTTCACCATGAGTCTTAAAATAATATTCTTGATTTTTGATAATTATTTCGGGTCGTTCCGAGATACTTGAATTTCGGACGATTCCGGTATTTCCCGAAAGATCTCCGCATCCGCAACCGAATCCCGGAATCCGCCACTTTCATTATTTTTCATTTTCTCTTCCAAGAGAATAATTTCCCTTTTCCATTTTCTTTTCCTTTTCCTATTTTCTTTCTCTTCCTTCCTCCACAATCCACAAGAATTCCATTTTCCAAAATTCCATTTTCTCCCTCACTCTTCCACCAACTTCCTCATTAATGCCTCTCTTTCTCTCTCTCTTCCATGGCCGGCCAAGTGGCCAAAAGAGGGACACCTCATCCCCCCTTATTTGCAAAAACCCCCCTCTCTTTTAATTATTTGCACCTCCTTCACAAAATCTAAAACCTATAAATACTTTCCTTCCCCTTTCTTTATTCATTTTCACTTCATCTTTCTCTTTCTTCTCTTCACCAAAACCCTAACCTCCAACACCTCCTTCACCTCCACCACCTCCTCCGGCGCCTCCGGCCACCACGACTCCGGCGAGAGACCCCGAATTCCGGCCACCACTTCTTCTCACCAACACCAACAACAAAACCTCCAACCTCCACTTTCTTCTTCATCATCAACTTCCATCACCACCACCATCACTCCATCACCTTGTACTTCTTTTAGGTAAGTGTTCTTCTTCACCAAGCCTTGGATAATTCTTAGTATACTTGTGTCTTCAAATCATGTAATTTGATCATCAAACAAAACCATCACAAATCTGTTCTGTATTCTGTTTCCAGACGATTAGTCGACTTGACCTAGGGATTAGTCGACTTGAAACCCTTAGTTGAAACGTAACCTTTTCTAGAACACAGTTTTAGTCGACTTACCTTAATTATTAGTCGACTATAGATCACTATTAGTCGGCTACCCATTCTATCCTAGTCGACTAACTTTTCCTGAAACCAAAACCCAACTTTCTGTAACTCAGTATTAGTCGACTTGAGATCACTGTTAGTCGACTACCCTTTCCACCTAGTCGACTAACTTTTCCTGAAACCAGAACCCAACTCTCTGGAACCCAGTTTTAGTCGACTATACCAGACTGTTAGTCGACTAACCCCTCTATTAGTCGACTACCCTTTTCACCTAGTCGACTAACTTTAGCTGTCTGTTATGGTTGATTTCTTTCTTGAATAGGAACCTTATCCTCTAGACTTACATCACATATTGGTACTACTTGACTTGTCTCTTGACAAACATCATCTTCCCTTCTCTCTTTCTCTCTCCTCTTCACTCTACATATTTATATATCATATATTATGGCGCATCCCGAATTCCGTGGATTTCAGACCTTTCGGCGTTTCTGGTGATTCAGGCGAGTGTTCTCGCTCGCTACCCTCTTGCTCCCTATTTCATTGATTATGCAAATATTCTCGTTCTAGTCTCCATGTATTTTATTTCATGTTCTATATCTTTTACTGTTTTATACTATGCGTGGCCGACCCTTCGTGGTCATTGTACTTTGGGTTACTTTTATGTTACCTCGCCATACCATTACCTCAGACTAGTCAGTTGCATGCTTTTATTTAACACATGTATATCACCTGGCATCTAGTGTGTTATCACCTGACCACCATGTATGCTATTATTGGCAAGACCCTCTTGTTATGTCATGACTTACCCAGACTGTTATCAATTTCTTGTCATGTTTGGTTGCTTGTTAAATATCATCACCTTATCATGCTATCTCTTGACACCAAGCATGATGCACCTGATTCTGATATAATTATCACGATAACGGGAATGTAGTATCTGATCTCCTGTTATGATTCCAGTTATGATTCTTGTTATGTATTCCAGTTATGATCCTGCTCATTCCCGAAATCTGGTAATTATGTTAATAAACCATAAAAAGGACAACTTGTATGGGGAATGGGAGGAAGTGATGGATGCCGGAATGATACCTTGCTTATAGTAATGGAATAAAATATTGGCGGTAGTGTTAGTGGGACTCAGGGCCCACAGGAGATGCGTGTTAGGGGGACTTTGGGCCTCCAAACTGGTTCCAGGTGTATGGAAACTACTATAAGAAGCTCTATCAGTTCTCCATCTACTTCCAATAACAACCTTGTTTTACTCGGATATGGATCTATGTGCGTTGGGACGCTAGTTCACATAGCTAGATATCAGGGTAAGACGAGTAATAATAAAGTGTGATAATAACCGGCTCTTTAAGTTGTAAGTAGAGGTATGTGGAATGGGACGCATACTAAAGCCTGCAACTTAAACGGCTATGAATCTGTGATGTGCCTTACCATAATTACTTGTTCCGGACTTTATATCGGATTTCCTGTTTTATGAGTATTATGTTATGACCACCTTGCAACTCTGATTCTATACGCTTGGGTTTCGGTGGTATGAGATAAAGGTATATAGATGAGGGTTTCCTTGTTTGGATTATTCCTTCGATGTACTAGTCTCATGGGACCGTGACCTAAGCGTACACAGTCAGTCTTGCTTATGATTGGATTTACCTCGGATTTTCAAGTTTTATGATGATTATGTTTCACCTGTTCCTACCTGCTATATTTGTATTCTAACCCTCCTGTCTCCTGTACTTGGTACACACTTATGCTCACCCTGGCTCGCCACCTGGCTTTTGTATCATACTCGCCTGGGGAGTTTCACTGACTCCCCTGGATTCTCACGTCCAGGTCTTGGAGCTTGGAGCGTGTAGATTCTCCCCCTTGCGGATCAGAGTAGCGCAGCGGTAGCGTGGATCCCCAGCCGATCATCCAGAGCTCCATCCTTCCAGGCCCCCTTGTGAGTCTCTCGAGTTTTTCTTTTAAACTCGTGAGTGCCTTTCATACTGTTCATACTTGTATATTTCCTTGTATTCTCGCATTTGCGCTTATTAGTGATGTGATATTCATGTAATATTGGATCACTTCTGGTGATAATTCTGTGATTGTATTCATGTGTTGGAATGTATAATGCACCACTTACTTCCGTACTCTGATTCTTGTCTGTACTGATGCTTAGCGTATATACGGGAGGGTAGTTCTGACCTACGTATATACGTTGCAGTGACGTCCCCGTATCCGCCAGGATCGGGGCGTTACAATCTCATTCTGGCGCAGCCTCCTGCTAAATGCATGTCTTGCGCTTTTTGAATAGATACGCGAAGGTCATCCTTTAACACTGTCAGCGACTCTCGCACGCTAAGGTCATGTCCTGGCGCGGCCTTAGGCTGAACGTGGGTCGCGCATTCTCGCGTTTTTGCACAGCTTGAGGCTGGACGCGAACTTCACGTTTTGGCGCTGAAACGCGCAGCTCGTGAACGTGAGCATCGCGTTTTGTTGCAGAAATGCGGGGATGAAAGCGAACTTCACGTTTGGTGCCGAAACGCGGAGGTGAAAGCGAACTTCTATTTGCTGATGGTGAATTTGACATCTTTGTCGACGATCAGCAATCCGTTTGTCTCGCAGGAGTTGATGCAAACCCCCTGCAAATTGAGTTTGCTAAGCCTTGGGAGGAGTTTTGCGGCAAGATTGGCCTCGCGGGTCTCGTAGGAGACATTGATGCAGGCCACATATGCTGTTGCAACCACTCCTGTCTGCTGACGATGAGTGCAACGCCTTCGCCGTCTCTCGGCATTCCGATTGAGTCGCCGAGGTTGTTGAGAACCCCCGGCATCTGAAACTGAAAGTGCCTTGATAAAAGAACGGAGGGGAGATTGGTCTCTATTGCCATCTTAACCGTGGGTCATGGCGCAGATCTCTGAAAAGACGTTGGGGCTGACCATTTTATTTCCACGGGAGACTCCCGAAGCTTTGGGGGAGTTCAACTTCTCTTAGTCGAATTCGATCACAAGCGATTCAACTGTGAATCCAAGCTTCTTGACGTCAGCTTGCGCCACCACTTTCTCATTGGTTGAGAAAGATGATTCCCCAGCGGAGTCGCCATCTCTTGTTTGACGGGAGAAAAATTCGCGTAAAGTTTCCTTGAATCAATTGAAAAATTACAACGGACTTGCACCCCGATTACATGGGAGGGAGGATATTGAGTCTTGAATCCTCCCTTTGTTTAATGCTGGGTTCTTCACGTGGCGGTGGAGAGTAAATCTTGTTCTCCGTTGACTAGCCGAACGTCAAGTTCCTCTTGTGGATCCTCTCTTTGGATCTACTGGTGGAGTAGCACAGCTTCTATCAGTAATGGAATCTCAAAGAGATTTAAAGAACTTGAACTCAACAACTTAACAAAAAGAGTTGAACTCTTCCCAGGCTACAAGAGCTTCGAGGCCGAACTCTACTGAGGTAGCTCTCCTCCTCTGCTCATGGCTTCTTGGATTCCTCCATCGGGACTTGTAACGACCCAATCCGGCGGGTACGGGGACGCTATTGCAACGTATATACGCAGGTCAGAGATACCCTCACGTATATACGCTAAGCATCAGTACAAATAAGAAAAAGAGTACGGAAGCACGTGGTAATATACATTCCAACATAAGGATTACAAAGTTATCACAGAGCGTGATATATTAGTACATGTACATTATATCACAGCCAGGTACAAAAGTAAGAATTACAATTTGTACAGCAAAAGATGCTCACTGGCTGAGAGGAAGATCCCCGAGCTAGCAGGAAGGTTCAGGAACAGAAGGAGATAGGACAAGTCAGCCTGCTCCGAGAAATAAGCTTGATCTTCAGTGAAGGACTCCGCTTCAGCCCAAACTTCAGAACCTGAACATGTAAGTCCAGGGGAGTCAGAAACTCCCTAACAAATAGACAGGTGAATGTCAAGTGTCGTGTAGAGATAGGTATATGTGCGTTGATATGATCAAAACAGTATTAAGCATCAAGAACTGTGTCAAGAGTACATGTACAGTAAGCAAGAAATGGAGGCATAAAATGAAAGTGATAAGGCCTGAATAAATCTATTGCTGCCATCTTCAATATTTATACTTATTACTCGTTCTACCCATATGTCTAGGTATGTGTAATAGCGTCCCAGCACACATACATCCACATATGAGTAAATCGAGGCTGTTATTGGAAACCAACGGGTATCAATGAACAATGTTTACAGTGGGTCCCGTGCATGCCCGGGACCACGGTCCAGGACGTTCCGTTACTGGTGCTCGGAACCAGCCGCAAGGCGTACAAAAGGGTCTTATAGAATGCCCTTATCAAGATGGTACCAAGAAGGAGGAAGCCAGCACTCCCCTCGGTCGCCTGGAGGCCCACAGGTCAGACCGAAAGTTTTAGTTGCACAACATACCTAGTGCCACTGTAAACACGAACATATATTGATAGCCGTAAGTTTCCCCCGACCCAATTCAAGTGGTTTCTTTTTATGATTTGTTATGTAATTATCAATTTACGGGAAAGCAAGTGCATGACAAGATCAGGAGTTCAAGAGTACCTGAGTATTATAATTTTAAGTCACAGGATTCCCGTAAATATGATAATCGCAAGCTAAGTATCAATATGCCATAACGAGACGAGTATCAAGTAGTAGCATAACAGGTGTCATGAGCCATATGCCTGAGAGGTGATATTAGGCAGGCGACAAGAGATAGCATGATACATGCAAGTGTGCCAGGAAAATAATATAATATTAGTCAACATGACGAAGCAGGAAAAATCCGAAGGAAAACGAGAACACTCGCCTAAAACTTCAAGAAACAACGGGAAATCCCAAGTTCCGGAGTCTAGGTAACCGACGCGTTCAAGAACCAATATTATGTATATAAAAAAAAAAGAGGAGGAGAAGGATGAATCAGAAAAAGTGAGAACGAAAACGCAGGGGTCGCAGACACGGGGATTGCGCCGCGTTGATGTCACAAACGCGGGGTCTGAGACCCGCGTTTTATAACACAGGAAGAACGCAGACGCGAGTACGTGCTCCGCGTCGCGTTAATATATGAACGCGAAGATCGCGTTAAAGATGTGCTTGGACGCGGAGTAAGCTCCGCGTCTAGTATCAAAACAGGAGAGAAAGAGAGAGACAGAGAAATGAGGGAGACGCAGGAATGAAGGAGTATGTGATGCAGGGAAAGAAAAGAGAAGGAGAAAAAGAAAGAAAGAAAGAAAGGAAGGAAGGAAGAAAGAAGGATTGAAAGAAAAGAGAAGGAAGGAAAGAAAAGAAGGGAAAGGGAGGTTGGTCGGCTGGACCTCGCCGGCGGCGGCCGGAGTTGGCCGAGCTGGCCGGAGAAGATGGCTAAAGCTCCAAGCCCAAGAAATCTAGAGGGTACAAGTGTAGTTCAAAAGGGAGAAATGGAGTTTTGCAAACGATGTTTCGGAGGACGAACCTATAGCTCGTTGGAAAGAGTATGATGAGGAGAAGAAGATG
Organism: Agave tequilana; assembly: GCA_038442645.1. Taxonomy (NCBI): domain Eukaryota; kingdom Viridiplantae; phylum Streptophyta; class Magnoliopsida; order Asparagales; family Asparagaceae; genus Agave; species Agave tequilana. Next base: position 74,648 of record JAVJIF010007680.1, read on the forward strand.
GTATGGTTGGTGGTGTTAAGGTGGTGTAGGTGGTGGTGGAAATTGTGGTGAAGTTAGTGGAGAAGATGGGCTGTTTTGGTTAGGAATGGAGGAAGAAGATGGTGATAAAGATGGTGTGGTGGTTGTTGTTGTTGTTGGAATGGTGGAGTAGATGGAGGGGAGAATGGTGGAGGAAATGGTGGTGGAGAAAGGTGGAGTTGGTGGGTGGTGTTGGCCGGCCAAGAAGGGAGGCGTGGGCTGTTCTTGTCGGTTGCTGTTGGCTGGAAAAGGAAGAAGAAAAGAATTAATGAAAGAGAGAGAGTATGGGAGTGTATATATATATATATATATAAAGGAGTTGATATATTTACAAGTTGCCACTCCACTTTATGAAACATGCGTTTCATCCAACAAATGGGCTGCGTCCCTCTCAATAAAATCCGCGTCTGACAAAAGGGAGCCAGACGCGGAAATGGGATTCGCGTCCAAAAGTAAAACGCGAGTGTTGCGTTGATAGAAAAGACAAAAAGGCATGGTGATATGATCTGGGTTGATTTTCTTTGAAGAACAAAGCATTAAATGCGGAATGGAGAGAGTCTCCGCATTAATTGTTGAACTCAGAGTTGGTGGGTCTCGCGTCAGAAAAGGAGAGAGAAAAGGTAAAATATCCTGATAGAATTCTGGTATCTGGGAAAACACCGGAAACTCAGGGAAAGCCCAAAAAATGAAGTATCTCGAAAAGTTTCCCAAAAATTTTCAAAAATAATAAATATTATTTTAAGATTTTTGATGAAATCGATTTTCAGAAATTAAATTTCATTTTTAAAATAAAAATTCTGGAATTCACTGTGGACGGTGTCTACACCGGGTAGGCCGGATTTTTGATAAAATCTGAAAATTCTCCGAAAATTCATTTAGATAAAAAAATATAATTTTAAGAAATAATGTGAAATCCGTTTCTAGAATTTTAACTCCGTTGGTAAATTAAAAATCTGAAAGTTGGTCAGCGACACCGATTTAAAGATTTACAATTTAATTCCGAAAAATTCCAGAAAATCATGAAAAATCTAGAATATTAAAAAATAATATTTGAAATTGAAATCGATCAAATCTGAATACCAAAAAGGTCAAATCATGCAGTACTGCTATATGAGTAAGAATTTAAATAACAGAAAATAAATAAATAAATAAATAAAAATACGCTCCAAAAATCAGGACACATAGCTGTGTACGTATACTGAGGATGGGGTGTTACAATACATCCACCTTATCAAAAATTTCATCCTCGAAATTTCGATAATGGGGATGTGAAGGCAGGAAAGAATAGGGGTAAGGAATTTTACCAACTAAGATGTAAAGAGTTGGGGGTAACGTTCACGAATAATATCCTCTCGTTCCCATGTAGCTTCTCCTGGGGCATGCCTATTCCAAGAAACTAGTACCAATGGTATTGCCCGATTTTTCAATGTTTTAACACTTCTGTCCAGAATGGCCATCGGCTGCTCCTTGTAGGATAAATCTGGTTGTAGTTCTAATTCTGAGTGATCTAGAATGTGACTTTCATCCTTGACATATTTCCTCAACTGTGATATATGGAATACATTATGTACTCCTTCAAAAGATGGTGGCAATGCCAATCGGTAAGCCACATCTCCCACACGATCCAAAATTTCAAACGGGCCGATGTATCTTGGACTAAGTTTTCCGCGAGTACCGAATCGGATTACCCCTTTGGTTGGTGATGTCCTTAAAAATACATGATCACCTGTTCTGAATTCCAACGGTCTTCTATTAGTGTCTGCCCAACTCTTCTGTCGGCTCTGTGCTGCCCGGAGATGATCTCTGATAATTCGGACTTTATCTGTTGTCTGAACTAGAATATCTGGTCCCATAAGTCTTCTTTCGCCGACTTCATCCCAACATATTGGTGATCTGCATTTTCTGCCATATAATGCTTCAAATGGAGCTATCTTGATACTGGCCCGATAGCTGTTATTATAAGAGAATTCTACCAGATGAATATAGTCTTCCCATGACCCTTTAAATTCTACCATGCAGGCTCGTAACATGTCTTCAAGGATTTGGATAGTTCGTTCAGATTGTCCATCTGTCTGGGGATGATATGAGGTACTGAATTTTAGACGAGTTCCTAAATTTTCTTGGAGACTTTCCCAGAAATGTGATCGGAATCTCGTGTCTCTATCTGACACGATGCTAACTGGAATTCCATGCAGACCGAACGATTTCTTTCATATATTTATCTGCAAGAACTTCTGTTGACTGACCTACTCTGAAAGGTAGGAAGTGAGCGGCTTTTGTGAGGCGATCAACGATTACCCATACTGCATTGTTACCCTTAGGACTGCGGGGTAGAGCTGTAACAAAATCCATGGTGATATGTTCCCACTTCCATTCGGTATCGGTAATGGTTGTAGAAGTCCATCTGTTCTCTGATGTTCTACCTTTATTTGCTGACAAACCAAGCATTTTGCCACATACTGCGCTATCTCCCTCTTCATGGCATTCCACCAAAACTTCTACTTCAAGTTTTGATACATTTTATTTCCTCCTGGGTGTATGGAATAAGCCGAACTGTGTGCCTCTGCCAAAACTTTCTGTCGAATTTCCCCTTGTGGCACACAGATTCTGTTACCAAAATAAAGTGCACCATCCGAATGAATACAAATATCTGTCCTTAATCCAGCTTCTACTTGAGCCCTGAATTTCTGTAATCTGGGGTCTCCCTGGGCTTCCTTAATTTCACTTATCAGGGTCGGTTGAATCTGGAAGGTCATTAGTTGACCTGACTCATCAGCTCTTTGTATTAGCATTAAGTCCAACTTTATGATATCCCGAAGCAATTCCTTCTGTTGAATAAGTTGTAATAATACTTTATTCTCTGGTCTCCTGCTCAATGCATCTGGGACTGTATTGTCTTTACCAGGATGGTACTGTAAGTCTAAGTCATAGTCGGCCATCAATTCAAGCCACCGCCTTTGCCGCATATTTAATTCTTTCTGTGTGAAGATATACTTAAGACTCTTATGATCAGTATAGATCAATACTTTGTCCCCCAGAAGGTAGTGTCTCCAGATCTTCAATGTAAATATTACTGCCGCCAGTTCTAAGTCATGGGTTGGGTAATTTCTCTCATGTGGTTTCAATTGCCTAGATGCATAAGCTATGACATGACCATGCTGCATTAATACACATCCTAGGCCTTTTCCGGATGCATCACTATATATAACCATCCCTCCTGTTCCCGAGGGAGTCTTCAAGATTGGAGCTGAAATTAGTCTTTCTTTTAATTGTTCAAATGCTGTAGCGCATTCCTCTGACCATTGATACCTTTCCCCTTTTCTAGTGAGCTTTGTTAATGGGGTTGGGATTTTGGAAAAGTCTTGGACAAATCTCCTGTAATACCCGGCTAATCCAATAAAGCTTTTAATTTCTGTTACTGTCCTTGGGATTGGCCAATCTTTTACTGCCTGGATCTTATTAGGGTCGACTGAAATTCCTTCTTCTGAAACTACATGACCCAAGAAAGCTATACGGTCTAACCAGAACTCACACTTGCTTTGCTTAGCATAAAGTTGTTCCTGCCGGAGAGTCTGTAGCACTATTCTCAAGTGTTCTGCATGCTCTCTGTCGTTTTTTGAATATATCAAGATATCATCGTTGAACACCACGACAAACTGGTCCAAATATGGCGAGAAAACTCGGTTCATCAAATCCATAAAGACAGCTGGGGCATTGGTCACTCCGAAGGGCATGACTAGAAATCGTAATGACCATAACGAGTTCGGAATGCTGTCTTCGGAATATCTTCTTTCTTCACTTTCAGTTGGTGATAACCTGATTGTAAATCAAATTTTGAAAACACTCGGGCCCCATGAAGTTGATCAAAAAGGTCATCAATTCTTGGTAAGGGATATTTATTCTTGATGGTAACTTTATTTAACTCTCTGTAGTCTATACACAACCGCTTACCACCATCTTTCTTGTTGGCCAATAGTACCGGAGCTCTCTATGATGAAGTACTCGGTCTAATCAATCCCTTGTCAGAATATTCTTGTAACTGTCTCTTTAGAACTTCTAACTCAGTGGGTGCCATTCTGTATGGGGCTTTAGATATTGGGACTGTGCCCGGAATGGTATCAATGGAGAACTCAATTGCTCTATCGGGTGGAAGTCCTGAGATCTCTTTAAATACTTCTGAAAACTCATTCCAAACTGGTACTCTCTTTTCCTGGATTTCAACAGTAGTCATCTGTGTTTTTCCCTTGGTAGGTTTATGTTCTCCTTCAAATTGGAACTCAGGCTGAAGTGGTATTCTGAAAATAACTTTCTTGCTCCGACAATCAATAACCGCATGGTATTTGCTGAGCCAAGTCATGCCTAAGATTACGTCGTACCCTTTAGTATCTAGTACGAGCATATCCACTGCTAATGTCCTATTACATAGTTCCACCGGACAATCTACACATATTCTATTAGAGATGACTACCCCATTACCGGTACTAATCTCCCACTGGTGGTCTAAATATTCAACTGGTATAGAGTGCAAAGCAGTGAAACTACCTGATATGTAACAATGAGAAGCGCCAGAATCAAAGAGGGCTAAGACAAGTTTAGAGTGCACCATAATCTTACCTGTTACCACTTCTCCAGAAGTTTGGGCCTCTTCCGCTGTCAAGTTGTAGGCCCGTCCTCTTCCACGACCTGCTGTTGTTCTTCCTCCCTCTAAGCTGGGCGAAAAACTTGTTGTTGTGGAGGGAGAGGGGTCCTCTTAACCACTGGTCCTGGGTTCCTCTGTCCAATGGTTACTGGGGTGCCGGTAGGGTTCGGTTCATCATTCCAGTTCTCTTATGGGGACAGCCTTCTATTGTGTGATCACCAGATCCACACGCCAGGCATAATCCATTTGCCCTACGGTACTCCTAATGCGTGTGGCCTGTCCTCTGGCAATAATCACATATAGGAAGTGGTTGAGTTATCTGAAGAGGGGCTGATCGAATTGGTCTTCTAACCATTGGGACTTTTGCAGCCCTGACTGGACCTCCTCTGCCTAGTTGCTGAAATGGCCTCTTCATGGCCTATTTCCTCCTCTGATCATCTCCAGTCCTCGCTCCACCTCTCGAGTACAGTGAGGACCTGGGAATATGTTTTCAGCTGTTGGGAAATCAAAAGGACTTGAATATACATTTGTAAGCCCTGCTAAAACCTGCTTGCCCGTTTCTCTTCGTCGATTATCATATATGGAGCAAAACGACTCAGTCTTAAAAACTCAGCAGCATATTCATCAACAGATCGATTCCATTGTTGAAGTCGGATGAATTGCTCTTCCATCTCCTTCTGAGCTGTGGAAGGGAAGAATCTATCATAAAAGCTCTTAGAGAACTGGTCCCAAGTGATGGGTTTATCCAGTCTCGCTTCTTCAGCTAGCCACCAGTTTCTAGCCACATCCTTTAGTTGGATCTTGGCGACCTCCACCTGATCTTCCTCTGGAACCCGTGCTGCCTTCAAGAGATCTGTGGTGTCGATTAGCCATTGCTCGGCATCTAGCGGTCTCTCTCCCCCTGTAAATATTGCCGGCTGCAACCGCCTGAAGTCTGACACGTTGCCCGACCTTCGTTCCTGAGGAGCTGCTATCAATCCTTGCCGAAGGAGTTCGGTCTGCCTTTGTTGATTATCCACCATATTTTGGATAACTCTTAGAGTATCAGCATTTTTCCCTGCGGGCCCGTCCTGTGGCTGCCCGGAGTTGTTACGTCCTGCCCTTCTATCCATATCTATGTTGGTAAAAGATGTCTGGAAAGAGGAGTGAAAGCAAAAGATAGATGGACTTTAGGAATCAAGGGAAGGAATATCAAGAAGGAATGGATAACTTTGTATATTGTAGTTGAAATGTATAACCGAAACTCATGTATCCCAACTGCAAATTAAGATCCCATTAATTTGCAATTTGGTTGTACTGTAGGTGTGAGAGCCTGGGCTCTGATACCAACCTGTAACGACCCAATCCGGCGGGTACGGGACGCTACTGCGACGTATATACGCAGGTCAGAGATACCCTCACGTATATACGCTAAGCATTAGTACAAACAAGAAAAAGAGTACGGAAGCACGTGGCAATATACATTCCAACATAAGGATTACAAGTTATCACAGAGCATGATATATTAGTACATGTACATTATATCACAGCCAGGTACAAAAGTAAGAATTACAATTTGTACAGCAAAAGATGCTCACTGGCTGAGAGGAAGATCCCCGAGCTAGCAGGAAGGTTCAGGAACAGAAGGAGATAGGACAAGTCAGCCTGCTCCGAGAAATAAGCTTGATCTTCAGTGAAAGGGCTCCGCTTCAGCCCAAGCTTCAGAACCTGAACATGCAAGTCCAGGGGAGTCAGAAACTCCCTAACAAATAGACAGGTGAATGCCAAGTGTCGTGCAGAGATAGGTATATGTGCGTTGATATGATCAAAACAGTATTAAGCATCAAGAACTGTGTCGAGAGTACATGTACAGTAAGCAAGAAATGGAGGCATAAAATGAAAGTGATAAGGCCTGAATAAATCTATTGCTGCCATCTTCAATATTTATACTTATTACTCGTTCTACCCATATGTCTAGGTATGTGTAATAGCGTCCCAGCACACATACATCCACATATGAGTAAATCGAGGCTGTTATTAGAAACCAACGGGGTATCAATGAACAATGTTTACAGTGGGTCCCGTGCATGCCCGGGACCACGGTCCAGGACGTTCCATTACTGGTGCTCGGAACCAGCCGCAAGGCGTACAGGAGGGTCTTATAGAATGCCCTTATCAAGATGGTACCAGGAAGGAGGGAGCCAGCACTCCCTCGGTCGCCTGGAGGCCCACAGGTCAGACCGAAAGTTTTAGTTGCACAACATACCTAGTGCCACTGTAAACACGAACATATATTAATAGCCGTAAGTTTCCCCCGACCCAATTCAAGTGGTTTCTTTTTATGATTTGTTATGTAATTATCAATTTACGGGAAAGCAAGTGCATGACAAGATCAGGAGTTCAAGAGTACATGAGTATTATAATTTCAAGTCACAAGATTCCTGTAAATATGATAATCGCAAGCTAAGTATCAATATGCCATAACGAGGCGAGTATCAAGTAGTAGCATAACAGGTGTCATGAGACATATGCCTAGAGGTGATATTAGGCAGGCGACAAGAGATAGCATGATACATGCAAGTGTGCCAGGAAAATAATATAATATTAGTCAACATGACGAAGCAGGAAAAATCCGAAGGAAAGCGAGAACACTCGCCTAAAACTTCAAGAAACAACGGGAAATCCCAAGTTCCGGAGTCTAGGTAACCGACGCGTTCAAGAACCAATATTATGTATATAAAAAAAAAGAGGAGGAGAAGGATGAATCAGAAAAAGTGAGAATGAAAACGCAGGGGTCGCAGACGCGGGGATTGCGCCGCGTTGATGTCACAAACGCGGGGTCTGAGACCCGCGTTTTATAGCACAGGAAGAACGCAGACGCGAGTACGTGCTCCGCGTCGCGTTAATATATGAACGCGAAGATCGCATTAAAGATGTGCTTGGACGCGGGAGTAAGCTCTGCGTCTAGTATCAAAACAGGAGAGAAAGAGAGAGACAGAGAAATGAGGGAGACGCAGGAATGAGGGAGTATGTGACGCAGGGAAAGAAAAGAGAAAGAAAGAAAGAAAGAAAGAAAGGAAGAAAGAAGGATTGAAAGAAAAGAGAAGGAAGGAAAGAAAAGAAGGGAAAGGGGAGGTTGGTCGGCTGGACCTCGCCGGCGGCGGCCGGAGTTGGCCGGAGTTGGCCGGAGAAGATGGCTAAAGCTCCAAGCCCAAGAAATCTAGAGGGTGCAAGTGTAGTTCAAAAGGGAGAAATGGAGTTTTGCAAATGATGTTTCGGAGGACGAACCTATAGCTCGTTGGAAAGAGTATGATGAGGAGAAGAAGATGGTATGGTTGGTGGTGGTTAAGGTGGTGTAGGTGGTGGTGGAAATGGTGGTGAAGTTAGTGGAGAAGATGGGTTTTTTGGTTAGAAATGGAGGAAGAAGATGGTGATAAATATGGTGTGGTGGTTGTTGTTGTTGTTGGAATGGTGGAGTAGATGGCGGGGAGAATGGTGGAGGAAATGGTGGTGGAGAAAGGTGGAGTTGGTGGGTGGTGTTGGCCGGCCAAGAAGGGAGGCGTTGGCTGTTCTTGTTGGTTGCTGTTGGCTGGAAAAGGAAGAAGGAAAGAATTAATGAAAGAGAGAGAGGATGGGAGTGTATATATATATATATATATATATATATATATATATATATATATATATATATATATATATATATATATATATATATATATATATATATATATATATATCTATATATTTACAAGTTGCCACTCCACTTTATGAAACATGCGTTTCATCCAACAAATGGGCTGCGTCCCTCTCAATAAAATCCGCGTATGGCAAAAGGGAGCCAGACGCGGAAATGGGATTCGCGTCCAAAAGTAAAACGCGAGTGTTGCGTTGATAGAAAAGACAAAAAGACATGGTGATATGATCTGGGTTGATTTTCTTTGAAGAACAAAGCATTAAATGCGAAATGGAGAGAGTCTCCGCATTAATTGTTGAACCCAGAGTTGGTGGGTCTCGCATCAGGCAAGGAGAGAGAAAAGGTAAAATATCCGGATAGAATTCCGGTATCTGGGAAAACACCGGAAACTCAGGGAAAGCCCAAAAAATGAAGTATCTCGAAAAGTTTCTCAAAAATTCTCAAAAATAATAAATATTATTTTAAGATTTTTGGTGAAATTGATTTTCAGAAATTAAATTTCATTTTTAAAATAAAAATCCTGAAATTCATTGTGGACGGTGTCTACACCGGGTAGGCTGGATTTTTGATAAAATCTGAAAATTCTCCAAAAATTCATTTAGATAGAAAATATGATTTTAAGAAATAATGTGAAATCCGTTTCTAGAATTTCAACTCCGTTGGTAAATTAAAAATCCGAAAGTCGGTCAGCGACACTGGTCGACACCGGTTTTGAAGATTTACAATTTAATTCCGAAAATTCCAGAAAATCATGAAAAATCTAGAATATTAAAAAATAATATTTGAAATTGAAATCGGTCAAATCTGAATACCAAAAAGGTCAAATCATACAGTACTGCTATATGAGTAAGAATTTAAATAACAGAAAATAAATAAATAAATAAAATAAAAATACGCTCCAAAAATCAGGACACATAGCTGTGTACGTATACTGAGGATGGGGTGTTACAGGACTCTCCTCCTCAGCCCTTTTAGAAGAGGTACCCTCAGAGCCTCTTTTACAAGAGGTCCCCTCCCCCCGGGGTCCCTCAGAGAGGTCCCCCTGCGGCCCCCCTTCTTCTCTAGCTATTCATCACTATTTATAGAGGAATTGAGGTGTAATCAACCCCTTAAATCTCTCCATAATGAGAGGGGGTATAACCAACGCCTTAAATCTCTCCATAATGGGAAGTTATTCCCTATTATGTGGAGAGAAAATGGGGTGTAACTGACTAAGTTCGTGGCTGTCAGTTATAGCAGAAATGCGGGTCTCGCGCTGGACGCGGACCTCGCTCTGATGTTGAGATGCGGAGCTCACAGGCTCGCGTCTGTGTTGGAACGCGAAGCTGCTCAGGCTTGCGTTTGAGTTGAAACGCGGAGCTGGTTGTGGTCCGCATCTGACAAAGGACGCGAGGCCTGCGTCTGGCGACCTTCGCGTCTGACATTGGAACGCGAGGTCTGCGTCTGGCGACCTCCGCGTCTGAGAGGTTCGCGTCTGAGGCTGGAAGCGATCTCCGCATCTGGAGGCTCGCGTCTGAGGCTTTGTCTTCAGTAATTTTTTGATAGCCTACAACTAATAGCATAGAGAATCGCTTGCATCTAAATAGGAGATTTTATTGCTTCCACTTGAAGAGGTATCTCAATCGGTGAATACATAAATAACTACATGAAGCGTTGAATAATGACATTGTCTCCAATAGATAAAGAAAATAAGAAGAATAAATGTGAGGTCTACTGTTTTTCATTTTTAGTTTAAGTTATCATTCATTTTCCTTTTCTTTTTGTACCCTTTTTCTCTTAAAGTGTATATTTTAGTAGAGAAGCACTTCATGGGGCGGGAAGTGCACCCTTTAGATGTGCTTCAAGTGATGATGTGTATGTCTCTTGGGACAAATGACTTTTCTTTTGCGCCTCGAGGCGATTAGCTTTGAAAATGACCAGAAGTGAGCATTGAGGCAAGCCAAAAAAAAACCTTTCCAAACACTGGTATTTTCTACTTTCTTGTTCTAAATGAAAAACACCTAGAGGGGGGGGGGTGAATAGGTGTTAATGCTAATCTAAAACTTAATGCAAAACTAAGTGCGCTAAATGCGGAAGCTAATGCAAATTATGCACAAACTAATACAATACAACAAGTGTAGCCGAATTCCCCTTGCGAGGCTCTGGACTAACTCCCCTTGATTCCCCTTGAAATGGGTTGAGGCGCTATGTGAAGCTCTTGTTGGATGAGTATAAGTTGGGCACACACACACAAACAATCCAAGCAATGTGCACACACAATCAAGCCAAGCAATCAAGGATATAGCAATATGGATTATGCAAGGCACAACACAAGCAAATAAATTTGATATGACAAGATGAATTATGCTCAACACAAGCAAATATGATATGAATGAAGTATGATGCTTTGCATAAATGTAAAGAGAGAGGGTTTAGAGACAAGTGGATCAAACGCAAACACAAAGATATGTTTCGAGGTTCGAGCACCCTTGCTTTACATCCCCGCCTACACCACCGTGTAGGATTTCCAATCCACTATACCGTCCACTGAGGACTCCCACCGAGGGAACCTTCACCGAGAAGGATTTGTACAACAATGGAGTACCTAACTCCTCTCTCAAACAACCACCTCACAACCGAGGGGTAGGCCCGTAGCCAAATACAACAACAACAACAACACCTCTACCGAAGAGGCTCACAACCAATCTCAATCACCTCACACTTGAGGGATACAAACCAATCACCCGATCACCTCTACCGAAGAGGGATACAACAAGAATAAGGGTGTACAACTTAGAGGTTACAACAACAACCTCAAAACTCTCTCTTTTCTTTCTTTTTCCACAAAACAAATGATCCTAATAGATTAGGATAGAAGATAGCTCAAGTGTGGAAAACTAGGTGTTTGGAAAACAAGCAACAAAGAAAAATACTGTGGAAAATTCTTGCAAAGATATAGAATAAAAACTAGACAAATCTCCCAAAATATTCTTTTCTTTGATTTTTCCAAAAACCTAAAACAATAAAGATTGGAAGTTTTAAATCCCAAAAATTCTTTTTAAAACTCTTTTAAACACTTCAGAAAACCAGAATTTTTTCTCTTCAAAAACTTGGCAAAAATCCCCAAAGAGATGGGTTTTTATAGCCCCAACAGAAAACTAACCGTTAGAGCTGAGCTGGCAGCTCTGACAGGCAGCGGTCGACTGGCCCGGTCGACCGCCAACGGTCAGAAAATGACCGTTGGGCAACTGCGGTCGACCGGCCCGGTCGACCCAGAAAAATAGAGAGCAGAGCTCTCGACTCGGTCGACCGGCTCGGTCGACCGTTTTTTTTGTCTGCCCAGACGTGCACATCTGTGCACGTCGGTCGACCCTACGGGTCGACCGGCTCTTGGTGCGGTCGACCGTCCGGGTCGACCGACCAGCCTGTCAGCACAAAAAAAAAAACAGAAAATTTGGGAAAAATATTTTCTAAAAAATCTTTTATCTCTTTTAAAAATACCATAAAAATTGTTTTATCATCTTATATTGAAACTCAAACAAGTGATAAAAATTCCAAGACAATATATCAACATATCAATTCATTTTTGTGTCTTGCCAATTTTATCAAAAACAAAACTTGTATTTTTATCAAACTTGATTTTTCAATAGGAAATCTAATTTTCCTAAAACTTATAGAAATACAAAACATGATATTTGAACATTATTAAGCATGATGCATATGGACATAGGTCTAATATACATTCAACAAATATATCATAGTTTTTGTCTTTAATCTCAAAAATATGTTTTATACCAAAACATAAAACTACATGAATAGGTATGTCAAACTAAGTTTGTATAAGTCATATAAGCATGTATGTATATGTAGAACATATCTAATACACATAGAAATAAAGTAAACTTGTTTTGATCAAACTATTCATGAAAACCAAATTCAAAACATAAAACGTGTGTGTATGTGCACTTGAGCATATCAACTATACTAAGCTTTACAAATGGATCTAAAACACACTAAACTAAACTATGAATACCTAAGTCTTTGTGTCATCAAGAAGACTTGCTCCAAAACTCCATCCATGGGTTAGGCAATGTTTGATCTTGACGCTTTGGCCCTGGAATCATCATGAAAAGCTTCTAAACACCTTGTTGAAACTAATCACCAACTAATATCATGGTTAATGATCTGAAACTTAAACAACACAAGATTATTAGTAAACATAACTACTGAGTTAATCATCATCAAAACTAGGGTGGAAGGCCTTTGGGCTAACAATCTCCCCCTTTTTGATGATGACAAAACTCATGGAGTTATATATGCATGGATTAAAGTTAAGCTTCAAAGAAGCTCCCCCTTAACTCATGCATAAACAAGTAAATAAAATATATGCAATGAATGTACATAAACATGTATGCATCAATATGCATAAAACATATGCATCAATATGCATAAAACACAAACAACTTGTTCTAGAAGCTCTAGTTACCAATTAAATTAATAAAGCATTAACAACAAAAACACTAGATGCTCTAGATACCAATAAAAACCAATTAAATTAATAAAGCATTAACAACAAAAACACTAGATGCTCTAGATACCAATAAAAACCATTTAAATTAATAAAGCATTAACAACAAAAACACTAGATGCTCTAGATACCAATAAAAACTTAATACTTACCAATAAAACTTAATATATGCAAAAACATAAGTATGCATATATAAGAACATGTTAAACTCTCAAATAATTCTCCCCCTTTTTGTCAATCATCAACAAAGGGGTAAACAAAATAAAATAAAATCAAACAAATTTTTCTCCCCCTTTTTGTCAAACAAAAAGATCAAGAAGGGGTTAAACAATCCAAACAATAAAACAATGTTCTCCCCCTTTTGTCTAAAACAAAAAACAAGGTCAATAAGGGGTGACCATAAACAACATGATATCAATAGATAAATATGTCAATGAAGCATCTTGATATCAATAGAAAACAAACAAGGATCAATAGATGTTATATGCTATATACATTCATGAAGAGGAAGACGCTAAGTTAGCTTCCCTACATATATGCATTACATGAAGGAGGGATGTTAAGCCCTAATTCACATAACACACATTATGTAATGAATAAGAGGAGATGTGAAGCTCCCCCTACACACGTGTACCACATAAAGAAGAAATGTTAAGCTCTTCAATACAAGATACACTCATCATGAATCTATATGCATATAGTCAATACAAATCAAAACTTTTGTATTTTTTTTTCCAAAAAAAATTTTTAGATACCAATTTTAAGCAAAACACATGAAATATCTTGATATCAATTGAAATTAAACATAATAAATTTTGAATGTCTAAACAAAATTTTGATACCAATTGTAAATAATATTCATATTAAACATATGATACCAATATGAAATTTTCAATCATAAAGTAAGGGAGTGGGAAACAAATACCAATTGAAGAATCACCAATTGAAGTACAAAATTAAATTTTCTCTCCCTTTATGAAATACCAACTAAAAGATGCATGGGCTTGATACCAATTTAAAAATAATCAATTAAAACAAAATTGAAGCTCAAGCACTAGCATAAACAAGATTTTGTGAAAATTTATATCTTAAGTACAAATAAAATGTGTATGAAATAGAATGAGTACCAATCACCAATAGATGATACTAATTGAAAATATACATACACAATAAACATATGAGTATACAAAAAGATCAAAATGATACCAATTGAAAGAGTTCAATGATACCAATTGACATAGCAATAAGTTCAAGTGTATACATCATATTACAATACCTCCCAATCAAGGTTCAAGTTTTAAATGATTTTCATTTTAAAGCATACAAGACCATGATCTCCCATCCATCCTCCCATAGATGGTAGGGGTTTTCAAAAATAGATTTGAAAATGTAGTTTTGTTTGAAAATCACTACCAAAGTGAAGAATACCGTAACTAGTTAAATGGAAAATCTTTTAAACTAGTACGAAATCCTTCAAGTAAGGAATAAAACAAAAATATTTTTCATGAAACATGAAATCCACATGAAATCAACACTCTAATCCAATTAAGCATAATTTTGACTCATGAAAACAAAACATGAGTAATCAATAAAAGTGAGTGTACAAATACAATGTGAACATCATAATGATGAAAATTTTTCATTAAGCTCAATTATTCCTTAATCATGAAAACACGAAAATCATCAAAACTTATTTAATCTTCATGGCATATGTATGTCTAATACAAACTAAAGTATACATACATATCCAAAAACACAACGAGTCCACAAAATATATGCATTAAGGCACGTGGCTCAAAAAGGATAAACATGTATATCTAATAGTTTGGACAAGATAGACATATACATGAAGTTAAACAATTAAACACAAAATCAAGAAAAATTAAATCTTCACCAAAACACATTTCATTTCAAGGTATATGTATGAATTGTCAACACAATAAGTATACATATATATCCCTAAACACAATTGAGTCCAAATATATAGATTTGCATGAAAGACAAATGACTCAAGGGGTATACATGTATATCTTAAAGTTTAGCAATACAACCATATACATGAATTGAAAAACTCATAAAACAAATCCAAAATGGGAATACAAGTTTAAAATGTATGAATCATCAAAACTAGACTATACTAGCACATCTAATGGGTTCAAATAAGCATTCAAGCCCAAACATATATAGATTTATTTGTGGCCCACTATATGCACCAGTATATACCTAGTCTTAATGAAACTAACATCTAAAAAGGTAATCTTAACATGAAGCATCAAAAATAAGATAAAAATCATCATGATAAAACTAAAACATGATTATTATGTAAATTCACATGTATTAGATTCATGATGTACATTATAGTTTAAATAAAAGTGAGAACACTAAGAATGGGTTCATACAAACATGTGTGTCTCAAATACTATATATGTATGTCAAGGATCTAATAATCATGGCATTTACATACTAATCCATAGACAATAAAAGCATGCTATAAAACATTAATATGAAAGCATGTAAAGAATAATAAGAAGTTAAGAATTGTTACCAAAACCTAGAAGGCAACTCTCCTTGTCTCCAAAACATGGTGGTCATCTCCACCAAATCTTCCCTTGAAAGTGATGCATCCAATTGATTTCCTTTAAGTTCGGAACGCATCCACTCCAAGGTGTCATTACTCTCACGTCATGTGAGAGCCCACACCTACATCAAAAATAATAGGAGGGGTGGTCTTTGGTACCCACATCTTGTTGGGTCCATGGGGGTTAGTCCCTTCCCTAACCCAAACAAATTCTTTGCTAAATTTGAAACATCTAATCTATCATAACAAAATTTAGCAAGATGACCTTTTCGGCCACAATGTGTACATGTGTACACATGAGCATACATGTGTTGATGGTGTCCGTGTGGAGCATGTGTATGCCGTGGAGGGTGTGCATGCATAAAAGTTGGAACTTGTTTCTTACGAACCAAGGTTTCCAAGCGAATGTGGTTCATGGCACATTGGCTCATAGTGGAGCCCAAACAATCTACTCTCTTCTTTAACATACAAATATCATCATTAATCCTAGAAGAAGAGGTACATGCATTAGGTAGACTAGATGAAGCTACACTAGCATGGCAAACATGTGCATCAATTTTATTTTGTAAAACAACATTTTTCTTTAAACACATTTCTAAATCTTTAGAAATTGAAGCAATCTTAATTTTCAAAGAATCATTTTCTTTTAAAACAAAATCAACTTTTGAAGACAAATTTTCATTTTTCTTCAAAATAGCATGGCAATCATTTTTAGACTTCAAAAAGTTATTTTCTTTAAATGCAAGATCAAGTTGAGATTTTAATGAATCCCTCTCATTAGCAATCTCCTCTTTCTTTTGCAAAACAACATCAAGTCTAGAATGTAAACTCTTATTTTCTTTTTCAATTTCTAGACTTTTCTTTTTCAAAATCTTATAATTTTCAATTAATTTTTCACAAACAATAGAAAGTTCTTCATTTAAAGCATGGGCATCAAAATTATCACATGAAGAACTAGAGCAATCATCACTATCTAAGTGGGGTTCCGAATGTACCTCAAGGGAGTCATTCCCTTGGACCATGAAGCATTGTGACTCGGACTCTCCACTAGATTCCTCCGGTTGGTTTGGCACTTGAAGCTCGGAGGTGGTGGTTGTTGTTGTTAACTTGTTCCACACTGCAAAAAGCGGAATCAAGGTCAGAAACACGTAAAAGATGATCTTTAGATAAAGTGCTTCTAATGGCCTCTAGGGCTTGTGCATTGGCCCCTATATGATTGCGATCACTAAGGAAGGATTCCTTGGTAATAGCAAGATAAACTTTATGACCTAGGGTTTGTAAATAAACGGTCATCCTAATCTTCCAAACATGAATGTTGGAAGGGTCATACATAGGTGGGGTCATGAAGGTCATGGTAAACTATATGTGTGCAACAAGCAAATGCAAACAATAGATTAGCAAGCAAATGGATCTCACTCCTAGGATGTTAAGCCTAAGTATCAGGAGCACTAGCTCTGATACCAATTGAAAAACACCTAGAGGGGGGTGAATAGGTGTTAATGCTAATCTAAAACTTAATGCAAAACTAAGTGCGCTAAATGCGGAAGCTAATGTAAATTATGCACAAACTAATACAATACAACAAGTGTAGCCGAATTCCCCTTGCGAGGCTCTGGACTAACTCCCCTTGATTCCCTTGAAATGGGTTGAGGCGCTATGTGAAGCTCTTGTTGGATGAGTATAAGTTGGGCACACACACACAAGCAATCCAAGCAATGTGCACACACAATCAAGCCAAGCAATCAAGGATATAGCAATATGGATTATGCAAGGCACAACACAAGCAAATAAATTTGATATGACAAGATGAATTATGCTCAACACAAGCAAATATGATATGAATGAAGTATGATGCTTTGCACAAATGTAAAGAGAGAGGGTTTAGAAACAAGTGGATCAAACGCAAACACAAAGATATGTTTCGAGGTTCGAGCACCCTTGCTCTACATCCCCACCCACACCACCGTGTAAGATTTCCAATCCACTATACCGTCCACTGAGGACTCCCACCGAGGGAACCTTCACCGAGAAGGATTTGTACAACAATGGAGTACCTAACTCCTCTCTCAAACAACCACCTCACAATCGAGGGGTAGGCCCGTAGCCAAATACAACAACAATAACAACAACACCACCTCTACCGAAGAGGCTCACAACCAATCTCAATCACCTCACACTTGTGGGATACAAACCAATCACCCGATCACCTCTACCGAAGAGGGATACAACAAGAATAAGGGTGTACAACTTAGAGGTTACAACAACAACCTCAAAACTCTCTCTCTTCTTTCTTTTTCCACAAAACAAATGATCCTAATAGATTAGGATAGAAGATAGCTCAAGTGTGAAAAACTAGGTGTTTGGAAAACAAGCAACAAAGAAAAATACTTGAAAAATTTTTGCAAAAGATATAGAATAAAAACCTAGACAAATCTCCCAAAGTATTCTTTTCTTTGATTTTTCCAAAAACCTAAAACAATAAAGATTGGAAGTTTTAAAGCCCAAAAACTCTTTTTAAAACTCTTTTAAACACTTCAGAAAACCAGAATTTTTTCTCTTCAAAACTTGGCAAAAATCCCCAAAGAGATGGGGTTTTTATAGCCCCAACAGAAAACTAGCCGTTAGAGCTGAGCTGGCAGCTCTGACAGGCAGCGGTCGACCGGCCCGGTCGACCGCCAACGGTCAGAAATATGACCGTTGGGCAACTGCGGTCGACCGGCCGGTCGACCCAGAAAAACAAAGAGCAGAGCTCTCGACTCGGTCGACCGGCTCGGTCGACCGTTTTTGTGTCTGCCCAGACGTGCACATCTGTGCACGTCGGTCGACCCTACGGGTCGACCGGCTCTTGGTGCGGTCGACCGTCCGGGTCGACCGACCAGCCTGTCAGCACAAAAAAAAAAAAACAGAAAATTTGGGAAAAATATTTTCTAAAAAATCTTTTATCTCTTTTAAAAATACCATAAAAATTGTTTTATCATCTTATATTGAAACTCAAACCAGTAATAAAAATTCCAAGACAATATATCAACATATCAATTCATTTTTGTGTCTTGCCAATTTTATCAAAAACAAAACTTGTATTTTTATCAAACTTGATTTTTCAATAGGAAATCTGATTTTCCTAAAACTTATAGAAATACAAAAACATGATATTTGAACATTATTAAGCATGATGCATATGGACATAGGTCTAATATACATTCAACAAATATATCATAGGTCTAATATACATTTAAGGCTGTTGTTGGTTTTTAGGGTTTGTATCTTGTAGAAGATCCTTGAGAAGGAACTGCTGGAGCTCTCTTGCATTCAAAGAGGCTGCTAGCAATTATAATCTTCTTCCAAAGTAATTAAATCTCTCTCTGATTGCCCCGAGGACGTAGGCATTAAGGCCGAACCTCGTTAAAACTGTTGTTTGCATTTTGTGCTTTCTTTTGGTGATTATTTGTGCTGTTTGGGTGTTCTTTGTGCTTGGAGATTTGTGAGATCCTCTATTGGTTGTTGTCATCGGCGCACAACAAGTGGTATCAGAGCTTCCAGGTTGCGCTTGGGATTTCTAAGGATTCGAAGGGCTCGAGATCGGATCCGGTGGAGATCGTGTGTCGATCTCAGATCGGAGGTATTGGTGTTCGTGAAAATCGTGTGTCGATCTCAGAAGGACGCAAGGAGGGCTCGTTGAATCTGTGGTGAAGTAGATCCGGAGAGAAACTCGATCTAGGGTTTCAAGGGACAGGTAAAAATCTAATTTTTATCTGAGTAGAGATCTATTTCCAGTTGGTTGTTCTTCCGCATAGATAGAGGATCAGAAATCTCAATGGCAGAGGAAAGTACTTCGGCTAAGACCATGCATCCTCATCCGAGGATCGACGTGGTAAAGTTCAATGGTACAAATAACTTCGGGATGTGGAGATGCGAGGTTATGGATGTGCTGAATGCATCGAACCTCGAAGACACTCTCTTATTGGAGAGGAAGAAGAGCAAGACCACTGATGAAGAGTGGGCGAAGATGAACAGGTCGGCATGTGGCTTGATACGTTCATGTTTGTCGCAAGACATAAAATATCTTGTGCAACATGAGACGTCGGCGAAGAAACTGTGGGATACCCTTGAGAAGAAATACCTCACGAAGAGTGTTGGAATCAAGGTTACAGCTTAAGAGTAAGCTGTATAGTTTTCGAATGAAGAAGGGGAGCACAGTAAATGAGCACATCAACTGATATACGAAGCTTCTTACAGACTTGGTAAATGTGGATGTCATTATAGATGAGGAAGATAAGGCGATCATCTTTCTGAACTCACTCCCTGAAGAGGAGTATGAGACATTCACTCTGACCTTCATCAATGAAAGGCAGACCTTGGATTATGATGAAGTGTCGTCTGCACTGACTAGTTATGAGACGAGGAAGAAGGAGAGACATCCTTCTAGGTCAAGCTCATCGGCAGAGGCACTGGAAGTAAGAGGCAGAAGTTCATCACAGAAGGGCAAGGAGGTTAGAGGAAGATCTAAGTTAAGGCCGGGTTTTAGAAATCTGGAAAGGAATCAGTGTGCCTTGTATAAGGAATTAGGACACTGGAAAGCAGATGCCCGAAGGCCAAAGATAAGAAGGTGGAGTCAAAGACTGAGGCGAATCTTGCACAGGCAGATGGATCGGATGATGACTCATCGGTGTTCTCTCTCTCAGTTACTACCCTACTGTTAGTGACTCAGATAGTGCTGAGTGGATCTTGGATAGCGGAGCCACCTATCATGTGTGCCCGAACAGGGCCTGGTTCTCTAGCTTTAAAAGGCTGGATGGATGTTACACGGTCATGGGAGATGACCATCCGTATAATATAGAAGGGATGGGTACAGTCCGCATCAAGATGGATGATGGGATAGTTCGAGAGTTGAAGGAGGTGAGGTATGTACCTCAGCTCAAAAGGAATCTTATCTCAGTTGGCACTTTGGAAGCATCAGGCATGGTGATATCTATTCAAGATGGCAATCTCAGGATGATCAAAGGCTCGATGGTGGTGATGAAGGGCGTCCGCCGAGGCAATCTTTACTACTTGAAGGGTAGTACGATTACAGATCAGGTGGAGACTTCTAGTTCCTCAGATGATGGTGGCCCGGAGGTCTGGCAGGGAAAGGTCGGACAGGAAGAAGAAAAGTCTTTGCGAGCTCCTGCAAAGAAGGAAATGGAAGGTGCTGCTACCTGCAATTTGAAAGGTGGACACAGCGTTCTGGACAAGAAGAAAGTGAGATTCAGCACAAGTACTCACCGTAATGAAGGTCTTCTTGATTGTGTTCACGTGTGCATATGGGGACCTGCTAAGACGGCATCGCTTGGAGGTCACAGGTACTTTGTCTCATTTATTGATGGTTCATCTAGGCAGGTTTGGATATATCCCATGAGACAAAGGGGTGAAGCCCTAAATGTGTTGGTGAGGTGGAGAGGAAAAATGGAGAGGCAGATAGGTAGGAAGATAAAGGAGCTTCATATTGGTAATGTTGGAAAGGACATGTACCAGTTCCTACAATTTGGCCAGAACACAGGTATTGTTACTCACTTCACAACAGGTACAGATGGGTTGGCTAAAGATGTAGTCCGTTCCTTGCTGGAGGAGGTTCGGAGGTTGTTGTCTAATGCATGATTAGATGGGTCGTTTTGGGCTGAGGCGACTGAGTATGCTAGCCATCTCATGAACAGGTCGACTGCGATTGGAGGTAGAGCTCCACTGGATATTTGGTCTGGGGAAGCTGCTCAAGATCATTGTTTGCTGCGGGAGTTTGAAAGTCCGGCCTACTTCAGTGTCAAGAATGGCAAGGTGAATCCGCGAGCAAAGAGGTTTGTCTATTTGGGCGTCAAGGGAAATAGCTACAGGTTGTGGGACCCCGAAGACAAGAAGATAGTGATGAGCGGGCATGTCACTTTTGGAGAGACTTCAGTGTTGAAGTCCACCATCTCTCAGCAGGTTGAGAGGACGGAGACCAAGGAAGATTGCAGCGGATGAAAGTTGATGCTACTCCATCATCTCCAGTTGGTTCGGCATCAAAGGATACTTCAGCGGAGGTGACACCGGGTGGAGTTCATGATACCAAAGGTGATGCTGAACAGGTTGACGACATTGTTGAGGATGTCGAGTTGTTTGCAGCTATAGGAACAAAGGTGAAACCACGCTTGTGGGGAAAGAAGCATGAATCTCAAACTTGTGATCGTGACAAGCTGAAGTTGAAGGCCGTTGCTCTCCATGATGGTCGGGAAGAGGTTCATATGACTCGGTCAGACAGGTTCACTGCTGCAAATAGAGGTACCAGTGCTTGAGCTTGATGAAGCTCATCTTACTGAACTACAGTTGGCTTAATCCTTTTGGGCAAAGGTACGTAAGCAGCCGTAAAGGCGCAGCCATTTGGTGATGCAACTCTTATGAAGCTATTTGGGTTCTCGAGAAGTTGTTTGGATCTTCACGTAGAGGTGAAGCATTGTGGCCAGTTGGAGCTTCACGTAGAGGTAGAGAGGCTTCACGTAGAGGTGAAGCGTTGTGGCCAGTTGGAGCTTCACGTAGAGGTGGAGAGGCTTCACGTAGAGGTGAAGCATTGTGGCCAGTTGGAGCTTCACGTAGAGGTGGAGAGGCTTCACGTAGAGGTGAAGTGTTGTGGCCAGTTGGACTTCACGTAGTGGTGAGGTGTTGTGATCTCGATGAACAGGTGATCTTCCGGTGAGAAGATGTTGAGCTTGCATAAGGAGAGGTGTGCATTCAGTTGAAGCCGATGATGTTTGGTGGGCTCTACACAGACTTGTCGGACCGTTAGTGGAAGACAAGTAGACTAGATAGAGCTAGTCAGTTGGAGAGTCAGTGTTGGCTTGTGAGGAAGTCTTCATGAGGTCGTGAAGTTGCGAAGTAAAAGCCATGTTGGTAATCGGCATGTATGAAAATTCTCCTAAGGTGAAGTGCAGGGAAGGCATGTACGATGCTTTCCAGTGGATAGTTGAGTTACAGACTCCAACCGAGATCGTGTGTCGATTTCGCCGAGGTCGTGTGTCGATTTCGACCGGTGAGCGCAAGCCGAGATCGTGTGTCGATTTTGCCGAGATTGTGTGTCGATTTCGTCAGGTGATGGACTGGGGTTCGTTGGAGATCGGCTCAGATTTTTGAAAAAATCTTCGCCGAGGTGGAGAATAGTTGGAAAGAGAGTTTACTGATGGGGAAGTTGATAAGGATCGTCGAGGGGTCGTCGAGTGATCGCCGAGGAAGTCGACGACGAAGACGAAGGGAACAACAGTAGGAAATAGCAGCAGCAGCAGAAAAACAGGTAGGTCGTCGACCGGCCGGGTCGACCGACATGCACAGCATGCACAGGGTCTTAGGCGGTCGACCGGCCGGTCGACCGATATACCCTGACTGTAAGAGCCAAAATCTCTGGTAATTTCGGTCGACAGGTCTGGTCGACCGGAGAGGAGGTCGGTCGACTGGGCGGTCGACCGACAATCGGGTGCGGGTTGCGAGTGCAGATTCGAAAATCTGTGTATTTAAGGCTGTTGTTGGTTTCCAGGGTTTGTATCTTATAGAAGATCCTTGAGAAGGAACTGTTGGAGCTCTCTTGCATTCAAAGAGGCTGCTAGCAATTGTAATCTTCTTCCAAAGTAATTAAATCTCTCTCTGATTGCCCTGAGGACGTAGGCGTTGAGGCCGAACCTCGTTAAAACTGTTGTTTGCATTTTGTACTTTCTTCTGGTGATTATTTGTGCTGTTTGGGTGTTCTTTGTGCTTGGAGATTTGTGAGATCCTTTATTGATTGTTGTCATCGGCGCACAACAGAGGTCCCACTATTTTGATCCCGAGGAAGAAGAAAAAGATCGTCCATTTTGAAGCCAAGCATGAGGAAGAAGATAGAGTACCACCATATTTTATGAGTTTCTCCTTCCCTCACTATTGTTGTTGCAGTTAATCATCTTCTGTTCTCCCTTTTGGATTACATGTTTGTGCAGTTTATATCTGGTGATGTGAATTCGAGTAAAAGTCATTTGTAACTGCATAACATTATGCATCAAGAATGTTTGCATGCGGTTCTCCTTGAGATCCAAATGATGAGTTATGTTTATTCTACAGTAAAATGTAACTTGTATCATGTGTTTGCATGAAAGGGAGCTGATGTCCACGGGTATCATTCATTGTAAGAGAAATGCTAATTTGACCAGTCATTCCCGGATGAGAGCTACCATTGCTCGATGATCTGAGTATCACTACTCTCATTCCAATGGTCGGGGGAGGATTTTGCTCATGATAACTTGTCGGCGAGGCAGGCGATATTAATAATGAAGTGCTGCCATGTTTCCATTAGTGTTGGTGCTCCTTAGAAGTTGTTGTTGGCTTAAAGAATGTTGGAAAGAGAGAAGTATTGTCGAGGAAGTCGACAAGGATCGTCGAGGGATCGTCGAGGAAGTCGGCGACAAAAGACGGAGGAAGTAGCAGCAGTAAACCAGGCTTACAGCAGCAGAAGCAGGATATTGGTCGACCGCCCGCAGTAGCAGGTGCTCGGTCGACCGGCCCGGTCGACCTACGTGCACAACGTGCACAAGGATGGAGCTCGGTCGACCGCCCGGTCGACTGACTGAAAATACCCAACTCTCTGTTGGGCGCCCGGTCGACCGACCGGTAGACCAGTGGAAGGGGTCGGTCGACCGCCCGGTCGACCGACAAGCTGGTGCGGGCTGCGATTGCTGATTTAGAAACCTGTTTGTATAAATACGGGAATTCTAGGGTTTTGTTGGATGTGGGAAAATCTGGAGCTCTCTTGAGATCAGAGGTGCTGTAAGTTTGTAATCGATTTTCTAAAATCAATTAAATCTCTCTTTCATTGCCCCGAGGACGTAGGCATTGAGGCCGAACTTCGTTAAATCGTTGTTTGTGTGTTCTTTCTCTGGTGGTTGATATTTGTGTTGTTTTGGGAATTGTTCTTCGTGCTTGGGAGATTCAGGGATTCCTCTTCTGGTTGTTGTCGTAGCACAATAAGTGGTATCAGAGCTTCCCAGGTTTCGCTTGGGATTTTTCTGGAGATTCGGAGGGCTTCGGGATCTGATTCGGTGGAGATCGTGTGTCGATCTCAGATCAGAGGTAGTCGTGTTCGTGGGATCGTGTGTCGATCTCAGAAGGACGAAAGGAGTGCTTAGGGAATCTTTGGTGGAGTAGATCCGGTGAGAAACTCAATTTAGGGTTTCAAGGGAAAGGTAAAAATCCAATTTTTATCAAAGTAGTGATCTATTTCCAGTTGGTTATTTTTCCTCATAGATAGAGGATCAAGTAATCTAGATGGCAAAAGAAATTGCTTCGGTTAAGACCATGAATCCTCATCCGAGGATTGACGTGGTGAAGTTTAATGGCACAAATAATTTCGGGATGTGGAGATGTGAGGTTATGGATGCCCTGAATGCATCGAACCTCGAGAATACTATACTTCTGGAGAAGAAGAGGAGCACGACCACTGATGAAGAGTCGGCAAAGATGAACAGGTAAGCGTGTGGTTTGATTCGTTCATATTTATCGCAAGACATAAAATATCTTGCGCAACATGAGACGTCGGCGAAGCATCTGTGGGAAACCCTTGAGAAGAAATATCTGACGAAGAGTGTCGAGTCAAGATTGCAGCTTAAGAGTAAGCTGTACCGGTTTCAGATGAAGAAGGGGAGCACAGTAAATGAGCATATCAACCGATACACGAAGCTTCTTACAGATTTGGTGAACGTGGATGTCATGGTAGATAAGGAAGATAAGGCGATCATCTTCCTGAACTCACTCCCAGAGGAGGAGTATGAGACATTCACTCTGACCTTTATCAATGGTAGGCAGACTCTGGACTACCATGAGGTGTCGTCTGCACTGACAAGTTATGAGACGAGGAGAAAGGATAGACATCCTTCTCAGTCAAGCTCATCGGCAGAGGCACTGGAAGTAAGAGGCAGGGGTTCATCAAGGAAGGGTAAGGAGGTAAGAGGAAGATCAAAGTTCAGGCCAGGGTTTAGGGATCTCAAAAGGAATCAGTGTGCTTTCTGCAGAAAGATAGGGCACTGGAAGGTGGACTGTCCGAAGTTCAAGGGGAAGAAGAAGGAATCAAAGTCTGAGGCAAATCTAGCAAAGGTGGTTAACACTCTTAGCAGTAAATCACAGGCAGATGGATCAGACTCAGATTCGTCGGTGTTCTCATTTTCAGTTACTAATCCCATCATAGGCTACTCAGGTGAAAATGAGTGGATCATGGATATAGGTGCTACATACCATGTATGCCCTAATCGGGACTGGTTTACCAGTTTTGAGAAGCTGGAGGGGTGTTCGGTCGTTATGGGCGATGATCATCCGTGCATCATGGAGGGTGTTGGTACAATTCCAATCAGAATGTTTGATGGGATGGTGAGGGAGCTGAAGGAAGTGAGGTATATACCTCAGTTGAAGAGAAACCTGACTTCCGTAGGAGCTTTGGAGTCATTGGGCCTTGGGGTGTCTATTAAGGAAAGAGTCCTTAGAATGACAAAAGGTTCGATGGTGGTGTTGAAGGCCGATCGCCGGAACAACCTATACTACTTGAATGGTAGTACGGTGACAGGGCAAGTGGCGGCTTCTACCAGTTCAGAGGAGGATTCAACCAGGCTGTGGCACATAAGGCTGGGACATGCAGGAGAGAAGTCAATGCAAGCTCTTGCGAGGCAAGGGTTGCTGAAGGGTGCCGAAACCTGCAAGATGAAATTCTGTGAGCATTGTATCATCGGCAAGAAGACCAAGGTGAAGTTCGGCACAGCATCACATTGCACCGAGGGAATCTTGACTACGTTCATACGGATGTCTGGGGACCTACCAAGACTGCATCGATTGGAGGTAACCATTATTTTGTGTCATTATTGATGATTTTTCTAGGCGCTGCTGGGTGTACACCATGCGACACAAAGGAGAAGTCCTAGAACTGTTCGTGAAGTGGAAGGTGAACTTGGAGAGAAGCACGGAAAGGAAGATCAAGGTCCTCTATTCAGATAATGGAGGAGAGTACAAATCGGATCCTTTCCTACAGCTATGCCTTGATGAGGGCATAGAGAGACACTTCACGGTACGAGAGACTCCGCAACAAAATGGGGTAGCAGAGAGGATGAACAGGACCTTGCTAGAGAAGGTCCGGTGTATGTTATCCAATGCAGGACTGTCAAAGAAGTTTTGGGCTGAAGCTTTGGCATATGCATGCTACCTTGTGAATAGGTTGCCGTCGGCTGCGATAGGGGGGAAGACTCCTCTTGAGGCTTGGTCAGGAAAAGCAGCTGCTGACTATGATTTGCTACGGGTCTTCGGATGTCCAGCCTACTATCATGTCAAAGATGATAAGTTGGACCCATGGGCAAAGAAAGGTGTGTTCGTCGGTTTCAAGCGTGGAATCAAGGGGTTTAAGATTTGGGATCCAACGGACAACAAGTTCATACTCAGCAGGGATGTCACTTTCGATGAGGCTTCTTTGATGAAGCCTATGGTCTCTCAGCAGGTGGAGATCAGCAAGACCAAGGAGCTATCGCAGCAGGTGGAGATTGATGCAAATCCACCATCTCTAGAGGAATCTGTTGGCCCAGAGGCCTTCCACTCTAGTTTTGATGATGATTAACTCATGTAGTTATGTGTACTAATAATCTTGTGATTTTAATTTCAGATTATTACTCAAGATGTTAGTAGGTGATTAGCTTCAACAAAGATGGTTTGGAAGCTTTCACATAGTGATTCAAGAGCCCGAGCGACAAGATCATATAGAGCACTCTTTGGAGTCAAGCTCGGTGGATCACGGAGTTTTGGATCGAGTCGGCTTGGAGACGGCGCTCTACAAGAAGACACCGGTACCTAGTTTAGTTTTGTGTTTAGATTCATTTGTAAAAATTAGAATAGTATGATATGCTCAAGTTCACAACACACACGTTTCATGTTTCCGTTTTGGTTTTCGGTTTGATTGGTTTAACCGATCTTGGTTTTCATGAATAGATAGATTCAAAACAAGTTTACATGGTTTAATGTATATTAGATTTGTTCTATATACATGCATGCTTCAACTTCCTAGACAAACTTAGTTTTGACTTACTTATTCATGTGTTTTATGTTTTGGTATTTTTAACAAAACATATTTTGGAATTAAAGTCAAAAACATGGATATGTATATGTTTCTTGTATATTGGATTTCCATCCATATGCAACATGCTTCAATGTGTTTAAGTATCATTTTTTTGTATTTAAATGAGTTTTGAAAAAAATCGGATTTTCTTTTGAAGAATCCAAGTTTGAAATATACAGATTTTGGTTTTTTGATAAAATTTGTAAGACACAAAAATAGTTCAAAATGTTTGAAATTTGTGTTGATATTTTTAACACAAGTTTATATATCAATGTAAAATGAGAAAACTATTTTTGTGGATTTTTAGAGATTTTATGAGAATTTTTAAGACTTTAAAACTTCAGTTTTTCTGTCTCAGATTTTGGCTGCCAAGGCTCTGGCGGTCGACCGTAACGGTCGACCAGGCCAGGAGCCGGTCGACCGTAGCGGTCGACCGGACGTGCACAACATTGTGCACGTAGCCGTGTCAGTCGGCCGGTCGACTGACCGGTCGACCGACTGTGAGCAACCCACTCTTGGGTTGCTCCCGGTCGACCGAGCGGTCGACCGGACAGAGAGTGTTGCTCTCTGTTTCTGGGGACGGTCGACCGGGCGGTCGACTGTTAGCTGCCAGCGGTCAAAAAGTGACCGTTGGCGGGTCGACCGACCGGTCGACCGGTAGTTCATTTTTGGCAGAATTTGCTGCCAACGGCTATATTTTTCTAGGGGCTATAAATACCCCATTAATGGCCTGTTTTCTCGAGGAATTTTTTGGCCGAAATTTCTGAGCTTTCTCTAGTGATTAAACAAGTTTTAAAAAGAGTTTCCTTGTGCTAAAAAGATCAATCTTATTGTTTTAAAGTGTTTTAATATTTCAAAGAAAAATAGTCTTTTAGGAATTTTTTTGGTCTAATCATTCTATATCTTTGTGGAGATTTCCCAAGTGATTTTTCTTTGTTTTAAACACTTTGTTTTTCGCACTTGAGCTTCATTCTATCCTATCTATAGGGTCTTTGTGTTTGTGGGAAAAAGAGATTGTTTGTGGTCTTTTGATCACCAAGTTGTAAACCCTATCTTAGCTTGGCTTTGTGCCTTTCCCTCATTGTGTTGAGGAGGTTGTGCTATTGAGTTGTATCCCTCAAGGTGTGAGATGATCCTTGTGTAAGCTTTGTGCTAATCCCTCAAGTTGTGAGGTGATTGTTTGTTGGATTGGTGTTGTGCCTCAAGGAGGAGGTTGTGTTTGTAAGGAGAGGAGTTGGGTACTCCTTGTGATTGTATTGCCCCAAATCCTCGGTGGAGGTTCTCTTGTGGGAGTCCTTTGTGGACAAGCTAGTCTAATGCCCGGGTTATTAAACCCTGATTTAATACTATATTCTTGAATTATTGAGATTATAAAGAATATCAGGAAATTTTAATTTGGTTATTTTTATGTGATAATAAATTGGAAATTTATTAGGGAAATTTGAAATGGATTAGTTGGAAGAATTTAAATAAATATGTGTGTTAAAAATATATATATATAATAAGAATAAAAATAATGGTGATGTATATACATGGGTACAAGTCACACATTAGTATATGACTACACTTCATGCAAATATCTAAGTATAGAAAAATTTAACTTTAATTAGTGGGAGATGATCTCATATTAGATGAAGGGCTAGAATTGAGTTAGAAATTTTGGAAGGCTAAGATTCACTAGAAATGAGTGTTGGGAGTAGGTGAGTGGGTAGGTGGGAGATGAGTGGTGTAGATTGCATCTCTCTCTCTCTCTATTCCCTCTCATCCCTAATCTCCTGAGATCGGGAGAACTCATCCCCCCCTCTCTCTCTCTCGGCAGTGCTGGGCAGCGCGCCAGCGCAGGCGGCGCGCGAGGCGGCGCGCGCGGTGTGGCGCGCGAGGCGGCGCGCGGGGGCAGCGAGGCGGCGGCCGGCCGCGATCTCGTGCGGCGTGGCGCAGGGGGGAGGTGCCGGCGGTGTTCCAGGGTTAGGCGACAGCCCTCTCACTTCTTCTTCTCCTCCTTGTTCTTCCCCTTTAGTTTTGGCCAGCGACAAGTACGGGTAACACTAGGTTTCGGGCGGCGGCCTGAAACAAAAGGTGAGTGAGATTCTTCCCTTCAAATTCTTGAAATTGGTGGCTGAAAATTTATGGAGTTAATCAAGTTTAGTCAATTTATGTGACCACTTCTTAGTTGAAAATTTTGATCAAATATTGTTATGAACGTACTCTCTTTGGAACCCTAGAAATTATAGGGTGTTATGAGTATGACTTGTTCAAGCTATCCTTGCTATTTGTTGTGGTTCGTTCGTGTCACTCTCAAAGTATCTCATATGAGAGTGTTAGGCCTTGTTTGAGGCACAATCCAACTTAATGCAATGGGGAGTGATGGTATAAGTTGCATGATAAATTTAATTAAGGGTAGATAATTAAGAATCAATAGCTAAATTAATTCCTCTAATAAAGCCAATAGTTAAGATTATTGATTGTCATGAAAAATGCGAAGTTGAATTGATAGCAAGTAATCCGTAATCCGAGTAAGTGACAACTTAATTTGTAGTAAATGATTCGTTTGGAACAATATAATGAACTTGAGAGAAATTAATGTGAGCTATGTGGTAGAAAATTAATTAGTAGTACAATGATACTCCCATTGCATAATAACTTTATCTTGAAGTACAACGTACATGCTTCTATAGATATTGGTTGAAGAGGAAACGTTAAATTTGGTGCAAGTTGTTAACACTTAGAAAGGTCCGTGTTACCTGCCTGGTTGCAGACAAGCAAGATAAGAGGGAAAACATCTCATATAAATGAACATAAATTATCTGAGTCAATAAAGTTGGAGCTGAATGTTCCTGAGGGATTTGTTTTGAATTGTAATCGAAGATCGAATAGACTTTTATGGCTTTTGTAGAGTCTGAGGTTGGGGTCGAGTTGAGAGTAAAAAAATTTGAAGCTCAGAATGTAGTCTTGATGTGAACAAGGAGTGCCAAAGTATATTCTTGGTAACGTGTTGCCACAAATTTCGAGTTGAAACTTTTCTTCTAGGCAAATATTGTTCACTCCTCTCATTGATGTTGTAGTATCGAGGAAAGTTTGGCATCATGACAATGATATTTATACCTTGGAAGAGAGAAATTCCAACTTATATGTTATGGAGACACTAATATAGTTTCAAAGATAGCTAATATTATGCAACCACGTAGGATTAAATGAAGGCCCGGATAAGATTGCGTCATAGACAATGTTTAAAATTCTTATTCCATAATAATTTTCTCTGTAGAAAATTCAAATAGGTGGAAGTTGTTCCTTGAGAAATTGGGGCTCATAGTTAAAAGCCATATTAGAAAATTTGGGGATAAGAGTTAAGTTATTATAATTAATCAAGTAGATGAGAAAAGTTTTGTTGAACAAACTTATCATGAATAAGATACATGCAATTTCAGTAGGTCGTTGGACTTTACCCACAGGATAATTTTTATTATGTTCTTGGGTTTTATAGACTGTGAAAAGAAAATTTCAGAGAATGCCATATTTTATGGAAGCTGTAAAGTATAGTGACATGGGAGGGAACTAGAGCACTAATATACTCAAGCTCGCGAAAAGATATGAATTGTTGAACTTAAATCCAATTTGGTGTATTAGTGTCAATTTGCACTTGTTGAAGGTATTATGTATCTTATTTCTAATCCAACTATATACCATATATAAAGTGATAACAAACTCAGATCAAGACTCTTGGTATTAATCTTATCCCTCTTTAGAGAGAGAATGTTATATGGTCGGCATCCTAATATCATCCTATCGTTCCCCATCAGATCGTTCTCAACAGTGGACATCTCATGTGTAGATTTGTTTTCATACACTCTAGTATGTTCTTTAGATTTTTGATCACCATTGTTATCATTTCCTACTTCTTTTCTGTTATGGTAACTCAAACTGTCTTGTGAAGTATGAGCGGATGGATTGAAAAGAAAAACACACTCTTTCTATAATATTTCTTCATAAATTTCTGGATATCCTCCTTTTAGTCTTCTGGAAACAAAATAATAAAAGGGAGATCAATAAATTGTCCACTTGTGGTTATAGTAGAAGTTGTGACTTGGCATCATATTAGAAAGAATCATGGATACATATACATCCGTCAAAACTTATGAATCCTGGTGCAGTCATTAGAAAGCGAGAAGTTGAGAACTTATGCATACTCATCAAAGTCACAAGCTTGTCGTTTATTAGGACGCTACAGATTGAAAATTTATGGTTATCGAATTTTTAATACTTGTTTGTGCTATGATAGTTAGGTGATCCTTTGCTATTACTGGAAGTTGAATAAACATAATGGATCATATAGAATTGGGATGACAGGAACTTTCAGTTAGACCTGTGACCATGTCTTTAATTTAAATTACCTATACCTTTGTGCGCGCGCGTGTGCGTGTGATGGTTATTTACGAATTTTATTACATCTCAAACTTGTGAAATAAGACACACACGCACGCATATATATCCAAAAACTTAATTGGAAGCTAAGTGATGCCAGACCAGATTTTTGAATACCAATAGTAATAATTATAACATGTTCACTGGGCATGTGATTAAGGCATTGATACTATTCAAACAAAGCGGACTTCATGATAAATATGAACATCAAGACAAATGAATAAAATTGTATACAACTCAAATTGTCGAGTTCATAAATAATTGAGACTATAAGAACTCTCAGAACCTGTCTTGAAAGAAAAATGAATGGGAAATAAGACATATTAACTAAGGCAATGGTAAACAGAATTGGACCGTTTATAGTTAGCAACTGTGCTAAAACTAGGAACATTGTTGGCAGATTAAGTAACTTCATTAACCAAATATCGAGGTATGAAAGGAGAAACATGACTAATTATAAGACCGAATCATATGATTAAATAATGAGTGGTGGGGAGGTTAACAATTGTTTATGTGTTGTTGAATGATTGATATATGTATTGAGGGTCTGATGTTAGGATATGTGTGTACACTGAAAATTGATATGAACTTGATCATCTGTAATATTTAGGTTATATATATACATAATATGATTAAGAAGATTGAGTATTGATAATGTGAATGAGAACTCGACCTATGTAAATAAGGCGAGTAGATCACTACAATGTTAATCTATACTTGTACATATATACTCTCATATCGTGGACCACAAACATTCTTTGAAGTAAAAATTGATGAGCTGAGAAGTAAACTATAACAACTGGTTGACTTATCGTATTGTGATAAAATGGTTATTATTCATGTGTGCATATATATACATATATGCCTATTGCATTCTTGTTGTCGGAGGAAGGGGCCGGGCGGGAGCCGGTAGGAGGGGAAAGACGGTATTACGTACTACATGTAAATGGAGGAAGGGGCCGGGCGGGAGCCGGTAGGAGGGGGAAGACTGTGTTATTGTTTATATAATTATATATATGGAGGAAGGGGCCGGGCGGGAGCCGGCAGGAGGGAAAGACGGTGTTATTGTTTCACATATTATATCTACGGAGGAAGGGGCCGGGCGGGAGCCGGTAAGAGGGGAAGACGGAGAATTCCACACTTTATGTGTGAATTGTATATACATGTGAATATTGTGAAATATGATGTGTTGCTTTGGCAAGTGAAGTATGATATGATTCTATGATATACATGTGTAATTGGTGATGCATGTGTTATTTAGATGTATAATTTACGCCTATAATTTAGTTACTGTGATTGGCGTATCACAATGGGAGAAGATTCTAGACACGTGTAATACATGTGTATACAAAGATCAATTTGGTAATAAACTAGATAGTTAAACAAAATGGTTCTATACAACTCATAAATTCTATAATATGTTGAATGAAACCTCGAGAAAGTAATTGAGAATTATGACCATAAGAATCTGATCGTCCCCGAAGATTCTGAAGACCATTGTCGTGATTACTAAATTATGTGATGTCATCGATTCTCTGATTTTCTTGTTCTTCCAGATTTACCCTTATTATTTGAATAATCATGCTTCTTTTTTTTGACTATGTTCACCATTTTCTTGAATTCCTTTGACTCTCCTCACTGAGCTGTTGAGCTCACCCCCCCTCAGTTCCTTACTTTTCAGGTCGCAATGAGGCAGAGGTCAAGCTTATGGCCATGGGCATCTTGATGAGAATCCCCAATAAGAGTGAATGTATTATTGTGAGATTATGTGTGATTAGTTATTTATTCTCTTGTTGTATATGTTTATAACTCTATTCAGTATATACTCATAGCATGCCAGGCTTGTTTGTAAGCGAGTTAGATTATGATGATTATGATGAGTGAAAGTTTACAGTTAGTTTTGCATCGTTTCTGTAGAGGCCGAGAGGGGTACTCTCGAATGTTCAATATTTTTTATTTTCATATAAGTAGGCCATTGGGAGCCGAAAATTATTATGATTGCACAGATGGAAGTTAAATTGGTTAATATGTTTGGATTAAAGATAAGTAGGCTGGTGTTGGCTGAAATTATTGTGACGTGAAATGTATATTTGGACATATCAGTATTTACAAAGGAGATTCTGCCGAAATTTTCAAGAATATTGGAGATGAATATGATGATCTGTTGATCAATATAGACGTTTTGTGTCAATTGAGATTGTTAAAAAAAAGGGACCGTTACAAGCTAGTGGACTAGAAATCCTTCACGGTGGTGAAGGCGGGGATGTAGAGCTGGGTGCTCGAACCTCGAAACATATCTTGTTGTTTGCGCTTGATCCCTTGACTCTTACTCTCTCTCTCTCTCTTTACTTTGTGCCTTGCATCATTTCATATTGATCATTCATATTTATATGCTTGGCTAGCTTGTGTGTACATCGTTTGTTGGTTGCATTTATTGTTGTAATTGCAATTAGTTTTTAAATTCCGCATTAAGTTCACTAGATTAGCAATATCACCTATTCACCCCCCTCTAGGTGATTTCAATTGGTATCAGAGCCTACGCTCCTGATATATAGTTTAACCACCTAGGAGTGAGATCTTGGTTTGCTAATCTTCATTTGCATTTTTCATTTGCACACATTTAGTTTGCACTCATGGATAGCCCTCCTATGTTTGATTTTTCTAGACATGATTTTTGGAAGGCCAAGATGAGTAGTCATTTGAAAGCCTTAGGATCTAAAGTTTACCAAGTCATTATCAAGGAATCCTACCCCAATGATAGCAAGTATAATAAGGCCAATGCACTTGCACTTAAAACACTTAGAGCATCTCTTAATGAAGATCTTTTACATGTGTTTGCTCATTATGATTCGGCTTTTACAGTTTCGAGTATATTGACTTCTCCCGAGCTACCAAGGATTATCAACAAGTTGAGAAGATTTAGGAGAGACAAGTCCGACGAGCATTGCCTCATGGTCCAAGGGAAAGACTCCCTTGAGGTACAATCGGATTCTCAACTAGATGATAACTCTAGCTCATATTGCTATGGATGTTTAGAAATTCAAAACTTAAATGTTGAACTTGCTTCAAAGCTTGAAATTTTTTTGCAAAAACATGACTTTTTGAAAAAGAAGCATTTTGATTTAAAAGAAGAAATGAAGGATTTGTGTTCTAGTTTTGAAGTGATTTTGCAAGAGAAGGAAGAGATTACTAGTGAACGTGACTCACTTAAATCTCAACTTGATCTTGTCCTAAAGGAAAATGAATTTTTGAAAAGCAAAAATGATTGTGATGATGTTGTGAAAAACAATGAGGTTTTATCTTCTAAATTAGATTTTATTTTAAAAGATAACCTTTCATTGAAAAATGAAATTGATTTCATTACAAAGAATTGGATTTTGTTTTAAAGAAAAATGAATCTTTGAAAATTGAATTGTCTTCACATGTTTGCCATGCTAGTGTGGCTTCACCTAGCACATCTTTTGCATGCTCGACTTTATCTTCTAGTATTGAAAATGACATAAATATTTTGAAGAAAAGTGTAGATTGTTTGGGCTCCACTTTGAGCCAATGTACTTTAAATCATACACGCTTGGAAACCTTGGTTCGTAAGAAACAAGTTCCATCTTTGCATGCACACCATACACGACATACACATGCTCATCACGATCACAATCTTCACACTATGTATGCTCATGTGTACACGTGTACACATTGTGGTCGAAAATGCCATCTTGCTAGATTTTGCTATGATCGTTTACATGATGAAAATTTAGCATGTAATCTTGTTTGGGTTAGGAAAGGTATTAACCCCTATGGACCCAAAAGAAAATGGGTACCAAAGACCACCCTACGGTTTTTAATGTAGGTGTGGGCTCTCGCATCACGTGAGAGTGATGTGCCTTGGAGTGGATGCGTTCCGTGCTTAAAGAAAACAATTTGGATGCATCACTTTCAAGGGGAGTTTGGTGGAGAGGACCACTATTGGTTTGGAGAACTAGAGAGGTGCCTTCATCGGTTTTGGTATTAATCTCTAACTCCCGTTTATATTTGCATGCTTTTCATGTCGTTGATTTATAGAATGTCATGTTTTATTGTTCATTATGCCTATTCCATATTTATTAGAATAGTGATATACATGTTTAGTTATTTGAGATCACCCATATTTATATGGACCCATATGTTGTGTTCTCACCATTGTTTAGCTATTATGTATATCATAGGTCTAATAGCATGTGGATTTACATAATGATCATTTTTATGATTATCATGTTGATTTATGTCTAGTTTTATGCCTCATGTTTTGAATATACGTTTAGATATTAATTTTTATTAAGACTAGGATTTATACTTGTACATATAGTGGGCCACAAATAAATCTTTATATATGTTTGTGCTTGAATGCTTATTTGTACCCATTAGATGTGCTAGTATAATCTAGTTTTGATGATTCATGCATTCTAACTTGTATTCCCCATTTTGGATATGTTTTATGATCTTGTGTTTTCACTTCATGTATACGTCTATTTTGTCAAAACTTTGAGATATACATGTATACCCCTTGAGTCATTTGCTTTTCATGCAAATCTTTATATATAGACTCAATTGTGTTTAGGGATATGTATGTATACTTTTTGTGTTGACAAAACATACATATGCCTTAAAGTATAATTTGTTTTATTGAAAAATTTTAGATTTTCATGTTTCATGTTTAAAGAAATTTAAATTGAGCTTAATTGAATATTTTCATGATGATATGTGTCACATAACACTTGTTCACTCACTTTATTAGGTTTCTCATGATTTTATTTTCATGAGTATGATATGTGCTTCATGGATTTTGAGTGTTTAGTGATCATGTGAATTACATGTGTTTCATGAAAAATAATTTTGTCTTGTTCCTTACTTGAAGGATTTCGTACTAGTTAACAAATTTTTTTCATAACTAGTTCGTGTTCTTCGCTTTGGTAGAGTTTTTCAAACAAACTATATTTTCAAACTTATTTTTTTGAAAACCCTACCTTCCAAGGGCGGTTGGATGGGCGACCATGCCATGTATACCCTTCTTGAATATCTTTTAAACTTGTGCATGAATGGGTGTAGGTTATATGAGGTATACACTTGATATTATTGTTGTTTCAATTGGTATGATTGGATTCTTTCAATTGTATCAATATTGACATTTTTGTATACTCATATATATTTTTTTGTATATGTATGCATGCACTTCAAAGAATATCAATTTCAATTGGTATCTAATTTTTCATACATATATATGTTTCTATTTGTGCTTATTATATTCATATATCTTAGAGCACAAATTTTGATAATGATAAAGCTTGTTTTATAATGACTATCTTGTTTCAATTGACTAGTTTTCAATTGGTATCCATATACAAGCTTATTCATTATTTCAATTTGGTATCATATGTTCAAAATGAAAAGTATTTATAATTGGTATCAAAATCCTTATTTAGAAATTCAAAATTTGTTATGTTTAATTTCAATTGGTATCAAGATTATTTTCTTACAATTGGTATGTTATTTGTTTTCTTATCAACTGATATCAAGATTTTTGTTTCCATTTGATATATGTTTTCATATAAACATGTTTAATTTGAAACAATTCTCAATTAAAACAATTTGTTACAATGTCTCGTTTACCTTTATTTCAATTGGTATCATTTGATATAGGCATTTCATAAAATGTTTTTATACTCATTTCAATTGATATCATTTATGCACTTCATTAACATTTTTTTGAATTGGTATCATGCTTTATGTCACCCCTTTCTTGATTCTTTGTTTTGAACAAAAAAGGGGAGAACATTTGTTTACTTTTACCTATTTGTTGATGATTGACAAAAAGGGGGAGAGAATTTGAGTTTATAGTTTATATGCATGTTTGTGTATGCATGTTTTATGCTTTTATTAAACTTCAATTGGTATCAAAAGTATTACTTAAAGAACATGTTTATTTTTGGTATCAAGAGCTTCATTAGTTTTGTTTTGCAAATTGGTATCAAGAGCTTGTTTTGAAAATGTACTTGTTTTATTTAATTGGTATCAAGAGCATGTTTTAGAAATTTAGGTGTTTTATGCATGTTGATGCATACATGTTTATGAACATTCATTGCATACTTAATTGTTTATCTTGATGCATGAGTTAAGGGGGAGCTTCTTTGAAGCTTAAATTTAATCCATGCATATATAACTCCATGAGTTTTGTCATCATCAAAAAGGGGGAGATTGTTGGCCCAGAGGCCTTCCACTCTAGTTTTGATGATGATTAACTCATGTAGTTATGTGTACTAATAATCTTGTGATTTTAGTTTCAGATTATTAATCAAGATGTTAGTAGTTGATTAGCTTCAACAAATATGGTTTGGAAGCTTTCACATAGTGATTCAAGAGCCCGAGCGACAAGATCATATAGAGCACTCTTTGGAGTCAAGCTCGGTGGATCACGGAGTTTTGGATCGAGTCGGCTTGGAGACGGCGCTCTACAAGAAGACATCGGTACCTAGTTTAGTTTTGTGTTTAGATCCATTTGTAAAGATTAGAATAGTATGATATGCTTAAGTTCACAACACACACGTTTCATGTTTCTGTTTTGGTTTTCGGTTTGATTGGTTTAACCGATCTTGGTTTTCATGAATAGATAGATTCAAAACAAGTTTACATGGTTTAATGTATATTAGATTTGTTCTATATACATGCATGCTTCAACTCCCTAGACAAACTTAGTTTTGACTTACTTATTCATGTGTTTTATGTTTTGGTATTTTTAACAAAACATATTTTGGAATTAAAGTCAAAAACATGGATATGTATATGTTTCTTCTATATTGGATTTCCATCCATATGCAACATGCTTCAATGTGTTTAAGTATCATGTTTTTGTATTTAAATGAGTTTTGAAAAAATCGGATTTTCTTTTGAAGAATCCAAGTTTGAAATATACAGGTTTTGGTTTTTTGATAAAATTTGTAAGACACAAAAATAGTTCAAAATGTTTGAAATTTGTGTTGATATTTTTAACACAAGTTTATATATTAATATAAAATGAGAAAACTATTTTTGTGGATTTTTAGAGATTTTATGGGGATTTTTAAGACTTTAAAAATCCAGTTTTTCTGTCTCAGATTTTGGCTGCCAGGCTCTGGCGGTCGACCGTAACGGTCGACCAGGCCAGGAGCCGGTCGACCGTAGCGGTCGACCGGACGTGCACAACATTGTGCACGTAGCCGTGTCAGTCGGCCGGTCGACTGACCGGTCGACCGACTGTGAGCAACCCACTCTCGGGTTGCTCCCGATCGACCGAGCGGTCGACCGGACAGAGAGTGTTGCTCTCTGTTTCTGGGGACGGTCGACCGGGCGGTCGACCGTTAGCTGCCAGCGGTCAAAAAGTGACCGTTGGCCAGTCGACCGACCGGTCGACGGTAGTTCAATTTTGGCAGAATTTGCTGCCAACGGCTATATTTTTCTAGGGGCTATAAATACCCCATTAATGGCCTGTTTTCTCGAGGAATTTTTGGACGAAATTTCTGAGCTTTCTCTAGTGATTAAACAAGTTTTAAAAAGAGTTTCCTTGTGCTAAAAAGATCAATCTTATTGTTTTAAAGTGTTTTAATATTTCAAAGAAAAATAGTCTTTTGGGAATTTGTTTTGGTCTAATCATTCTATATCTTTGTGGAGATTTTCCAAGTGATTTTTCTTTGTTTTAAACACTTTGTTTTTCACACTTGAGCTACATTCTATCCTATCTATAGGGTCTTTGTGTTTGTGGAAAAAGAGATTGTTTGTGGTCTTTTGATCACCAAGTTGTAAACCCTATCTTAGCTTGGCTTTGTGCCTTTCCCTCATTGTGTTGAGGAGGTTGTGCTATTGGGTTGTATCCCTCAAGGTGTGAGGTGATCCTTGTGTAAGCTTTGTGCTAATCCCTCAAGTTGTGAGGTGATTGTTTGTTGGATTGGTGTTGTGCCTCAGAGAGGAGGTTGTGTTTGTAAGGAGAGGAGTTGGGTACTCCTTGTGATTGTATTGCCCCAAATCCTCGGTGGAGGTTCCCTTTGTGGGAGTCCTTTGTGGACAAGCTAGTGGACTAGAAATCCTTCACGGTGGTGAAGGCGGGGATGTAGAGCTGGGTGCTCGAACCTCGAAACATTCTTGTTGTTTGCGCTTGATCCCTTGACTCTTACTCTCTCTCTCTCTTTACTTTGTGCCTTGCATCATTTCATATTGATCATTCATATTTATATGCTTGGCTAGCTTGTGTGTGCATCGTTTGTTGGTTGCATTTATTGTTGTAATTGCAATTAGTTTTTAAATTCCGCATTAAGTTCACTAGATTAGCAATATCACCTATTCACCCCCCCTCTAGGTGATTTCAGAATCAGCATCGGTGAGGATCATTCCCGGGGTGACACAGGGCAGTGATCAAGCAGTTGAAGAAGGTGTTGAAGATGATGAACAGGGTCATGAACAGGTCATGGGTAATGTTCCTGACCCTACTGTAGTTGAAAGACCAAGGAGGAACACTAGGAGACCAGGTTGGCTCACTACTGATATGGTCGTAGCGTATGCACTTCCAGTCGTTAAGGAGGCTATTCCATCCACTTTCAGAGAAGCTGAGATCAGTTCGGAATCGAGGATGTGGAAAGATGCCATGAATGAAGAGATGCAATCTCTTTACAAGAACAACACATGGGAACTCACCAGGTTGCCCAAAGGGAAGAAGACTATAGGCTGCAAGTGGGTGTATGCTAAGAAGTAAGGATCTCTCCAAGAAGATTCGGTGCGCTACAAGGCCCGGTTGGTCGCCAAAGGCTATGCTCAGAGGGAAGGAATTGACTATAATGAGGTATTCTCTCCTGTAGTTAAACATTCATCAATTCGTATTCTTTTGGCTTTAGTGGCGCAGTATGAGTTGGACCTTGACCAACTCGATGTGAAGACCGTCTTTCTCCACGGCGATCTAGAGGAGGAGATCTACATGACCCATCCTACAGGGTTCAAGACTGCAGGGAAGGAAGAATTAGTATGCAAGCTGAAGAAGTCGCTGTACGGACTGAAGCAGTCTCCTAGATAGTGGTACAAGCGGTTCGATAGCTTCATCAGAAGGAAGAAGTACACACGTAGCCACTATGACTCATGTGTGTACTACAACAAGCTACCGTCAGGTGAATATATCTATCTACTTCTGTATGTAGATGATATGTTGATTGCTTCAAGGTCGAGATCTGTTATTGATGCTCTGAAGAGGGATCTATCTTCAGAGTTTGAGATGAAGGACCTTGGTGAAGCTAGGAAGGTGTTGGGCATGGAGATCACTAGAGACAGAGGAGTTCGCAAGGTGAGCTTGACTCAGAAGGCTATTTGGAGAAGGTACTACAGAGGTTCAATATCGGCAAGGATACAAAGTCTGTAAGTACACCTATGGCTCCTCACTTCAAGTTGTCTGCAAAGATGTCTCCGAAGAGTGTTCAAGAACGTGAGTATATGTCTCACGTTTCATATGCCAGTGCAGTTGGTAGCTTAATGTACGCTATGGTGTGTACGAGACCAGATCTATCACAGGCCGTCTCCATGGTGAGCAGATATATGCATGATCCGGGACAGGGTCATTGGGAGGCTGTGAAGTGGATCTTGAGGTACATCAAAGGAACAATTGATGTAGGTCTAGTATTTGAGAAGGACTCCATGGGAAAGTAAGAGTGCATAGGGTATGTTGATTCAGACTATGCAGGTGACCTTGACAAGCGCCGGTCGACAACGGGATATATCTTCACATTCTCTCAGGCACCGGTGAGTTGGCGCTCCACACTGCAGTCTACCGTCGCATTGTCGACCACAGAGGCTGAG
This sequence comes from Agave tequilana, assembly GCA_038442645.1. Taxonomy (NCBI): domain Eukaryota; kingdom Viridiplantae; phylum Streptophyta; class Magnoliopsida; order Asparagales; family Asparagaceae; genus Agave; species Agave tequilana. The sequence goes on from JAVJIF010007680.1 coordinate 116,431, forward strand.
TATATGGCTATGACAGAGGCCATGAAGGAGGCAATCTGGCTTCAAGGGTTGCTTGATGACTTGGGCGTGGAACAGGCTCTGCTGAAGATTAACTGTGACAGTATGAGCGCCATCTACTTAACCAGGAATCAGGTCTATCATGCACGGACGAAGCATATTGACGTCAGGTATCATTTCGTTCGGGAGATTCTAGAAGAGGGTGATATCGAACTGTTGAAGATTCACACATCTAAGAATCCCGCCGACATGCTTACTAAGGTGGTGTCGGGAGTCAAGTTTGCACATTGCAAAGCTTTTCTCCATGTCCTTCAGGTAGCTTGAGCTTGCTGAAGCTCATTTGGATGAACTACGGATGGCTTGATCCCTTGGGCAGGGTACGTAGGCAACCACATTGGTGTAGCTGCTCTCAAGTCAATGGACAGTTCGGCTCAGATTTGAAAGAATCTTCACCGAGGTGGAGAATTGTTGGAAAGAGAGAAGTATTGTCGAGGAAGTCGACAAGGATCGTCGAGGAAGTCGGCGACAAAAGACGGAGGAAGTAGCAGCAGCAAACCAGGCTTACAGCAGCAGAAGCAGGATATCGGTCGACCGCCCACAGTAGCAGGTGCTCGGTCGACCGGCCCAGTCGACCGACGTGCACAACGTGCACAAGGATGGAGCTCGGTCGACCGCCCGGTCGACCGACTGAAAGTACCCAACTCTCTGTTGGCACCCGGTCGACCGACCGGTCGACCGGTGGAAGGGGTCGGTCGACCGCGGTCGACCGACAAGCGGGTGCGGGCTGCGATTGCTGATTTAGAAATCTGTTTGTATAAATACGGGAATTCTAGGGTTTTGTTGGATGTGGGAAAATCTGGAGCTCTCTTGAGATCAGAGGTGGTGTAAGTTTGTAATCAATTTTCTAAAATCAATTAAATCTCTCTTTCATTGTCCCGAGGACGTAGGCATTGAGGCCGAACCTCGTTAAATCGTTGTTTGCGTGTTCTTCTCTAGTGGTTGATATTTGTGCTGTTTTGGGAATTGTTCTTCGTGCTTGGGAGATTCAGGGATCCTCTTCTGGTTGTTGTCGTAGCACAACAAAGAACTCACTGTAGCTAAACATTTCACTCATTTACATTATTTTTTAGAAAGAGAGAGAGGGTGGAGCCTCAAACTTGAAAGCCCCAACCTATTTTATTACTTAATTGTGATTTACATAAAGTCAGAACTATATCCTCTACAACCAAATATAGTTCATGAGAAAAGGATAAGCATAGTATCCTTTCTCTAGGCCACATTCACTCATTTACATTGTTATAAATTGAACAGATATGTTTGTATCGACACACTATTTTTTGAATTTGAATCAAGAAAAGGGAGAAAAAGAAAGAAAGATAAAAATGGACGGGAGTCATTTGCTACTACAAACCATCATCTTTATTGAACCCAACTTGGGAGTAGAACTGATGTAATACGGGAGGATCGCAATCACCTTCAAATCAAAGAAATTGGGAATTAGAATTTTGACAAGAAAAAAGAAAGAGAAATTAGGTTTAAGAAACAGAGATAAGAATCAAATAGATTTTGGACTCGCACCCGTTGCACCATGGATTTCACACCCCTTACACCACAAGATTCACACTCCAATCTCAAGAACTCAAGAGCTCAGAAATTTAAACTGAAAAATTTAATTCATCGTTGTCCACTAATAAAAGAAACTCAGGGTCTATTTATAGGCTTTACAAAAGTGTAGTTCTCGGATAAATCAATGTGGTAAGAAGAAACAACTAACTTAAGAATAAACCAAGACATAGAAAAATAATTAGCAATGGTGATGTACCCATCATTTCCTTCCGAGAGGGAGAAACTCGTCCCTGTCGAGTGAGGGCTTCCCTCATGAAGTATCTCAATTAGACCATAGTAATGGTCGAGAAATCAACACTAGTGCACACATCGAGACCAATGTAATGGAGGTAAAACGGCTTTCGTGATAGATCTGTTACAGTCGATGATAACTCAAGGTAGAAACATGTAGCATAATAAGTCAGCTCAGTTCCACTGAAATCTAACCCATATATCAAAGTGCCAATCTCCTGTTAAACTGTCTCCTGTAAAAATATCTGTAAGGGGTCATACTCATCAGGCGACCTCAAGTATAATGAGACCCTCATAGCTGCAAAAATGGTACAACTCCATGGTAGGCTCCGCTGAAAGATCTACAAGGGTCCCAATAGGGAGCTCTTCAACTTCTGTGGGCCATGAGAAAATCTCTTCCTGTAGTAACACCAACTGATCAATAATTTCTGGCCCTGGCTCTGATTCAACATCAACTTTTGGCTCTGATTTTGGATCTTCAACTGCCATGTTGTCTAGAATCTTCCCCACGCTAGTTAGGATCTCCTTACATTCAGTGACTAGATCGCTGAATTTTAGCCTCTCGAGGTGTTAAGCTTACGAGTACAAAAAAGATCTTGTAAGACAAACCAATATCGACAGTCGATATGATGTCTTTTCACCATTAATAAGCTTCTCCAGCTAGTTTCAATTGGGCATAGCGGCACTTTTGCTCAGATGTCAAGGAGAAATAATTGAAGAAATTTTCAAGGTGATTTTCTAATTTTCAAACCCATAATTATCATTGGACCCCTGAAAATACGGGATAGCCACATACATATCCCGTTCAACTTTATTGTCTTTAGCATCAATATTTATATATCTTCAACAAAAGTAAAATTACATGAATAAACTTTCAGTATACAAAGATCAGAAGTTACCCGAGAATCACTGCCCATCTGCTGTTCTGATGCTGTAAAATCTTTTCACTAGCTCCGGGACTCAACTATGGACCAAATGCTTCGAACAGAGCTTGAAATGAACTTTGAAAGTGCGAGAAACAACTTTTGAATTGTTGTGTGCTGATCTGCTGAGCTGAATTAGCAAAACTCGAACCTAGATGTGAAGGTCGTAGATGCGTAGTTCTGATCTCTACGAATCCCCTGCTTCAAAAATAGCTCGAGTCAGGCTTAAACGAGCTCAAAATAACCCTCGAAAGATCTAAACTGAATCTGAACTGAGCCGACTGAGTCAACCGCTGAGCTAACTTGGCGACGTCAGCAGGCGACATTAGCTGTAGGCGAATCGGGTCGGGTCTGGTCGTGTCGAGTAGGGTTTGTGAAATGCATTCGATCCGAATTAAACCTGTTATGTCTAATCGAGGCAAGCGGGTTTGAAAATTTCAAACTCACGACCCGTTTGCAACCTTTTTCTCCCTCGATCTCAGGCTAGGGCTCGGAAGTGGACCTGATGCTGATGGAGGCCTTGAATTGGCAGTGGCGGAGATGGAGGCCCTGCTCTAGCGGCGGCGATGGAGAACCTCAGCGAGGTCGTGGGGATCAGGCGACGAACTTGATCTTGTGGAGGATCTCACTAGGAGGTCTAGGGATCGGCGGGTGTCCGAAACAACCTCGGGCTTTGTCGTTGAGGGAAGACTGGGGTGGAGGAGATGATGATGATGATAGAGAATGGTGCGGCGATGATGATTGAAGATGTCAATGGAGATGATGGTGATGGGTTGATGGCCTTTGATGGAGGTGGTGCTCCAATTCATCGGCAGCTGGAGATGGTGGTGAAGTGGATGTGACAGTGGATGGAGAGATCTAGAGGAGATCGATGAGGAGGGGAAGATAGAAGATGGCAATAATGATGATGATCTGGAGGAGATATGAGGTTGTTGATAGAGGTAGTGGTGGTGGAGGATGGTGGCGGTGGGAAAACCTTGGGTTAAGGTTTTGAATTAGCTGGGGGAGGCAGAAGATGAGAAATATTTTTTTCTAATTTCTTTTCTGGATATGATTAGCGTTTCAGATCCCCCCTTTTTTTTTTCCTTTTTTTTGAAATAGATCTAGGGATTTAGGTCTAAGGTTTGAGAGAAGGAAAAATATTTAAAGGGGATTGAAAACAAGTGGCTCGGATACCAAACTGAAGTAACACGGGAGGATCGTAGTCACCTTCGAATCAAAAAATTGGGGAACTAGAATTTTGGTAAAAAAAATAGAAAAGAGAAATTAGGGTTTAAGAAACAGAGATAAGAATCGGATAGACTTTAGATTTCACACCCCTTATATTACATGCTTCACACCTCTTACACCACGGGCTTCACATCCCAATTTTATGAACTCAAGGGCTAAAAAATATAAATTGAAAAATTTTAATTCATCATTGTTCACGAATAAAAGAAGCCTAAAGAAGCCTGACGCTTATTTATAGGCCTTACAAAAGTCTAATTTTCAGAATAACAGACATGATATTAAAAACAAGATAAAAGAAACAATAAAAATTTAAGAAAAAAATAATACATTAAAAAGTAACTAACAATTGTAGTGATGTCCTCGTCGAGGACCCCATGGCAGCTTCCCGCTGGATGAAGTGGAGTCTGTGCAGTCCAAGTAGGACGCAGACGTCACTATGTTTATTTCCAGAAGAGGAGGGAGCAAGACTGGACCAAATCTGAGTCTAAAGTCTTAACTAATAATAAGAAAGCCAACCCTTGTGTGAGAGCGAGACTCGAGAGAGAGAGAGAGAGAGTCCACGCGCTGCGTTTTCGTTTGGCCTCCCTTCGTTTTCGAGGGCCAAGAGCAAAAGCAGGCATCTTCTCCAGTCACAGAGTCGGAGTGAGTCTGAGATTAGAGAACCTGAGGAAAAGAGAGAGGGAAAGAGGAAAAAAAGAGCAGCAGCGAGCGGCAAGCTTAAAAAGGAAAAGCGAAAAAGCGAGAACCTTCAACCTCTCTCTTCTCACTCATTTCACGGGTTTTGGTTTCTAAAGCCCCCCAAACCTCAACCCCTCCTTTTCTTTTCTCTTTTCATTTCAGGATCTCTCTAGAATAGATCTCCTCCACTCTCCTCTTCGAGGATAAGAGAGCTTGCTTGCTTGCTCATCGAGAGAGAGAGAGAGAGAGAGAGAGAGAGAGAGAGATCCCTCGTAATGGATTGTGGGTCGGGTTCCGGCGACGGGCACCACCAGATAAAAGGAGTTCTGACCCACGGCGGCCGCTACGTGCAGTACAATGTGTACGGCAATCTCTTCGAGGTCTCCACCAAGTATGTGCCCCCAATTCGACCCGTCGGCAGAGGAGCTTACGGCATTGTTTGGTGAGAGATGGAGACTGATCAAAACCCTTTAAAGTTCTATACTTTGAATTTGTTACTGTTATTGTTATTGCTGCTACTAATTTTGTCCGCTTGTTTTTTTTTTTTTTTTGGGCATCAAATTTGTTGAGATTTCATCTGGTGGGGTTTTTGGGGTTTGGGTTTTGTTTGCGATTTTCAGAAAACAGAAGTAAATATGAGTCTTTTGTGAGTTTTTGCCAACTCTTGTATGTGTATATGATTTTAATTAGTCATAGAAAGAATGGGAGAAGATTTAGGAAAAAAGTGTCGTCTTTGTGGAAGGGAAGAAAAAAGTTGAAGATTGACGAGAAACTAAATGATAGAGTACGGGCACTTGGGATATTTGGAAACCCCACCTTTTGGAAGACTTGATCCGGGCCAGAGTTCAGTATGTAGCTTCTGAGTCTCCTATGATGCCCTTCGCAGTTTAAAGATTTAAAACATTTTACTTTTGGTGAGGATATCTCACATATCGTAAACTATCTTAACTGGAGGGGATCAAGTGTGTCGCAAGCTCTATTTGTGATATTGAAGGCATTGATGTGGGCCTAGGCCTTCTGTATATGCCTCCATGATACGACTAAAATGGTAGAACTTTTTCTTCTCTTTTTCTTTCAAAACATGCAGAGCTAAACTACCACTGTCTACGAGAAACTTTTAGAAGAGCCAATTTATATGCCTTATAAAGATGCTTAGATTGGCGCATTAACATAGTCACTTGCAAATCCTATAAGCAGTGTTACCCAGCAATGCTTTCTTGCCACGCCTAGAAATCAGATAATTGATATTACTTACTATCATTCTATTGCCCTGCTTCTTCACCAAACTGTTGAATCTCATCACACGAGTCTTTGGATAGTTTGTCAAATCCAATGTCGTGTCAATGCCTAGTCAATTTGTGAAACTTTGGATAGTTTGTCCACCAAAATATTCATCCCACACGCACATCACATTTTTTGATACATATATCTAGGAAATATGTTAGATAGTTTGCGCGTGATCTTTTGGAGGTTCGTGCTGTTCACACATCCAAGTGACACCGGTATCTGGTAATGAGAGTGGTATGTACATGAATTTTTGGAGTCAACAAAATCACCAAAATAAGAAGGCTGAGCTGTGACATTGTTTATGTTATTTTCAGAAGACGATGAGAATTTGCCGAGTCCCAGACAATTGTCATGCTTAAATCAATCCAACAATTCTCTTATAGGAGGATTAGGCTATTAGCCCGTAAAACCAAGCTGCTTATCAAAACTTTTGATGAACCTGTTGAGGGGACTTTCCAGGTTCTGGAGGACGTCCTGATGCACAAAGAAAAAACATTAAGAACTCGCACAAAAAGAAATAGAATAGAAGGATGACCTTAGTGCGTATTTTGTGATCATTTCCATTTAGGAATGTATGGTGCTTCTTGAATTTTCTTCAAATCCTTGCTTTTAGCTGATGAATATTTAACCTAAGTCTCTCAGTCTGTTCAGCATGAAAATATGTACACATCCAGGCCATCCAGGTCTTTGTTGTCAATCCCATACCATCTTAATAACAGTTCATAGTCATGACCTTGTACTTAAGTGGTGCACATAGGCACCTTCTCTGCTATCCTCATTCTTCACTTATCCTTTCTAATTTACCATTAGACCTCTTTATTGCGAATACCGAACCTCACAGCAATTCAGGTCTCATTGTTGTTCTAGGGTTTTGGTCCTTAAGTGACCAAGAGATGAATGGATTGCACAATGCACTGTTTTTCTTACTCAGCTCTGATCATACTGGAGATGCCTTCCTCTGTCCATTTCTATGACAGAGTTAAGAACTATATGAACTAGACCGCAGTCTAAAGGTCTTGCAGTGACCATTCTAGACGAGAACTAATGGTGCAGCAGGCTTGTTCTGATGTATTTTTGTGATGACAGTCTCATCTGACAGTATCCTGGACTTGTATAATATCTAGGCCCTTTTTTGTGCATAAGAATGGTTGCTATCTTTTGGAAGCTACTTGAAACTGTATTTTGCACCAGAATACATTTAGCAGACAGTATCATCACTGTGTGCTGTTCTCTTGGGGAAGCAGAACCTTCTGTTATGCATGAGCTAGCTAGACAGAATGGTGGGTTGATGTCCATAAGAAAATGAAAGCTGGAATATGAGTTGGACTAGTGCAATGGTATCTACTATGATTCCTTACCGAGACAACTACAGGGACTTCATCGGCACCTTTAATCTAAAACCCGTCTTGGAAATTTTGTGGTCCGTGTTCAGTGGACTGGATTTGCCAAATGTATTTATGATGGAAAAGTAGATTTCATTCCATCTTATTCATGTGTTATGATTGATGTCTTTCGGGCTCATTATTTATCATGAAGCAGTTGAGTTTTCTGAAACATGGAAGCAGTGGCACTTAACATAGCACCCATCCGAGCTTGATGCCACAACTTGTGAGTTCTGGAGGACAAGCTATTGGAATTTCAGCTGGTCTGGGCTTAAAGCCTTAAACAGACCAATGCCAACAGGTCCAAGTTCACAACCTATAACTAGTTTTGAAGTCAAGAACTGATCAGCCAACAGATCTAGACCTGAATTATGTTCTTTTAATAAAAATACAAGACCAGCTATCCCTTTTGAGTTTGAGATAGAGGAAATATGGTGCTTCTCGTAACAGTAAAATGAAGTAGACTGTAGACAAGAGAATATATTGATAGCATGAAGAAACTTGAAGACCTAATAGGTGCATGGACAATCTTTGAGGACTTTCAAATATGCATATAGACAAAATTTCTTAGCCTGATGCCCTCTCGAACAGCAAAGGATAATAGAATATTTGATTCATAGTTAAAGAGGTAGGCAGATTCCAATTACCAACAAGTCTGGCTGTAGTATTAACAGATGTTGCAGAACTGGCGAGGAAGTGGCAAAAGTTGGAGGGTGCTGGTGCTTTGTAATGTCAGCCAATAATCAATGTAGTGTTACAGTTACACCATAGCAGAGTGAAGCAGTAAATCAACAAGATACTTGTATTATTTAGATATTTGTTTACTCAAACATTGATACAACATATAAATGTCTTTTCAGAGTTCAACCTAGCTAATTAATAGTAGTAAGAAAAGAATGCAATTTATCAGCATGAAAAATGGACGTTTTTCTTGGATAGCAAATTGGTTAACCGTTGCTGCCAATTAATTTTTAGCGGTCTGGTTCCTTGTATAGTGTAGATATTTTTTAGATAAAACATGCAAGTTTGGCATGCTCAAATGGTTGAGACTCAGTATTTGCATGTTGATGGATTAAATGACTTGTTTAATCTTACAGTTGGCAACAGCCTGGGTAACTTGAAGTTCTGATAAAATGCATTGTTCAAGCTACTGTTTACTGACTATTAAAAGTTTTTAATCCGCACAAATTTATTTTCTGCATAAGAAGTGTTTGCCTTCACTCACTAAAGAGTAAAGACCAAACTAGCCTCTTTCTTCTGTGCAGTGCTGCTGTGAATTCACAGACACGTGAGGAGGTTGCTATTAAGAAGATCGGTAATGCATTTGATAATCGAATTGATGCCAAAAGAACTTTAAGAGAGATAAAGCTGCTCCGTCACATGGATCATGAAAATGTGAGATTAGCTATTTATGGTAGTCGTTTCAACTTTTTAGAATCCTAAACATTTCAGCTCATGGTGCAACATATCATATTTCTTTGTTTTATTTTCTTAAATATCTAATCTATTAATATCCTAACGTGTTATATTTTTTCTAGCTATACTCACTACTGCTTCAAATTCATTTCTGATTCGGTTGTCGACTAAGGAGGAAATGTAGGCTGGCAGTTTTCAGTTTTGATAATGTGCATTTAACATCATATTAGTTTCGTCCTCTATGAGGCTTTTGATAATATGACTGAATGATATAATTAAGATTAGGTGGGTGTCTAAGAGAACCAGCCCCAGATACCCTCATTGGGTGGGTGGGTGGGGAGGGCTGAAAAGCACATTGAACTTCTCTATGTGTATCCGAAAGAAGTCGAAAATCTATGTGTACTAGATGTTTATTGTGTTATTCTTCTCTGTCTAATAAGTTTCTTTCAGTTCTTCAAACAAATATGAGCTATCTAGAACGGCATATGATTTTTTAAACATACTCCACCCCCCCCCCCCCCCCCCCCCCCCAAAAAACAAAAAAAAAAAAAAACAAAACAAAACAAACAAAACAAAACAAAACAAAAACAAAAAAAAACAAAAACCCCCACTACCAACAACCCCCAACCTAAAATTTCAATCTTATTCTTCTATCGAATAAATGAAGAAATGGTACTCTTCTTTTCACCAAAGGCACTAGATCCAGATGGAACCAATTGCGCTCTTCTTTCCAATGCCCTTAATTTTGATGATCCAGTTAAACATTTCTAGTGTCATATGCTTTTCTTATATTTGAAACAGTAGTCCATTGATGTTTTTTGCTTTTGTTGGCATTATAAGTTGTTATTCTGCTTGTTATCACATACATTTACATCCTGAAAGTCAGCTTTTCTTTATGACAGGTTATTGCCATCAAGGATATTATACGCCCTCCACAGAAGAACACATTCAATGATGTATACATTGTTTATGAATAATGGACACCGATCTTCATCAAATTATTCGGTCTAATCAGCCCCTGACTGATGATCATTGCCAGGTTTGATGCCAGCATCTCTCTACATCACATTTTACTCCGACAATCTGGTTTCTTAAGTATTTTCTATGTATCATGTCTTTATTAATCTTCCAATTCTTGGATATCATATATTGAAGTTTCTGACAAAGATTTAAGGGCATTTCCCTGATGCTAGCATTTCTTACATCTTCTTTTACATGTTTAGGGTGTGGAAGTAGAAACTGCAGTTTCATATTTCAGTTCATTTCAAATGGTTTTAAGTTTTCCTTGGCGGTTTCCCTTTAACAATTTTATCTCAAGCTAGTCGGAATAAATGTGTTTTTTTAATCAATTTAATTAGTTATACTAATGCACAAATGGGCATAAACTTATGAGCACTTCTCAGCTTTTCAGAAGTAATCTGCCCTCCTATTGACTTTCATATTATTTTCCTGCCTTGTTCTTGATTTTTGCTGCTTTAAATTTCTATGTAAATTCTGTTAATATACAAGCTTGTCTCTTGCTCATTTATTTTGTAACCTTGACTTTAACATTAAGAATCTAAGGTTACTGATTCATGTCATGTGTTGTGAAGTGCACACTTGAATCTTAGCCAGTCTTGTGTTGATACAGAGGTCATAGTTTATACTTAAAACTGTAATCAATTTCTTGGTTGCTGATTTCTATACTCCAGGGAGCATATTACTTCTATGTGAATATGTCAAAGCTCGTTCATAACCCTCTGTTTATTATGTCAGAATGATGTTACACATGTTTTTTGCCCATGTTATCTGCATGCATTTTTTGACCTTATGAAAGAGGATCTTGTGCGGTAGTTCATTGTGATTCTACTTCATGCATGTTAGCCAATGGCTGCTTGCATGTTTTCTTATTCCAAATTACAATCTTGATGTCATCTTTCATTCTCTGAAATGTACTTGCAGTATTTCCTATATCAGTTGCTGCGAGGACTAAAATATGTACACTCAGCAAATGTGTTGCATCGCGATCTCAAACCCAGCAATTTGCTTCTGAATGCAAATTGTGACCTTAAGATAGGAGACTTTGGACTGGCAAGGACGACTTCTGAAACAGACTTTATGACAGAGTATGTCGTCACTCGTTGGTACCGAGCCCCAGAGCTTCTCCTTAATTATTCAGAGTACACTGCTGCTATTGACATTTGGTCAGTAGGGTGTATTCTTGGAGAAATTGGGACCAGGGAACCGTTATTTCCAGGAAAAGACTATGTTCATCAACTAAGATTGATTACTGAGGTATCATTTCTTGTTCTCATTGATTGCAAAACTTTTGAAGAACTTGCATTTATGTGTTATAGCCACTTTAGCAGAAGTACTCGGTACTCCTAAGTACTAAGTAGTAGTACTTCTTGTAACTTGCATCCCTCTATCTCACCAACTTTTTGTGGACACATTCCTTCAAATCCATCAAAAACATAATTAATCCCTGATTTTATGGTCATGTTTTATTTTTGGAGTTTAATTTTCATGATCATGGTTTATTTTTTGATTATTATGCATGAATATATTATGATTATATTTTGTAATATGGGTTATCGGTTTGGATAACCAGTTGATAGGTCTGTGGGTCCACAGCGGCAATAAAGGGCATGATTTCATTGCTAAGAATGCTGTTTGGTGAGGTCAGAGAAGCATAACCAATCGTGGCCACTTGAAACTCCTTTAGCTTATCCATAGTCATAGACAATTAGACATCAGTGTAATTGACCACCATACTACCGCTGTTTGTCATGTGATTGATGCATGGGATTCGTGATAGAGCGACAATGTATTGAATAATCAGCAATTGTTACGTCAATTGTGGAACCAGTACTGTTAGCGTCTCTAAGAATTTAGGAACTTTAGGACACTTTAGATCCATGTGATCTCTAGACCCATGTCTAGTATTACCAGCTAATATACGAGAAATTCATTTTGGTGTATTCTTAATGCCGCGTGCTTCACTAATAGTCTATTACTGGTGACCGTATCATGTATTGAGCCAGGGTAGTTAGACAAAACTAACCATCTATATCATATGAGCCCGTGTAGTTTGATAGACAAAGGAGAACATCTACGGGCATAATCTTTCCCCGTCAAGCAGGTCTAGTTTGGTTAGAGACAGAGAAAGTCTCTGCATAGTATGTCCAAAATGTTATTGTTATGGTTATTATTAAATAACAGAAATATTACTTTTTTGTGTATGCATGAAATCTGATCAAACAGGAACTCCTGGTAGCATATATTACTGCATCATTATGTGCTGGACAAAACTAATAACAAGCTAAGAATTGGTCTTAATTTGCATTCAATAATCAAGGTCAAAGGGTAGACAGAAGCTGGTGAGATCCATCTTTGAGCCAAGTGTAGGATTCCACAGCCTAGTTTGTTTTATTGGGCTGGGCCAGGGGAATTGGATGTGGTTGGGATTAAATTAACTGGATAATTACAATAGTGTACATTTTACCAGGAAACCCAATTTGGATGTGGTTAGATAAAACAGATTTGTCTACCTTGTGCTAACAGAACAAATATTAAACCACATTCTCTCTCTCTCTCTCTCTCTCTCTCTCTCTCTCTCTCTCTCTCTGAGAGAGAGAGAGAGTGTGTGTGTGTGTGTGTGTGTGGGGTTTGAGTTAATTTAATTGGATACCTTTGAGCTAACATAATAAATTTTAAACCACATAAGCATTGATGCACGGGCGTGTGTGAGCACTTGTATTAGCTGGCCACTGGAATCGCCTTTAAAGGACACATACAACACCTCGATCGAGGACTTCCCATGATGTCAATTGTTCTAGTGGTACTCCCCCAAACACTGCTTAATTGTGGAATTGTAAGCATAATTTCTCCCAAAATAATGTTAGATATTATTTTCTTGAGTTTATTGAAACTTCTATAGACATACCCCATCCTAGGACACACCTGGTGTGAGACTACTCACTATCACTTAGGGTATGGCAAGACATCTCTCCGTCTCTTGATCCCCAAGTATATGTAATAGGGATCCCTCCCTAAAGACTACTAGATGAGTCAAGTACAAGACACTAGGCACAAAAGCAGTTTTTTAATTAGATCTAATGATGTCAAGAGCTTGGACCCTTATATCAATGTCAGTTGATCCGTGACATGCAGATTTCCACAAGGCAATAACTGGCATTTCTATAATTAGTGGTCTAAACTTGATTAATTTTGTTGATATTCAAGTTAATCTTGTAGATTTCTTAGTATGCACATATATGTTTCCACGGTTTAGTAGTAGTAGTAGCATCAGCAGCAGCAGCATTAGGAGCGTGAGCGGTCGGTAGGAGTAGGAGTAGGACCAGGAGCAGGAGTAAGAGCAAGATCACTTGGAGCAGCAGGAGTAGCGAGACCAGGAGTAGTAGTAGGAGCAGCAGGGGCAGTAACAGGTGCAATAAGAGCAGCACTAGTAGAAAGAGAAGTAGCAGTATCAGTGGTTGTCATAGGAGGACCAGTAGTAGTAGTGCAATTATTGTTATTATTATTATTATTATTATTATTATTAGGTGGTACCCTCCCACCCTCTCAGTATTCACCCTCTCCTACTGTATGGGAGAAACTTCCTCTCATTGTGACGGTTGTTGCATGCTTCGAACTTGTGACCATGTCACAAGTTACAGGCCTTTTCTCCCAAAATTCGCATTTTGCAGTTTTGAAATATAATGTGTTATCGTTCGTCATGGATGAAGTTTGTGTTGACTGAAAGTTGTCCCCAAATGGGCTATAAGCAACAACTATTAGCTGATCATATACTTCATTTGTATGAGCTGAATTCGTTAGTAGCTCCATTGCCTTGCAAAATATCTACAAATACGATTGCAACAATTTAAAATATTATTTTGTTGATGCCTTTCTTGTTTTATTGGTATTGCTGAGTCCACCCACCATCATTAGCGGTCTTCAACAGCCTTCTCATAGAGTCCTCACTTGGGAATGCAAGTGGATGGCAAGGGACTTGATCATTTCCCTCATCCTTCCATTTCTTCTATTGCGATGGCCTCTTCTTCTATCTCTTCCACCAAAAACACTAGAGAAGCCTTGAGTTGTTCTGGAAGTTAGGATGCTAGTAAGAGAACAATAAACTTAAAAGAGGAGAGGATAAAGTGCTGGGATTATCCTAAAGAGTTCGCTTGTTGCTAAATGAGGTATGTTGATGATTTCAACTTGTGGTATTGAGGCTTTAGTAGTGAGAGAGACAAAGGAAGGGGCCATGGTGGTGGAAGAGGAAAATCTGTTGAAGCCCCCCTACTGCTGCACATGTGGTCTCCAGGTAAGCCCTCCTGTAGACGAGTTGGTGAAGCCCTTCACCAACTGTTGATGTTGGAGGACTTTCAACTATTGATCGGTCTAGAAGTCAATGAATCAAATGTTAAGCCGATGCAATGACATATTGTAGATACTTTAGGGTCTAGGAGCTATGCATCCAATCTACGAGCTCAAAGTATATGACTAGCTAGTAGGTTCCTAGATTGTGTTAGCTTTTGGTCAAAACAAAATATATTGCAGAGGAGCACACCTTAGGTCGAAGTTAGTGGGGGTAAGGGATGCAACCAACAAGGACTAACTGTGCTTAGAATGCTGTTTGCAACTTTGCTAAAATGGTCACCTGACATGGCATCAGAGAGACAAAGTTTCATGACGCCCTGGGATAAAATGTCTCTGGCGAATAAAAGAGAAATCTCCTATCTTCCATGCAGCATAGATAGCAGGAGGCCTCCAAGTGGTTCATCAAGCTTTGTTTAGGCACTCCACTTGGTCCATTTAATCTGTTAGCCATCTTCCATGTGGCCCCCATGACACTGTTGACATCATCTCTTGTTTAGCCCATAATCGTAAGCTTTTGGACATAGTGATTATCTGACAGTAGCTTGTCACTTATGTATAGTAATGTGACTAATCTCTGCCTACTCAAATATATAATCTTTATTTTTTAGTACTTATAGGCAAGGTTCTACATATTGGACATTGGGATCGTATTGGATGAGAGTTTTTCATATTGGATATCGGATATCGAAGGAGATATCGAGGATACGCGCGCATATCGGGCTTTCATATCGGACACTATATATAATGAAATATTGATTACTAAAAATTGGTTTAGTGTCGTAGATATTATCTACCAGATAAAAATGATGTAATATGCATGCAAAGACGGTAAAAAAATAATGTACATTTACACGTAATCATGCAATGAATAAGTTATTTCATATCGGGCGATATCTTGGGCGATTTATTGCCTAATATCAGGCGATTTATTGGCCGATATTTCAAATATCGGCTATTTTTTGCTGCAAACGAGATATTGGCTGATATCTCGACCGACTTGGCCAATTTTTAAAACAGGGCCTGTAGGCTTTTTCCACCCTATTTCTGAAACAGATTTTTTGATGTTTCAGTACACTCATCCTTTTACCTCTTCCAGAGTCTTTCACTTGATATCCCATATTCTGAGTTACATCGGCCAATAATATAGTTTACCAGGTCAGAATTAATAGTGGGGTTGAGGAATCAGATCCTTATGTGGGTTGAACTTCTCATGTTTATGCATGGTATATACTCTTTTCATGAAGTTGATCAAAACCTCAGGAACTTGTACGTGCGTGAACTTCCATGTAAGAAAATGAGAGGATTTCTGCCACTTAGAGTGATGTCTTCTGCTTTCTGACAGCAGGTAGACTGTTCTCAATTAGAACTAAGAATATAGAGCAAAAAGGACTAGCAAATTTAATAAAGAACAACACATTTTCTGAGTGTAGTGAGCCTTCACCAATTGTTAAAGAACTAGAAAGAAAGCAACTGCAAATACATTAAACAGAGAACCTTCTAAATGTTTAGTAATTGTTAACATCTATGTAGCATGGATACTTCATCGAAGGAGACGTACCCGTGTCGGATACTTTTTCGATACTTGACCGATGCTTGACCGATACGTATGTGATACTCCTCTAACATATCATAAACATATTCTAGACATAACAAAGACTACAAAGTTAAAAAAAAAAAATCTAATTTTGAAAGAAAAGTTTATGGTTCTTTGATTTGTAGATGCATTTTATTTATATCACTTGTCTAGTTTATCAAAATCATTCACATAATTATTGTAATATTTCATAATATTTAAGATATTGTGTTTTTATAATTGTTGTAACCTTACAAATTCACGCTACAAATAATGAATAGTATGACGCACAAACAAGTATAATTTGACTATTATTGTATATGATAAGTGTTTTGTATATATGGACACACACAAAAACACAAATATATAAATATAATATTTGTCGTATCTATGTTGTACTTGTGTCCTAGTGTTTCAAAATTAGTCGTATCCCATGTCTGTATCGTACCCATATCTCGTATCCGTGGCCATTGCTTCATAGGTTAACATGCTAAAATCTCATTCCTCTAGTATGTGCACAAATAATTGCATGGTGACCTATTTATTTAATGATCTGTACTCCCCTTATTTTTTTATTTATTTTCTTCTAGGCATTGTTCCTAATCACACAACAGGATGAGGCACTGTGATAGCTGATGATTGTGCTCAATAGATCACTTAGTGCGCCACATTTTGTCAGAACTTAGAATGAATTATCTCTTTTCTTAGAGACTGGCCAAATGAGAATGCAGTGCAATAAACTCATAGCTATTTCACTGTCACTTATTGCTCTTAGATCTTTTCAGATCCAACTTGCTAGATCTCTAATGAATAATGAACAAATTGTTAAAATCTGATGTTATTGACTGCGGTATATGCCAGTATGTTCTTACTTGGTGCATACCACATTTTTAGTTCATCTGATAGTGCTCATTAAAATAAGTGATATTAGCATATTGTAGTGATCATTTAAAATAAAAAAGAATCATTAAGATGCAAAAATAGAAGAAGAAAAGTATGAAAGTCATAGACATTCTAAATATCTAAAATAAAATGCATAGTACTGTCAATTTATGAAGAGGACATATGATTTATGATTAATGATGAAAGATGTGAGAAAAGAGGAAGAATTTTGAGAAAGCAAAAGAGGTGTAGAGAGATTTTTTTCCTTTTTGCTCGTCTGTTCATGTGTTTATATTCTCCGCATACATGCTTTTTCTTTCTTTTCTTTTCTTATTTTCCTTGTATGTGTGTGTGGGGGGTGGTTGGGGGTTGGACAATGCATCACAAGCACAGATTTAGCTACGCAACAAAATATACATTTGTATGTCTTCTGGGGTTGCATCTACTTCTCGGCAGCATATGCCTTTTCTTATGTGGCCAACGGCTGCTTCTGAATATGTCACCACTGATTCCATGTCTTATTACACTGCAATTCACTTCCATGACACACTTTTTAGTTACCATGGCATCTGACTGTTATGTGATGATTGGGGGACATGTTATTCTAACTTTTCCTTTGAAGTATAACTCGACTCTCTTTGTTCTTCACAAAAAGCTGATAGGCACACCAGACGACTCAAGCCTTGGATTTCTCCGAAGTGACAATGCAAGAAGATATGTAAGACAGCTTCCTCAATATCCAAAGCAAAACTTTTCTCTGAGATTTCCAAACATGTCTCCAGGAGCTGTTGATCTGCTAGAAAAAATGCTTGTTTTTGATCCAAACAAGCGAATTACAGGTATGATGAGGTTTTCATAATTTCTTATATTTGTTATTGTTAGGTTTTCCTCATATGCAAAGCATCTCTTTCTTGCAGTTGATGAAGCTCTTTGTCACCCATATCTTGTGTCTCTTCATGACATAAATGATGAACCAATCTGTCCACAACCTTTCAATTTTAATTTTGAGCAGCCATCCTTTACTGAAGAAAATATCAAAGAGCTCATTTGGAGGGAGTCCTTGAAGTTTAATCCAGATCCAGCACACTAAGGAAAAATGGAGGTACTATGCTATTTATAGCTACAAAAAAATCAGATATATCTAATAAGCTGATTGTCATATATTCCCTTTGCTTAAATTTGTCTTCATTTCCAAATTTGAGTCTTGAGACAATGTTGTATCCAACTGGCTGATGTTGCAATGTTTGTGTCCGCTTTCATGTTTCCTGGAAAATCCAAATCATCACCTCTATTTAAGCTCTTTTTCCCCACTTTGTTAAGACAGGTCATAGAATTTGCCTAGAAGCTTCTTTATGTTGTTGCTTTGTCATGTTCTCCTTTTGCTAATACAAATGGTCTTGCAGATCAACCAGTTATCGGAGGAATATCTGGATTGATCCTTCTTCATATGATTCTGTGCAAGATCTGACTTTGCACTGTAAACGAATTTGACTGTGGTGCTGAATCTTGATATTAGCATCTAAAATGCTTGAAGAAGTATATAAAGGACACCATTGAGCTCCTCCCATGTCTCTGGGTATTCTGGAAGAAGCTGCAGACCGTTTTAGCAGTCCATTCGAATTGTGAAGATGATTGTGTGAAGGTGTTCAAGTTACAATGAGACTTCTGCAAAATAAATTGTGAATCTGAAGAACTGATTGATAGTATCTATTTGAGCAATCACTTGTTCAGTGTCGTTGGTTTATGATCTAATAAGCTTGTATATTTGTGTTTGGTATGCCTGGGTGTTTGCTGCAGGAATGCTGAGACATTGTTCTGTAAAGACTTGAAATTGTTATGGAAGGTTAAGTCTTGCAATGTAATGCTTTGTGCTCTTTCAGTTCAAACAAAATATTAACAATATTAACTTGGATTCGGACAAATATAAGTGGTCTTTAAGGAAAGAGCATGCTTGGTCTACACTCTGTGGTTCACAAGTTACAGATTTCGTGAAGCCATTCCCATACTTGACTTCCTTTTTTTCCTTCTTTTTTTTCAAAGAGAAGGACGAGGTAAGCAGGGGCGGACCGAGCAGTTGGTTGGGTCGGGTTATAGCTCAGCCCATTTTTTCATATATTGCCTTTAACTCTTTTTTTTTTGGTTATTTTTCATATGTTGCCATTTGCCTAAGAACCCTTTCTATTATGGTTTTTTTTTTTAGAAAATTTATTTCTGATTCTGCTCCTAATTTAGTGAAGAATATTGTTTTATTCTTTTGATAAATTCATATAATTCATAAGCATATGTTATAAAAAGTTACAGCTTATTTTAAAATTTATTCTTGGTTCTGACACTGGAGGTAAGTGCCCATGTTGGGATGTTAGAAATGAGAGCCAAATTATTGCTTGCGGATAAAGAGATGTCATATTTGTCCGCAGCAAGTTGAAGTGTAGCCCAAGTGGAGTGGGGTGGCTTGAGAAGAGTAACTTATTTTGTGGAATATGAGAAAATTTCAACCTTGGAGAAGTGAGTCACAAACAATTGGTGCGTAGTTGAGGATTTAGACATTACATGAGGGCATCCAAGTTGAAAGAGATAAATTGAACAAATACGGGTCACTTATTGTCAAGTTTCATTTAAATTGAGATTGTTTATCAGAAACTATATTAGAACTGAGTTTATCTGCATAAAACTACAGTAGAACAGTTTATAAAAGTCTATGAGGAATGAGGTGTCCCAAATTTTACCAATAATCATAGTTACCCTCTAGAGAGAGAGTTTCTTATTTTGTGCTTGAGCAATTTAGAAAACACAAGCCGAAATAAGTGAAATCTTGATGCTGAAGCAATTTAAAAGTCACAAGCCGAAACAGGTGAAATCAAAGGACATTATTTGAACGCAATCCCAGGTACCCGTGGAGAAATGATCAAAATGACAATATTTACAAGAAAATTGTTGAGTTTCTATCATAAACGCATGACTATATTTAACTGACAGATTTCACTGCAAATACTTGTTTGATACTCCCCTGGTTTGATATGCATTTGACTACTATTTAACTGACAGTTTTCTCTGCAAATACTAGTTTGATTCATCATTGCCGCGACAATAGTCCACTTCTTCACATAAGCTGCGCAGTGCATGTAGTTATTGATAGACATAAAAAATTATCATATATATTTTGTGAGTGCAAGTACATTGTGTTTCTTCCCCTTTGATTTGCAGTTTTTCTTTGGAAAGTCACTGAGGTTTAAAATATACTCCACATCCATAATCCAGAAATCATAAAACCAAATGAGATCTATTCCATTTATCATCCCTAAACAATTAATAAAGTCTACAAGTATAAATCATGCTAGAATCACACAAAACCTCTCTCCCCATACGACTGAAACTTGCCACCCATATGTTCTGCTGCTTGTTTGATATGTAAAATCAACTTTCATGTTTCTTTGTGCAAGTACCAAACTCAACATCCTCTATCTCCAGCCTGTCCTCTGGGAAAGTGCAGGCCTGCCCGCTCTCCGGAAGCGCCGCACACGGCGTTGACTCACCCCGCTCGACACCCCCTCCACGTCCGTGCAGTTCCATATCGGCTTCTTCGACTTGATCACCTCAGCGGTCACATTCGATATGCATATCCCCTTGAACGGAGCTCCAGGAATTCCTTCCAGCTTCGCCACCATTGTGACATCTCTGCGACAATGTCACTGTAATTGATCCCATCAACTCCGGTATCGCCTTGGGGTCCCACCCGTCATCCGGGTGCTGCCCGTAGTTGCCCGTCATCCAGAATACCCACTTCATGGTGTACAGGTTCATACGGCGTACATAGATGTCCTTCACGTAGTTGCCACGCCCAATTGCAGTCTTGATGCGGACGGCAGACTCTGAGTTGATGGCGGTGATGTCCTCGGCCCTGACATCATGGATACCACCGGACATCTCAGAGCCGAGAGCAATGACTGCGCTGGTGGGGGAAATGCAGGTGAGGCGGCGGATGATGATGTGTTCGCTGGGGAGGCCGACCTTGATGCCATACTCGTCCCAGCCGCTCTTTATGGCAATGCAGTCATCGCCCGAGACAATGTAGCAGTCCTCAATTCTGACACTGGAGCATGAGTCTGAAAAATTACAGTGAAGAAGGGAGATCACTCCAGACACTCTCTCTTTAACTATTTGAATTTCACATGAATGAGAATATCAGGGTATTTGTTGTTAGTTGGTAGTTTTTTAAATTGTTGACCTATGATTGCTTCATTTGCAAACTACTACAGAACTAGTTTCATAAGTCTTTTGAGATAGCAACAGAAAACCTGCCAGTTGATTTTAATGTTGAATTTGAGTTATCAAATCCATTAGAACAACTTCCAGAATAAGATCTTATTATAGTTGTCAGTTCTTCATAATTAAGAACCATACTTATTTCTAGATGCACTTAAATGAGAACTTATTAGTCAATGTCTTATTACAAATTTTCAATTCGGTTGTCGATTTTCTTCCTGACGTTTACTTCCTTTTTTCTGTTAAATTGCTGCTTAAGTTTTGTGGTATATGCCTAGCTCGTGACCATTGCCTACCAATCTAGGTTCTTTTCTTTGGTTTGAACATAAAGAATTGAACAGTAGTCTTTTCCATTCTCCCTAAAAAAAGTAGACTTTTCCATTCTAAGCCAAAAAAACTTTCAACTTTAATAAATTCAATTATATAATAATACTTCGAGCATGCTTGTATTGCAGTTTTCATGGATTTTTGTTACATTAACTTCTCTTTAATTAAACACGGAGGGATGCTTAGTTATCCTACTCTTTTTCCTAATAAATAATAAATAAATAAAGTACCTGGATCAATGCCATCCGTATTTGGTGAGTCCATAGGTGCGAGAATTGTAATTCCTGACACTACAACATTGCTGCACAATTTAAATTACCTTAAATCAAAAATGTGGCAATGAGTCATATTATATCATATGATATGAACACTAGTGACTAACGACAAACTGTTTTGGGGTTTTCCTTACGTGCAATAAACTGGGTGAAGGTTCCACGAGGTAGAGTTGACGAATGTAAGTTTGAATGAGAACATTATCCGAATAAAGAATCTCAAAGCAGGTAGCCACGAGTGTAATTAAGCTGTTTCTGATGGAATTTATCCACCAGACCTTGCCCTGTCCATTGATTGTTCCGTTATTCCCTGAATCAAGTGAAAAAGAACTCTTTCATCAGATGAATCTCAACAATTTGGATAGATTTTTCTTTCTTGAATCACAGACTAAAAACTAAGCACATCAAGGATTCAAGATCAATTGCTAGATAAAGAAACGATTATGTCATATACCAATCAATACCTTACAGGCTTACACAAAGTAACATATTTAGTTTGTCAGACTTCATACAATCATCCCCTTATCACATTTACTTTACCTTGCAAATAAAAGTTTTAGCATGTCTATAGGTGATCATGGACTCATATCCAACTAGATAGATACCATACAATCAGATCACATAAAAGAACAAAGAACACACATAAAAGTGAGTTCAATGGCAAAAATCAAGATGAACCCCTTTTCCTGATACAGGATCAATTTATGCTTAAACCACCGGTAAAGCCTATGGCAAGAGAGAGATTACAGTTAGCACTGGAGCATGTAAAATCTAGTGACCAATCACCCAATACTGCAATCAAGAAAATACAGAAGCTATAAAATTCAGAAGCTATAAAATACAGTACTGAAACCCTAGTGTAATCTTGATCCAGAAGCTATAAAATTTGAGACTTTGAATCAATCGTGGGCAGGATCCAAAAAGTCAAGCATGACATAATCTACAAAGTAAGCATGCAGACGATACCTGTGATAATTACATCAGTAAGGTTGAATCCCATAATGAGGTTGCTGTACCTTCCACCGGGTAAGTCTCGTCCTCTCCCATAAGAAGGCAATGGATCAATTATAGGCCACTGATCCAGATCCTGCATCATGTCATTTTAATAATTATCTGGTGGTGATGCAGTGAAAAAATTTCAACAGTAATGTGGGGTAAATTTAAAAAAAAAAGCCAAGGGCTAAGGATTAATGAACCATGAAAGAAGAGATGGCTTGTGAGTACTGAATGAGTTATCATTCTGGATTTTGGTAAACGTTAGAATTACTATTGAACATGAAACGTAGCCCGTTGATTATGCTACTA